>CALSFV010000092.1:0-323361 GCA_943737045.1 Parapristionchus giblindavisi | reverse complement strand
GGAAAAATTGTATACGACTGTGGATAGGCAAAAATACACCTTTCAAATTATGCGGCTCAAAACCTTCTAACAGATATTTGTTGGCATGTAGTCAAAATGTAAGCGCAAACTACCTCACTCGTTCACTACGGGTCCGTGTAGCCTCATTTGAGGGGGGGCCTACTTGTTTTGGGAGCTATTTATTGATTGATTCATCTATTGTCTGATGGGGTTATTCAGAAATCGTGATCTCCCATGTGTATTACTGTTATGGAAGATCAGATATGACTGAATCATTGGATATTCAGTTCATTTCTCGATCTCTCTTATCAGTTTACACTGTATTTCATATCCCTTTTGGTCTTTGAACCCCATACCGTACACCAACCCAGGAAGATCAAAGATCATATTGTGAAACAAGAGAGGAAGACCGTCTGTAGTCATATATCGAAAGTACGTTACAGATTACGAATCTTGACCGCATTTTGAGCCGAAAATTCCCGAAAAATCAATAAACATGATCGCATTTTGAAAATGTGTAACGTAGCTATTCGACCTATATCTGTAGTATGGAATGACAGTTGTTAAACATTATCGATTTTAATTATTGATTTTTGTGTATCTTGGTTACGGTATGTTTTTCGAGTTACAGTATATTGTTAAAGATGGAGGCCCTCGAATGTCTATGCAAATACGTAATATCATTTGTGCAAGAGATTAGTGATATGCAAGAAATTAGCTTGACAAGGCATCTATCCCTTGGTGTAGTGGTAAATGCGCCGTCTAGTTAGTGTAACGTCGCGGGTTCGAAACCTATTGCCGAACTTTCTTATTTTCAAAATTTCGCGCCTTTGCCTGTACATCAAGCATGATTCGTTCATGATTCTAGCGATCAATGAGCTGAATTAGCATAAAATAATCTATGAGCGGTATGCAGAATCACTTTGGCTATATTTCTGTCTTCACAGTTTGTTCACGAAAATATTCGCCGGACACCACCTTTAAGGTGATTTCCGATCATAGTCAACTCGTCTCCGTCCTTCCAGAGTATCTGTCCAAGTATGCGAATGAAGAAATGATTAAGGTTTGTTATACGGAGTTCAAAAGTTAGGTGGTGTTACATTTTCAAAACGGGCGCACGTCGTAACCCCCTCCGCCGCCTCTCAGTCGTTACGGCTTGCACACGTCTTGAAAACGGTAACACCGCCTTACTGAAAAAAAAACGGGCAGAGAGATTGTGCAACGAGCAGAGGTTGTTTCGAAAAAAACGTTGAGAACATGTGAAAAAAAGTATATTGTGGAAAATTCGATTGATAATCATTCCCTTTATAGATCGGAGTGAAAGTACACGCGAATGCTAGTGTTTCTTTATTCGAATCAATCGATAATCGAGTGAGGGTTACGGTAGCACCTTCTCGTCAAGACGAAGTTCAGGAGAAGAAGTCGGTAAAAGTAACGAAACGAAAACGGCGAGAAAGTGTGCAAAACGAGGAGAGTTTGATCAAACTTTGATTATATTTTCGTATCTTTTGAACTTTTGAACATTCACTCTCTTGAACAAGTTTAAATTTTCTTTTTTAAATTTAATTATTTTTATTTTTTCAGTAGATTGATAGATGATGGAAAGGCTGGTATGGATATGAAGGAGGTAGCGAAACTGTTCATCCTCTACGATAACAATTTTCGAATAAAGAAAAGAAGAATGAATAGATTGATCTTTGATCTTTCCATAATTTGTTTCTAGTCTGCTATAATCATTGGTACGCGATTCATCGATTCTAAATCTTTCGGAAAATATTAAATATCGATTTTCGTCGTTTTTAGAATATGTTAGAGTTCTTGATATATCTGTTGTTTTTGTTTTCGTTATTTTGTCATTATTTTCTTGTAATTGTTATAATTATGAATGGGTTAAAGATCAAATAATAATAATATAATATTAATAATAGCTTTATTTTGTTTTCAGAAAGCAATACATAATGAATACATAAGGAGCACATAAGTACTACAATTTGGTAGTAAGATTAAATAAACAAAGGATGATGACAAAACTATGAAACATGAGAAATAATACTATTACGAAAGCTTTTGACATTCGGTCAAATTATTGCTGAATTAGGCAATTCCAAGAATTAACAACTCGAGTATAGTTCAAAAAACGTTTAAATTTACAATAATTTTGGACAAATTGGAAAATATTTCTGCGAGAGCAGGTTCTAGTATAGGAAAATGATAATCGTTTGAGAGATGAATTTTCAAATTATATGAGTTTAAAGGGAGCTGGCATACAAAAATGATCAAAATGATGCTTGAAAAAATGATCAGAATTACGCATTTAAAAGTTTGAAACAACGCTCTGGTAAGAAGTCGGACTACTGTAGCCTGCTCCACACCTCAAGCGAGGTTTCCGACACACAGTATACCAACAAAAACCTCAAATTTCTGCAATATTTGATAGAAATATCAATTTACATGAGACGTTTGTTGTCTTGTTGTACTTTTTCAATTAGATCAATAATATAGTGTTTGTGTAGAGAACTATATTTGATTTTAATTAAAACGATCGAGAAAATCAATTTGATAAAGGTGGAGTAGTTTCTTTTGTTAATATTCAAATCTTTCATTTATAATCTTCCTCACCTCTTTGATAACAGCATGAATCACTTTGAATTCTTTTGAAATATAATCTCTGTTTGTCGTTTTGGCTTATCAATCAATAGTCACATCATTCTTTTACCCATTTCTTATCTTTATTATCTTTTATTCTCCTCCTTTCCTTACTAACATTCATTTCAATCGAAAATAGTGACCGATCATCTAAATATAAAGTATTTTATTATTTATTTTATTGTAAATGACATAGCCTTTGTCAAAAGCCCAGAATATTTTTCCCAAATTCGAAATGTTCAAAAACCTAGAGGCTGTACAAAAGATCTAATTTCTTCGTGGGCATTTTGTAGTATCTCTCATCCATTTCCGGTATTATCCATAATAATGGATCCATACTATTATCTAATAGAATTATGTTCTTTTCTTTTTTATCTGTTTCAATTTTCCCACAACACTCACCTCTTTCTCTACCACAACCTACTTTAAAACCATTTTTTCATTACTTTAACTAATCAATTGATCTTTGATCTCTCTTTCTTTACCTTCACCCTCAATTGATCTTTGATCTCTCTTTCTATACCTTCACCCTCAATTGATCTTTGATCTCTCTTTCTATACCTTCACCCTCAATTGATTTGATCTCTCTTTCTCTACCTTCACCTTCAATTGATCTTTGATCTCTCTTTCTCTATCTTCATCCTCAATTGATCTTTGATCTCTCTTTCTCTATCTTCATCCTCAATTGATCTTTGATCTCTCTTTCTCTACCTTCCCCCCTCAATTGATCTTTGATCTCTCTTTCTATACCTTCACCCTCAATTGATCTTTGATCTCTCTTTCTATACCTTCACCCTCAATTGATCTTTGATCTCTCTTTCTCTACCTTCACCTTCAATTGATCTTTGATCTCTCTTTCTCTACCTTCATCCTCAATTGATCTTTGATCTCTCTTTCTATACCTTCACCCTCAATTGATCTTTGATCTCTCTTTCTATACCTTCACCCTCAATTGATCTTTGATCTCTCTTTCTCTACCTTCACCTTCAATTGATCTTTGATCTCTCTTTCTCTACCTTCATCCTCAATTGATCTTTGATCTCTCTTTCTATACCTTCACCCTCAATTGATTTGATCTCTCTTTCTCTACCTTCACCTTTAATTGATCTTTGATCTCTCTTTCTCTATCTTCATCCTCAATTGATCTTTGATCTCTCTTTCTCTATCTTCATCCTCAATTGATCTTTGATCTCTCTTTCTCTATCTTCATCCTCAATTGATCTTTGATCTCTCTTTCTCTACCTTCCCCCCTCAATTGATCTTTGATCTCTCTTTCTATACCTTCTTCCTCAATTGATCTTTGATCTCTCTTTCTCTATCTTCATCCTCAATTGATCTTTGATCTCTCTTTCTCTACCTTCCCCCCTCAATTGATCTTTGATCTCTCTTTCTATACCTTCACCCTCAATTGATCTTTGATCTCTCTTTCTATACCTTCACCCTCAATTGATTTGATCTCTCTTTCTCTACCTTCACCTTCAATTGATCTTTGATCTCTCTTTCTCTATCTTCATCCTCAATTGATCTTTGATCTCTCTTTCTCTATCTTCATCCTCAATTGATCTTTGATCTCTCTTTCTCTACCTTCCCCCCCTCAATTGATCTTTGATCTCTCTTTCTATACCTTCACCCTCAATTGATCTTTGATCTCTCTTTCTATACCTTCACCCTCAATTGATCTTTGATCTCTCTTTCTCTACCTTCACCTTCAATTGATCTTTGATCTCTCTTTCTCTACCTTCATCCTCAATTGATCTTTGATCTCTCTTTCTATACCTTCACCCTCAATTGATCTTTGATCTCTCTTTCTATACCTTCACCCTCAATTGATCTTTGATCTCTCTTTCTCTACCTTCACCTTCAATTGATCTTTGATCTCTCTTTCTCTACCTTCATCCTCAATTGATCTTTGATCTCTCTTTCTATACCTTCACCCTCAATTGATTTGATCTCTCTTTCTCTACCTTCACCTTTAATTGATCTTTGATCTCTCTTTCTCTATCTTCATCCTCAATTGATCTTTGATCTCTCTTTCTCTATCTTCATCCTCAATTGATCTTTGATCTCTCTTTCTCTACCTTCCCCCCTCAATTGATCTTTGATCTCTCTTTCTATACCTTCTTCCTCAATTGATCTTTGATCTCTCTTTCTCTATCTTCATCCTCAATTGATCTTTGATCTCTCTTTCTCTACCTTCCCCCCCTCAATTGATCTTTGATCTCTCTTTCTATACCTTCACCCTCAATTGATCTTTGATCTCTCTTTCTATACCTTCACCCTCAATTGATTTGATCTCTCTTTCTCTACCTTCACCTTCAATTGATCTTTGATCTCTCTTTCTCTATCTTCATCCTCAATTGATCTTTGATCTCTCTTTCTCTATCTTCATCCTCAATTGATCTTTGATCTCTCTTTCTCTACCTTCCCCCCCTCAATTGATCTTTGATCTCTCTTTCTATACCTTCACCCTCAATTGATCTTTGATCTCTCTTTCTATACCTTCACCCTCAATTGATCTTTGATCTCTCTTTCTATACCTTCACCCTCAATTGATCTTTGATCTCTCTTTCTATACCTTCACCCTCAATTGTTCTTTGATCTCTCTTTCTCTACCTTCACCCTCAATTGATCTTTGATCTCTCTTTCTCTACCTTCATCCTCAATTGATCTTTGATCTCTCTTTCTTTACCTTCACCCTCAATTGATCTTTGATCTCTCTTTCTATACCTTCACCCTCAATTGATCTTTGATCTCTCTTTCTATACCTTCACCCTCAATTGATTTGATCTCTCTTTCTCTACCTTCACCTTCAATTGATCTCTGATCTCTCTTTCTCTATCTTCATCCTCAATTGATCTTTGATCTCTCTTTCTCTATCTTCATCCTCAATTGATCTTTGATCTCTCTTTCTCTACCTTCCCCCCTCAATTGATCTTTGATCTCTCTTTCTATACCTTCACCCTCAATTGATCTTTGATCTCTCTTTCTATACCTTCACCCTCAATTGATCTTTGATCTCTCTTTCTCTACCTTCACCTTCAATTGATCTTTGATCTCTCTTTCTCTACCTTCATCCTCAATTGATCTTTGATCTCTCTTTCTATACCTTCACCCTCAATTGATTTGATCTCTCTTTCTCTACCTTCACCTTTAATTGATCTTTGATCTCTCTTTCTCTATCTTCATCCTCAATTGATCTTTGATCTCTCTTTCTCTATCTTCATCCTCAATTGATCTTTGATCTCTCTTTCTCTACCTTCCCCCCTCAATTGATCTTTGATCTCTCTTTCTATACCTTCATCCTCAATTGATCTTTGATCTCTCTTTCTCTATCTTCATCCTCAATTGATCTTTGATCTCTCTTTCTCTACCTTCCCCCCTCAATTGATCTTTGATCTCTCTTTCTATACCTTCACCCTCAATTGATCTTTGATCTCTCTTTCTATACCTTCACCCTCAATTGATTTGATCTCTCTTTCTCTACCTTCACCTTCAATTGATCTTTGATCTCTCTTTCTCTATCTTCATCCTCAATTGATCTTTGATCTCTCTTTCTCGATCTTCATCCTCAATTGATCTTTGATCTCTCTTTCTCTACCTTCCCCCCTCAATTGATCTTTGATCTCTCTTTCTATACCTTCACCCTCAATTGATCTTTGATCTCTCTTTCTATACCTTCACCCTCAATTGATCTTTGATCTCTCTTTCTATACCTTCACCCTCAATTGATCTTTGATCTCTCTTTCTATACCTTCACCCCTCAATTGATCTTTGATCTCTCTTTCTCTACCTTCACCCTCAATTGATCTTTGATCTCTCTTTCTCTACCTTCATCCTCAATTGATCTTTGATCTCTCTTTCTCTACCTTCACCCTCAATTGATCTTTGATCTCTCTTTCTCTACCTTCACCCTCAATTGATCTTTGATCTCTCTTTCCCTACCTTCACCTTCAATTGATCTTTGATCTCTCTTTCTCTACCTTCATCCTCAATTGATCTTTGATCTCTCTTTCTCTACCTTCACCTTCAATTGATCTTTGATCTCTCTTTCTCTACCTTCATCCTCAATTGATCTTTGATCTCTCTTTCTCTACCTTCACCCTCAATTGATCTTTGATCTCTCTTTCTCTACCTTCATGCTCAATTGATCTTTGATCTCTCTTTCTCTACCTTCATCCTCAATTGATCTTTGATCTCTCTTTCTCTACCTTCATCCTCAATTGATCTTTGATCTCTCTTTCTATACCTTCACCCTCAATTGATCTTTGATCTCTCTTTCTCTATCTTCATCCTCAATTGATCTTTGATCTCTCTTTCTCTATCTTCATCCTCAATTGATCTTTGATCTCTCTTTCTCTACCTTCCCCCCTCAATTGATCTTTGATCTCTCTTTCTATACCTTCACCCTCAATTGATCTTTGATCTCTCTTTCTATACCTTCACCCTCAATAGATCTTTGATCTCTCTTTCTCTACCTTCATCCTCAATTGATCTTTGATCTCTCTTTCTCTACCTTCACCCTCAATTGATCTTTGATCTCTCTTTCTCTACCTTCACCCTCAATTGATCTTTGATCTCTCTTTCTCTACCTTCACCTTCAATTGATCTTTGATCTCTCTTTCTCTACCTTCATCCTCAATTGATCTTTGATCTCTCTTTCTCTACCTTCACCTTCAATTGATCTTTGATCTCTCTTTCTCTACCTTCATCCTCAATTGATCTTTGATCTCTCTTTCTCTACCTTCACCCTCAATTGATCTTTGATCTCTCTTTCTCTACCTTCATGCTCAATTGATCTTTGATCTCTCTTTCTCTACCTTCATCCTCAATTGATCTTTGATCTCTCTTTCTCTACCTTCATCCTCAATTGATCTTTGATCTCTCTTTCTATACCTTCACCCTCAATTGATCTTTGATCTCTCTTTCTCTATCTTCATCCTCAATTGATCTTTGATCTCTCTTTCTCTATCTTCATCCTCAATTGATCTTTGATCTCTCTTTCTCTACCTTCCCCCCTCAATTGATCTTTGATCTCTCTTTCTATACCTTCACCTCAATTGATCTTTGATCTCTCTTTCTATACCTTCACCCTCAATAGATCTTTGATCTCTCTTTCTCTATCTTCATCCTCAATTGATCTTTGATCTCTCTTTCTCTACCTTCACCCTCAATTGATCTTTGATCTCTCTTTCTCTACCTTCCCCCCTCAATTGATCTTTGATCTCTCTTTCTATACCTTCTTCCTCAATTGATCTTTGATCTCTCTTTCTCTATCTTCATCCTCAATTGATCTTTGATCTCTCTTTCTCTACCTTCCCCCCTCAATTGATCTTTGATCTCTCTTTCTATACCTTCACCCTCAATTGATCTTTGATCTCTCTTTCTATACCTTCACCCTCAATTGATTTGATCTCTCTTTTCTCTACCTTCACCTTCAATTGATCTTTGATCTCTCTTTCTCTATCTTCATCCTCAATTGATCTTTGATCTCTCTTTCTCTATCTTCATCCTCAATTGATCTTTGATCTCTCTTTCTCTACCTTCCCCCCCTCAATTGATCTTTGATCTCTCTTTCTATACCTTCACCCTCAATTGATCTTTGATCTCTCTTTCTATACCTTCACCCTCAATTGATCTTTGATCTCTCTTTCTCTACCTTCACCTTCAATTGATCTTTGATCTCTCTTTCTCTACCTTCATCCTCAATTGATCTTTGATCTCTCTTTCTATACCTTCACCCTCAATTGATCTTTGATCTCTCTTCTATACCTTCACCCTCAATTGATCTTTGATCTCTCTTTCTCTACCTTCACCTTCAATTGATCTTTGATCTCTCTTTCTCTACCTTCATCCTCAATTGATCTTTGATCTCTCTTTCTATACCTTCACCCTCAATTGATTTGATCTCTCTTTCTCTACCTTCACCTTTAATTGATCTTTGATCTCTCTTTCTCTATCTTCATCCTCAATTGATCTTTGATCTCTCTTTCTCTATCTTCATCCTCAATTGATCTTTGATCTCTCTTTCTCTACCTTCCCCCCCTCAATTGATCTTTGATCTCTCTTTCTATACCTTCTTCCTCAATTGATCTTTGATCTCTCTTTCTCTATCTTCATCCTCAATTGATCTTTGATCTCTCTTTCTCTACCTTCCCCCCTCAATTGATCTTTGATCTCTCTTTCTATACCTTCACCCTCAATTGATCTTTGATCTCTCTTTCTATACCTTCACCCTCAATTGATTTGATCTCTCTTTCTCTACCTTCACCTTCAATTGATCTTTGATCTCTCTTTCTCTATCTTCATCCTCAATTGATCTTTGATCTCTCTTTCTCTATCTTCATCCTCAATTGATCTTTGATCTCTCTTTCTCTACCTTCCCCCCCTCAATTGATCTTTGATCTCTCTTTCTATACCTTCACCCTCAATTGATCTTTGATCTCTCTTTCTATACCTTCACCCTCAATTGATCTTTGATCTCTCTTTCTATACCTTCACCCTCAATTGATCTTTGATCTCTCTTTCTATACCTTCACCCTCAATTGTTCTTTGATCTCTCTTTCTCTACCTTCACCCTCAATTGATCTTTGATCTCTCTTTCTCTACCTTCATCCTCAATTGATCTTTGATCTCTCTTTCTTTACCTTCACCCTCAATTGATCTTTGATCTCTCTTTCTATACCTTCACCCTCAATTGATCTTTGATCTCTCTTTCTATACCTTCACCCTCAATTGATTTGATCTCTCTTTCTCTACCTTCACCCTCAATTGATCTTTGATCTCTCTTTCTCTACCTTCATCCTCAATTGATCTTTGATCTCTCTTTCTTTACCTTCACCCTCAATTGATCTTTGATCTCTCTTTCTATACCTTCACCCTCAATTGATCTTTGATCTCTCTTTCTATACCTTCACCCTCAATTGATTTGATCTCTCTTTCTCTACCTTCACCTTCAATTGATCTCTGATCTCTCTTTCTCTATCTTCATCCTCAATTGATCTTTGATCTCTCTTTCTCTATCTTCATCCTCAATTGATCTTTGATCTCTCTTTCTCTACCTTCCCCCCCTCAATTGATCTTTGATCTCTCTTTCTATACCTTCACCCTCAATTGATCTTTGATCTCTCTTTCTATACCTTCACCCTCAATTGATCTTTGATCTCTCTTTCTCTACCTTCACCTTCAATTGATCTTTGATCTCTCTTTCTCTACCTTCATCCTCAATTGATCTTTGATCTCTCTTTCTATACCTTCACCCTCAATTGATTTGATCTCTCTTTCTCTACCTTCACCTTTAATTGATCTTTGATCTCTCTTTCTCTATCTTCATCCTCAATTGATCTTTGATCTCTCTTTCTCTATCTTCATCCTCAATTGATCTTTGATCTCTCTTTCTCTACCTTCACCCTCAATTGATCTTTGATCTCTCTTTCTATACCTTCACCCTCAATAGATCTTTGATCTCTCTTTCTCTATCTTCATCCTCAATTGATCTTTGATCTCTCTTTCTCTACCTTCACCCTCAATTGATCTTTGATCTCTCTTTCTCTACCTTCCCCCCTCAATTGATCTTTGATCTCTCTTTCTATACCTTCTTCCTCAATTGATCTTTGATCTCTCTTTCTCTATCTTCATCCTCAATTGATCTTTGATCTCTCTTTCTCTACCTTCCCCCCTCAATTGATCTTTGATCTCTCTTTCTATACCTTCACCCTCAATTGATCTTTGATCTCTCTTTCTATACCTTCACCCTCAATTGATTTGATCTCTCTTTTCTCTACCTTCACCTTCAATTGATCTTTGATCTCTCTTTCTCTATCTTCATCCTCAATTGATCTTTGATCTCTCTTTCTCTATCTTCATCCTCAATTGATCTTTGATCTCTCTTTCTCTACCTTCCCCCCCTCAATTGATCTTTGATCTCTCTTTCTATACCTTCACCCTCAATTGATCTTTGATCTCTCTTTCTATACCTTCACCCTCAATTGATCTTTGATCTCTCTTTCTCTACCTTCACCTTCAATTGATCTTTGATCTCTCTTTCTCTACCTTCATCCTCAATTGATCTTTGATCTCTCTTTCTATACCTTCACCCTCAATTGATCTTTGATCTCTCTTTCTATACCTTCACCCTCAATTGATCTTTGATCTCTCTTTCTCTACCTTCACCTTCAATTGATCTTTGATCTCTCTTTCTCTACCTTCATCCTCAATTGATCTTTGATCTCTCTTTCTATACCTTCACCCTCAATTGATTTGATCTCTCTTTCTCTACCTTCACCTTTAATTGATCTTTGATCTCTCTTTCTCTATCTTCATCCTCAATTGATCTTTGATCTCTCTTTCTCTATCTTCATCCTCAATTGATCTTTGATCTCTCTTTCTCTACCTTCCCCCCCTCAATTGATCTTTGATCTCTCTTTCTATACCTTCTTCCTCAATTGATCTTTGATCTCTCTTTCTCTATCTTCATCCTCAATTGATCTTTGATCTCTCTTTCTCTACCTTCCCCCCTCAATTGATCTTTGATCTCTCTTTCTATACCTTCACCCTCAATTGATCTTTGATCTCTCTTTCTATACCTTCACCCTCAATTGATTTGATCTCTCTTTCTCTACCTTCACCTTCAATTGATCTTTGATCTCTCTTTCTCTATCTTCATCCTCAATTGATCTTTGATCTCTCTTTCTCTATCTTCATCCTCAATTGATCTTTGATCTCTCTTTCTCTACCTTCCCCCCCTCAATTGATCTTTGATCTCTCTTTCTATACCTTCACCCTCAATTGATCTTTGATCTCTCTTTCTATACCTTCACCCTCAATTGATCTTTGATCTCTCTTTCTATACCTTCACCCTCAATTGATCTTTGATCTCTCTTTCTATACCTTCACCCTCAATTGTTCTTTGATCTCTCTTTCTCTACCTTCACCCTCAATTGATCTTTGATCTCTCTTTCTCTACCTTCATCCTCAATTGATCTTTGATCTCTCTTTCTTTACCTTCACCCTCAATTGATCTTTGATCTCTCTTTCTATACCTTCACCCTCAATTGATCTTTGATCTCTCTTTCTATACCTTCACCCTCAATTGATTTGATCTCTCTTTCTCTACCTTCACCTTCAATTGATCTCTGATCTCTCTTTCTCTATCTTCATCCTCAATTGATCTTTGATCTCTCTTTCTCTATCTTCATCCTCAATTGATCTTTGATCTCTCTTTCTCTACCTTCCCCCCCTCAATTGATCTTTGATCTCTCTTTCTATACCTTCACCCTCAATTGATCTTTGATCTCTCTTTCTATACCTTCACCCTCAATTGATCTTTGATCTCTCTTTCTCTACCTTCACCTTCAATTGATCTTTGATCTCTCTTTCTCTACCTTCATCCTCAATTGATCTTTGATCTCTCTTTCTATACCTTCACCCTCAATTGATTTGATCTCTCTTTCTCTACCTTCACCTTTAATTGATCTTTGATCTCTCTTTCTCTATCTTCATCCTCAATTGATCTTTGATCTCTCTTTCTCTATCTTCATCCTCAATTGATCTTTGATCTCTCTTTCTCTACCTTCCCCCCTCAATTGATCTTTGATCTCTCTTTCTATACCTTCATCCTCAATTGATCTTTGATCTCTCTTTCTCTATCTTCATCCTCAATTGATCTTTGATCTCTCTTTCTCTACCTTCCCCCCCTCAATTGGATCTTTGATCTCTCTTTCTATACCTTCACCCTCAATTGATCTTTGATCTCTCTTTCTATACCTTCACCCTCAATTGATTTGATCTCTCTTTCTCTACCTTCACCTTCAATTGATCTTTGATCTCTCTTTCTCTATCTTCATCCTCAATTGATCTTTGATCTCTCTTTCTCGATCTTCATCCTCAATTGATCTTTGATCTCTCTTTCTCTACCTTCCCCCCTCAATTGATCTTTGATCTCTCTTTCTATACCTTCACCCTCAATTGATCTTTGATCTCTCTTTCTATACCTTCACCCTCAATTGATCTTTGATCTCTCTTTCTATACCTTCACCCTCAATTGATCTTTGATCTCTCTTTCTATACCTTCACCCTCAATTGATCTTTGATCTCTCTTTCTCTACCTTCACCCTCAATTGATCTTTGATCTCTCTTTCTCTACCTTCATCCTCAATTGATCTTTGATCTCTCTTTCTCTACCTTCACCCTCAATTGATCTTTGATCTCTCTTTCTCTACCTTCACCCTCAATTGATCTTTGATCTCTCTTTCCCTACCTTCACCTTCAATTGATCTTTGATCTCTCTTTCTCTACCTTCATCCTCAATTGATCTTTGATCTCTCTTTCTCTACCTTCACCTTCAATTGATCTTTGATCTCTCTTTCTCTACCTTCATCCTCAATTGATCTTTGATCTCTCTTTCTCTACCTTCACCCTCAATTGATCTTTGATCTCTCTTTCTCTACCTTCATGCTCAATTGATCTTTGATCTCTCTTTCTCTACCTTCATCCTCAATTGATCTTTGATCTCTCTTTCTCTACCTTCATCCTCAATTGATCTTTGATCTCTCTTTCTATACCTTCACCCTCAATTGATCTTTGATCTCTCTTTCTCTATCTTCATCCTCAATTGATCTTTGATCTCTCTTTCTCTATCTTCATCCTCAATTGATCTTTGATCTCTCTTTCTCTACCTTCCCCCCTCAATTGATCTTTGATCTCTCTTTCTATACCTTCACCCTCAATTGATCTTTGATCTCTCTTTCTATACCTTCACCCTCAATAGATCTTTGATCTCTCTTTCTCTACCTTCATCCTCAATTGATCTTTGATCTCTCTTTTCTCTACCTTCACCCTCAATTGATCTTTGATCTCTCTTTCTCTACCTTCACCCTCAATTGATCTTTGATCTCTCTTTCTCTACCTTCACCTTCAATTGATCTTTGATCTCTCTTTCTCTACCTTCACCTTTAATTGATCTTTGATCTCTCTTTCTCTATCTTCATCCTCAATTGATCTTTGATCTCTCTTTCTCTACCTTCATCCCTCAATTGATCTTTGATCTCTCTTTCTATACCTTCACCCTCAATTGATCTTTGATCTCTCTTTCTCTATCTTCATCCTCAATTGATATTTGATCTCTCTTTCTCTATCTTCATCCTCAATTGATCTTTGATCTCTCTTTCTATACCTTCACCCTCAATTGATCTTTGATCTCTCTTTCTCTACCTTCATCCTCAATTGATCTTTGATCTCTCTTTCTCTACATTCACCCTCAATTGATCTTTGATCTCTCTTTCTCTACCTTCATCCTCAATTGATCTTTGATCTCTCTTTCTCTACCTTCACCCTCAATTGATCTTTGATCTCTCTTTCTCTACCTTCATCCTCAATTGATCTTTGATCTCTCTTTCTCTACCTTCACCCTTAATTGATCTTTGATCTCTCTTTCTCTACCTTCATCCTCAATTGATCTTTGATCTCTCTTTCTATACCTTCACCCTCAATTGATTTGATCTCTCTTTCTCTACCTTCACCTTTAATTGATCTTTGATCTCTCTTTCTCTATCTTCATCCTCAATTGATCTTTGATCTCTCTTTCTCTACCTTCCCCCCCTCAATTGATCTTTGATCTCTCTTTCTATACCTTCACCCTCAATTGATCTTTGATCTCTCTTTCTCTATCTTCATCCTCAATTGATATTTGATCTCTCTTTCTCTATCTTCATCCTCAATTGATCTTTGATCTCTCTTTCTCTACCTTCCCCCCTCAATTGATCTTTGATCTCTCTTTCTATACCTTCACCCTCAATTGATCTTTGATCTCTCTTTCTATACCTTCACCCTCAATTGATCTTTGATCTCTCTTTCTCTACCTTCACCCTCAATTGATCTTTGATCTCTCTTTCTCTATCTTCATCCTCAATTGATATTTGATCTCTCTTTCTCTATCTTCATCCTCAATTGATCTTTGATCTCTCTTTCTCTACCTTCCCCCCTCAATTGATCTTTGATCTCTCTTTCTATACCTTCACCCTCAATTGATCTTTGATCTCTCTTTCTATACCTTCACCCTCAATTGATCTTTGATCTCTCTTTCTCTACCTTCACCCTCAATTGATCTTTGATCTCTCTTACTATACCTTCACCCTCAATTGATCTTTGATCTCTCTTTCTCTACCTTCACCTTCAATTGATCTTTGATCTCTCTTTCTCTACCTTCATCCTCAATTGATCTTTGATCTCTCTTTCTATACCTTCACCCTCAATTGATTTGATCTCTCTTTCTCTACCTTCACCTTCAATTGATCTTTGATCTCTCTTTCTCTACCTTCATCCTCAATTGATCTTTGATCTCTCTTTCTCTACCTTCATCCTCAATTGATCTTTGATCTCTCTTTCTATACCTTCACCCTCAATTGATCTTTGATCTCTCTTTCTCTATCTTCATCCTCAATTGATCTTTGATCTCTCTTTCTCTATCTTCATCCTCAATTGATCTTTGATCTCTCTTTCTCTACCTTCCCCCTCAATTGATCTTTGATCTCTCTTTCTATACCTTCACCCTCAATTGATCTTTGATCTCTCTTTCTATACCTTCACCCTCAATTGATCTTTGATCTCTCTTTCTATACCTTCACCCTCAATAGATCTTTGATCTCTCTTTCTCTATCTTCATCCTCAATTGATCTTTGATCTCTCTTTCTCTACCTTCACCCTCAATTGATCTTTGATCTCTCTTTCTCTACCTTCCCCCCTCAATTGATCTTTGATCTCTCATCATCTCTGACTTATCAATCAATACTCGCATCATTCTTTTACCCATTTCTTATCTTTATTATCTTTTATTCTTCTCCTTTCCTTACTAGCATTCATTTCAATCGAAAATGAAGTACGACCATCTAAATGTAAAGTATTTTTCTAATTCTCTTAATTGTATTTACCGTATAAAATATGCTTATATATTTGGTACAAGAGTTGCTACAATTCCTTGTCCATGTTGTCATCTTTCTAAGTCTTTATCCTATCAGCACATTGAATGCAGAGGGGGCCAAAAAAGGCGGAATCTTCTTATCCACAAGATTTACCCTTTCCTTTCTATCCTTCCTTTCTAAAGAAAAGGCAAATTATTGCGAAGTGTAAAATGAGTACGGCAAACTTCAGACGGGTTTGGTAAAAAACTTTTTTTTACTTTTTTTTTTTATTTTTTTTTTTTTACTTTTTTTTTTTTACCAAACCCGTCTGAAGTTTGCCGTACTCATTTTACACTTCGCAATAATTTGCCTTTTCTTTAGAAAGAAAGGATAGAAAGGAAAGGATAAATCTTGTGGATAAGAAGATTCCGCCTTTTTTTGGCCCCCTCTGCATTCAATGTGCTGATAGGATAAAGACTTAGAAAGATGACAACATGGACAAGGAATTGTAGCAACTCTTGTACCAAATATACAAGCATATTTTATACGGTAAATACAATTAAGAGAATTATAAAATACTTTACATTTAGATGGTCGTACTTCGTTTTCGATTGAAATGAATGCTAGTAAGGAAAGGAGAAGAATAAAAGATAATAAAGATAAGAAAATGGGTAAAAGAATGATGCGAGTTATTGATTGATAAGTCAGAGATGATGAGAGATCAAAGATCAATTGAGGGGGGGAAGGGGTAGAGAAAGAGAGATCAAAGATCAATTGAGGGTGAAGGGTAGAGAAAGAGAGATCAAAGATCAATTGAGGATGAAGATAGAGAAAGAGAGATCAAAGATCTATTGAGGGTTGAAGGTATAGAATAGAGAGATCAAAGATCAATTGAGGGGTGAAGGTATAGAAAGAGAGATCAAAGATCATTTGAGGGGGGAAGGTTAGAGAAAGAGAGATCAAAGATCAATTGAGGATGAAGATAGAGAAAGAGAGATCAAAGATCAATTGAGGATGAAGATAGAGAAAGAGAGATCAAAGATCAATTGAGGGTGAAGGTATAGAAAGAGAGATCAAAGATCAATTGAGGATGAAGGTAGAGAAAGAGAGATCAAAGATCAATTGAGGATGAAGGTAGAGAAAGAGAGATCAAAGATCAATTGAGCATGAAGGTAGAGAAAGAGAGATCAAAGATCAATTGAGGGTGAAGGTAGAGAAAGAGAGATCAAAGATCAATTGAGGATGAAGGTAGAGAAAGAGAGATCAAAGATCAATTGAAGGTGAAGGTTAGAGAAAGAGAGATCAAAGATCAATTGAGGATGAAGGTAGAGAAAGAGAGATCAAAGATCAATTGAAGGTGAAGGTAGAGAAAGAGAGATCAAAGATCAATTGAGGGTGAAGGTAGAGAAAGAGAGATCAAAGATCAATTGAGGGTGAAGGTAGAGAAGAGAAGATCAAAGATCAATTGAGGATGAAGGTAGAGAAAGAGAGATCAAAGATCTATTGAGGGTGAAGGTATAGAAAGAGAGATCAAAGATCAATTGAGGGTGAAGGTATAGAAAGAGAGATCAAAGATCAATTGAGGGGGGAAGGTAGAGAAAGAGAGATCAAAGATCAATTGAGGATGAAGATAGAGAAGAGAGAGATCAAAGATCAATTGAGGGATGAAGATAGAGAAAGAGAGATCAAAGATCAATTGAGGGTGAAGGTATAGAAAGAGAGATCAAAGATCAATTGAGGATGAAGGTAGAGAAAGAGAGATCAAAGATCAATTGAGGATGAAGGTAGAGAAAGAGAGATCAAAGATCAATTGAGCATGAAGGTAGAGAAAGAGAGATCAAAGATCAATTGAGGGTGAAGGTAGAGAAAGAGAGATCAAAGATCAATTGAGGATGAAGGTAGAGAAAGAGAGATCAAAGATCAATTGAAGGTGAAGGTAGAGAAAGAGAGATCAAAGATCAATTGAGGATGAAGGTAGAGAAAGAGAGATCAAAGATCAATTGAAGGTGAAGGTAGGGAAAGAGAGATCAAAGATCAATTGAGGGTGAAGGTAGAGAAAGAGAGATCAAAGATCAATTGAGGGTGAAGGTAGAGAAAGAGAGATCAAAGATCAATTGAGGATGAAGGTAGAGAAAGAGAGATCAAAGATCAATTGAGGGTGAAGGTAGAGAAAGAGAGATCAAAGATCAATTGAGGGTGAAGGTATAGAAAGAGAGATCAAAGATCAATTGAGGGTGAAGGTATAGAAAGAGAGATCAAAGATCAATTGAGGATGAAGATAGAGAAAGAGAGATCAAAGATCAATTGAGGGTGAAGGTATAGAAAGAGAGATCAAAGATCAATTGAGGATGAAGGTAGAGAAAGAGAGATCAAAGATCAATTGAGGATGAAGGTAGAGAAAGAGAGATCAAAGATCAATTGAGCATGAAGGTAGAGAAAGAGAGATCAAAGATCAATTGAGGGTGAAGGTAGAGAAAGAGAGATCAAAGATCAATTGAGGATGAAGGTAGAGAAAGAGAGATCAAAGATCAATTGAAGGTGAAGGTAGAGAAAGAGAGATCAAAGATCAATTGAGGATGAAGGTAGAGAAAGAGAGATCAAAGATCAATTGAAGGTGAAGGTAGAGAAAGAGAGATCAAAGATCAATTGAGGGTGAAGGTAGAGAAAGAGAGATCAAAGATCAATTGAGGGTGAAGGTAGAGAAAGAGAGATCAAAGATCAATTGAGGATGAAGGTAGAGAAAGAGAGATCAAAGATCTATTGAGGGTGAAGGTATAGAAAGAGAGATCAAAGATCAATTGAGGGTGAAGGTATAGAAAGAGAGATCAAAGATCAATTGAGGGGGGAAGGTAGAGAAAGAGAGATCAAAGATCAATTGAGGATGAAGATAGAGAAAGAGAGATCAAAGATCAATTGAGGATGAAGATAGAGAAAGAGAGATCAAAGATCAATTGAGGGTGAAGGTATAGAAAGAGAGATCAAAGATCAATTGAGGATGAAGGTAGAGAAAGAGAGATCAAAGATCAATTGAGGATGAAGGTAGAGAAAGAGAGATCAAAGATCAATTGAGCATGAAGGTAGAGAAAGAGAGATCAAAGATCAATTGAGGGTGAAGGTAGAGAAAGAGAGATCAAAGATCAATTGAGGATGAAGGTAGAGAAAGAGAGATCAAAGATCAATTGAAGGTGAAGGTAGAGAAAGAGAGATCAAAGATCAATTGAGGATGAAGGTAGAGAAAGAGAGATCAAAGATCAATTGAAGGTGAAGGTAGGGAAAGAGAGATCAAAGATCAATTGAGGGTGAAGGTAGAGAAAGAGAGATCAAAGATCAATTGAGGGTGAAGGTAGAGAAAGAGAGATCAAAGATCAATTGAGGATGAAGGTAGAGAAAGAGAGATCAAAGATCAATTGAGGGTGAAGGTAGAGAAAGAGAGATCAAAGATCAATTGAGGGTGAAGGTATAGAAAGAGAGATCAAAGATCAATTGAGGGTGAAGGTATAGAAAGAGAGATCAAAGATCAATTGAGGGTGAAGGTATAGAAAGAGAGATCAAAGATCAATTGAGGGTGAAGGTATAGAAAGAGAGATCAAAGATCAATTGAGGGGGGAAGGTAGAGAAAGAGAGATCAAAGATCAATTGAGGATGAAGATCGAGAAAGAGAGATCAAAGATCAATTGAGGATGAAGATAGAGAAAGAGAGATCAAAGATCAATTGAAGGTGAAGGTAGAGAAAGAGAGATCAAATCAATTGAGGGTGAAGGTATAGAAAGAGAGATCAAAGATCAATTGAGGGTGAAGGTATAGAAAGAGAGATCAAAGATCAATTGAGGGGGGAAGGTAGAGAAAGAGAGATCAAAGATCAATTGAGGATGAAGATAGAGAAAGAGAGATCAAAGATCAATTGAGGATGAAGGTATAGAAAGAGAGATCAAAGATCAATTGAGGGGGGAAGGTAGAGAAAGAGAGATCAAAGATCAATTGAGGATGAAGATAGAGAAAGAGAGATCAAAGATCAATTGAGGATGAAGATAGAGAAAGAGAGATCAAAGATCAATTAAAGGTGAAGGTAGAGAAAGAGAGATCAAATCAATTGAGGGTGAAGGTATAGAAAGAGAGATCAAAGATCAATTGAGGATGAAGGTAGAGAAAGAGAGATCAAAGATCAATTGAAGGTGAAGGTAGAGAAAGAGAGATCAAAGATCAATTGAGGGTGAAGGTATAGAAAGAGAGATCAAAGATCAATTGAGGGTGAAGGTATAGAAAGAGAGATCAAAGATCAATTGAGGGGGGAAGGTAGAGAAAGAGAGATCAAAGATCAATTGAGGATGAAGATAGAGAAAGAGAGATCAAAGATCAATTGAGGATGAAGATAGAGAAAGAGAGATCAGAGATCAATTGAAGGTGAAGGTAGAGAAAGAGAGATCAAATCAATTGAGGGTGAAGGTATAGAAAGAGAGATCAAAGATCAATTGAGGGTGAAGGTATAGAAAGAGAGATCAAAGATCAATTGAGGGTGAAGGTAAAGAAAGAGAGATCAAAGATCAATTGAGGATGAAGGTAGAGAAAGAGAGATCAAAGATCAATTGAGGGTGAAGGTAGAGAAAGAGAGATCAAAGAACAATTGAGGGTGAAGGTATAGAAAGAGAGATCAAAGATCAATTGAGGGTGAAGGTATAGAAAGAGAGATCAAAGATCAATTGAGGGTGAAGGTATAGAAAGAGAGATCAAAGATCAATTGAGGGTGAAGGTATAGAAAGAGAGATCAAAGATCAATTGAGGGGGGGAAGGTAGAGAAAGAGAGATCAAAGATCAATTGAGGATGAAGATAGAGAAAGAGAGATCAAAGATCAATTGAGGATGAAGATAGAGAAAGAGAGATCAAAGATCAATTGAAGGTGAAGGTAGAGAAAGAGAGATCAAATCAATTGAGGGTGAAGGTATAGAAAGAGAGATCAAAGATCAATTGAGGGTGAAGGTATAGAAAGAGAGATCAAAGATCAATTGAGGGGGGAAGGTAGAGAAAGAGAGATCAAAGATCAATTGAGGATGAAGATAGAGAAAGAGAGATCAAAGATCAATTGAGGAAGAAGGTATAGAAAGAGAGATCAAAGATCAATTGAGGGGGGGAAGGTAGAGAAAGAGAGATCAAAGATCAATTGAGGATGAAGATAGAGAAAGAGAGATCAAAGATCAATTGAGGATGAAGATAGAGAAAGAGAGATCAAAGATCAATTAAAGGTGAAGGTAGAGAAAGAGAGATCAAATCAATTGAGGGTGAAGGTATAGAAAGAGAGATCAAAGATCAATTGAGGATGAAGGTAGAGAAAGAGAGATCAAAGATCAATTGAAGGTGAAGGTAGAGAAAGAGAGATCAAAGATCAATTGAGGGTGAAGGTATAGAAAGAGAGATCAAAGATCAATTGAGGGTGAAGGTATAGAAAGAGAGATCAAAGATCAATTGAGGATGAAGGTAGAGAAAGAGAGATCAAAGATCAATTGAAGGTGAAGGTAGAGAAAGAGAGATCAAAGATCAATTGAGGGTGAAGGTATAGAAAGAGAGATCAAAGATCAATTGAGGGTGAAGGTATAGAAAGAGAGATCAAAGATCAATTGAGGGGGGAAGGTAGAGAAAGAGAGATCAAAGATCAATTGAGGATGAAGATAGAGAAAGAGAGATCAAAGATCAATTGAGGATGAAGATAGAGAAAGAGAGATCAAAGATCAATTGAAGGTGAAGGTAGAGAAAGAGAGATCAAATCAATTGAGGGTGAAGGTATAGAAAGAGAGATCAAAGATCAATTGAGGGTGAAGGTATAGAAAGAGAGATCAAAGATCAATTGAGGGGGGAAGGTAGAGAAAGAGAGATCAAAGATCAATTGAGGATGAAGATAGAGAAAGAGAGATCAAAGATCAATTGAGGAAGAAGGTATAGAAAGAGAGATCAAAGATCAATTGAGGGGGGAAGGTAGAGAAAGAGAGATCAAAGATCAATTGAGGGTGAAGGTAGAGAAAGAGAGATCAAAGATCAATTGAGGATGAAGATAGAGAAAGAGAGATCAAAGATCTATTGAGGGTGAAGGTATAGAAAGAGAGATCAAAGATCAATTGAGGGTGAAG
The DNA here is from genome assembly GCA_943737045.1 of Parapristionchus giblindavisi. Lineage (NCBI taxonomy): Eukaryota > Metazoa > Nematoda > Chromadorea > Rhabditida > Diplogasteridae > Parapristionchus > Parapristionchus giblindavisi. The sequence continues at coordinate 301,705 of CALSFV010000092.1, read as the reverse complement.
GTAGAGAAAGAGAGATCAAAGATCAATTGAGGATGAAGATAGAGAAAGAGAGATCAAAGATCAATTGAGGATGAAGATAGAGAAAGAGAGATCAAAGATCAATTAAAGGTGAAGGTAGAGAAAGAGAGATCAAATCAATTGAGGGTGAAGGTATAGAAAGAGAGATCAAAGATCAATTGAGGATGAAGGTAGAGAAAGAGAGATCAAAGATCAATTGAAGGTGAAGGTAGAGAAAGAGAGATCAAAGATCAATTGAGGGTGAAGGTATAGAAAGAGAGATCAAAGATCAATTGAGGGTGAAGGTATAGAAAGAGAGATCAAAGATCAATTGAGGGGGGAAGGTAGAGAAAGAGAGATCAAAGATCAATTGAGGATGAAGATAGAGAAAGAGAGATCAAAGATCAATTGAGGATGAAGATAGAGAAAGAGAGATCAGAGATCAATTGAAGGTGAAGGTAGAGAAAGAGAGATCAAATCAATTGAGGGTGAAGGTATAGAAAGAGAGATCAAAGATCAATTGAGGGTGAAGGTATAGAAAGAGAGATCAAAGATCAATTGAGGGTGAAGGTAAAGAAAGAGAGATCAAAGATCAATTGAGGATGAAGGTAGAGAAAGAGAGATCAAAGATCAATTGAGGGTGAAGGTAGAGAAAGAGAGATCAAATCAATTGAGGGTGAAGGTATAGAAAGAGAGATCAAAGATCAATTGAGGGTGAAGGTATAGAAAGAGAGATCAAAGATCAATTGAGGGTGAAGGTAAAGAAAGAGAGATCAAAGATCAATTGAGGATGAAGGTAGAGAAAGAGAGATCAAAGATCAATTGAGGGTGAAGGTAGAGAAAGAGAGATCAAAGAACAATTGAGGGTGAAGGTATAGAAAGAGAGATCAAAGATCAATTGAGGGTGAAGGTATAGAAAGAGAGATCAAAGATCAATTGAGGGTGAAGGTATAGAAAGAGAGATCAAAGATCAATTGAGGGTGAAGGTATAGAAAGAGAGATCAAAGATCAATTGAGGGGGGGAAGGTAGAGAAAGAGAGATCAAAGATCAATTGAGGATGAAGATAGAGAAAGAGAGATCAAAGATCAATTGAGGATGAAGATAGAGAAAGAGAGATCAAAGATCAATTGAAGGTGAAGGTAGAGAAAGAGAGATCAAATCAATTGAGGGTGAAGGTATAGAAAGAGAGATCAAAGATCAATTGAGGGTGAAGGTATAGAAAGAGAGATCAAAGATCAATTGAGGGGGGAAGGTAGAGAAAGAGAGATCAAAGATCAATTGAGGATGAAGATAGAGAAAGAGAGATCAAAGATCAATTGAGGAAGAAGGTATAGAAAGAGAGATCAAAGATCAATTGAGGGGGGGAAGGTAGAGAAAGAGAGATCAAAGATCAATTGAGGATGAAGATAGAGAAAGAGAGATCAAAGATCAATTGAGGATGAAGATAGAGAAAGAGAGATCAAAGATCAATTAAAGGTGAAGGTAGAGAAAGAGAGATCAAATCAATTGAGGGTGAAGGTATAGAAAGAGAGATCAAAGATCAATTGAGGATGAAGGTAGAGAAAGAGAGATCAAAGATCAATTGAAGGTGAAGGTAGAGAAAGAGAGATCAAAGATCAATTGAGGGTGAAGGTATAGAAAGAGAGATCAAAGATCAATTGAGGGTGAAGGTATAGAAAGAGAGATCAAAGATCAATTGAGGATGAAGGTAGAGAAAGAGAGATCAAAGATCAATTGAAGGTGAAGGTAGAGAAAGAGAGATCAAAGATCAATTGAGGGTGAAGGTATAGAAAGAGAGATCAAAGATCAATTGAGGGTGAAGGTATAGAAAGAGAGATCAAAGATCAATTGAGGGGGGAAGGTAGAGAAAGAGAGATCAAAGATCAATTGAGGATGAAGATAGAGAAAGAGAGATCAAAGATCAATTGAGGATGAAGATAGAGAAAGAGAGATCAAAGATCAATTGAAGGTGAAGGTAGAGAAAGAGAGATCAAATCAATTGAGGGTGAAGGTATAGAAAGAGAGATCAAAGATCAATTGAGGGTGAAGGTATAGAAAGAGAGATCAAAGATCAATTGAGGGGGGAAGGTAGAGAAAGAGAGATCAAAGATCAATTGAGGATGAAGATAGAGAAAGAGAGATCAAAGATCAATTGAGGAAGAAGGTATAGAAAGAGAGATCAAAGATCAATTGAGGGGGGAAGGTAGAGAAAGAGAGATCAAAGATCAATTGAGGGTGAAGGTAGAGAAAGAGAGATCAAAGATCAATTGAGGATGAAGATAGAGAAAGAGAGATCAAAGATCTATTGAGGGTGAAGGTATAGAAAGAGAGATCAAAGATCAATTGAGGGTGAAGGTATAGAAAGAGAGATCAAAGATCAATTGAGGGGGGAAGGTAGAGAAAGAGAGATCAAAGATCAATTGAGGATGAAGATAGAGAAAGAGAGATCAAAGATCAATTGAGGATGAAGATAGAGAAAGAGAGATCAAAGATCAATTGAGGGTGAAGGTATAGAAAGAGAGATCAAAGATCAATTGAGGATGAAGGTAGAGAAAGAGAGATCAAAGATCAATTGAGGATGAAGGTAGAGAAAGAGAGATCAAAGATCAATTGAGCATGAAGGTAGAGAAAGAGAGATCAAAGATCAATTGAGGGTGAAGGTAGAGAAAGAGAGATCAAAGATCAATTGAGGATGAAGGTAGAGAAAGAGAGATCAAAGATCAATTGAAGGTGAAGGTAGAGAAAGAGAGATCAAAGATCAATTGAGGATGAAGGTAGAGAAAGAGAGATCAAAGATCAATTGAAGGTGAAGGTAGAGAAAGAGAGATCAAAGATCAATTGAGGGTGAAGGTAGAGAAAGAGAGATCAAAGATCAATTGAGGGTGAAGGTAGAGAAAGAGAGATCAAAGATCAATTGAGGATGAAGGTAGAGAAAGAGAGATCAAAGATCTATTGAGGGTGAAGGTATAGAAAGAGAGATCAAAGATCAATTGAGGGTGAAGGTATAGAAAGAGAGATCAAAGATCAATTGAGGGGGGAAGGTAGAGAAAGAGAGATCAAAGATCAATTGAGGATGAAGATAGAGAAAGAGAGATCAAAGATCAATTGAGGATGAAGATAGAGAAAGAGAGATCAAAGATCAATTGAGGGTGAAGGTATAGAAAGAGAGATCAAAGATCAATTGAGGATGAAGGTAGAGAAAGAGAGATCAAAGATCAATTGAGGATGAAGGTAGAGAAAGAGAGATCAAAGATCAATTGAGCATGAAGGTAGAGAAAGAGAGATCAAAGATCAATTGAGGGTGAAGGTAGAGAAAGAGAGATCAAAGATCAATTGAGGATGAAGGTAGAGAAAGAGAGATCAAAGATCAATTGAAGGTGAAGGTAGAGAAAGAGAGATCAAAGATCAATTGAGGATGAAGGTAGAGAAAGAGAGATCAAAGATCAATTGAAGGTGAAGGTAGGGAAAGAGAGATCAAAGATCAATTGAGGGTGAAGGTAGAGAAAGAGAGATCAAAGATCAATTGAGGGTGAAGGTAGAGAAAGAGAGATCAAAGATCAATTGAGGATGAAGGTAGAGAAAGAGAGATCAAAGATCAATTGAGGGTGAAGGTAGAGAAAGAGAGATCAAAGATCAATTGAGGGTGAAGGTATAGAAAGAGAGATCAAAGATCAATTGAGGGTGAAGGTATAGAAAGAGAGATCAAAGATCAATTGAGGGTGAAGGTATAGAAAGAGAGATCAAAGATCAATTGAGGGTGAAGGTATAGAAAGAGAGATCAAAGATCAATTGAGGGGGGAAGGTAGAGAAAGAGAGATCAAAGATCAATTGAGGATGAAGATCGAGAAAGAGAGATCAAAGATCAATTGAGGATGAAGATAGAGAAAGAGAGATCAAAGATCAATTGAAGGTGAAGGTAGAGAAAGAGAGATCAAATCAATTGAGGGTGAAGGTATAGAAAGAGAGATCAAAGATCAATTGAGGGTGAAGGTATAGAAAGAGAGATCAAAGATCAATTGAGGGGGGAAGGTAGAGAAAGAGAGATCAAAGATCAATTGAGGATGAAGATAGAGAAAGAGAGATCAAAGATCAATTGAGGATGAAGGTATAGAAAGAGAGATCAAAGATCAATTGAGGGGGGAAGGTAGAGAAAGAGAGATCAAAGATCAATTGAGGATGAAGATAGAGAAAGAGAGATCAAAGATCAATTGAGGATGAAGATAGAGAAAGAGAGATCAAAGATCAATTAAAGGTGAAGGTAGAGAAAGAGAGATCAAATCAATTGAGGGTGAAGGTATAGAAAGAGAGATCAAAGATCAATTGAGGATGAAGGTAGAGAAAGAGAGATCAAAGATCAATTGAAGGTGAAGGTAGAGAAAGAGAGATCAAAGATCAATTGAGGGTGAAGGTATAGAAAGAGAGATCAAAGATCAATTGAGGGTGAAGGTATAGAAAGAGAGATCAAAGATCAATTGAGGGGGGAAGGTAGAGAAAGAGAGATCAAAGATCAATTGAGGATGAAGATAGAGAAAGAGAGATCAAAGATCAATTGAGGATGAAGATAGAGAAAGAGAGATCAGAGATCAATTGAAGGTGAAGGTAGAGAAAGAGAGATCAAATCAATTGAGGGTGAAGGTATAGAAAGAGAGATCAAAGATCAATTGAGGGTGAAGGTATAGAAAGAGAGATCAAAGATCAATTGAGGGTGAAGGTAAAGAAAGAGAGATCAAAGATCAATTGAGGATGAAGGTAGAGAAAGAGAGATCAAAGATCAATTGAGGGTGAAGGTAGAGAAAGAGAGATCAAAGAACAATTGAGGGTGAAGGTATAGAAAGAGAGATCAAAGATCAATTGAGGGTGAAGGTATAGAAAGAGAGATCAAAGATCAATTGAGGGTGAAGGTATAGAAAGAGAGATCAAAGATCAATTGAGGGTGAAGGTATAGAAAGAGAGATCAAAGATCAATTGAGGGGGGGAAGGTAGAGAAAGAGAGATCAAAGATCAATTGAGGATGAAGATAGAGAAAGAGAGATCAAAGATCAATTGAGGATGAAGATAGAGAAAGAGAGATCAAAGATCAATTGAAGGTGAAGGTAGAGAAAGAGAGATCAAATCAATTGAGGGTGAAGGTATAGAAAGAGAGATCAAAGATCAATTGAGGGTGAAGGTATAGAAAGAGAGATCAAAGATCAATTGAGGGGGGAAGGTAAGGTAGAGAAAGAGAGATCAAAGATCAATTGAGGATGAAGATAGATCAATTGAAAGAGAGATCAAAGATCAATTGAGGAAGAAGAGTCATCAATTGAAAAGAGAGATCAAAGATCAATTGAAGGGGGAGAGATCAAATCAATTGAGTAGAGAAAGAGAGATCAAAGATCAATTGAGGATGAAGATAGAGAAAGAGAGATCAAAGATCAATTGATTGAGAGAGATCAAAGATCAATTGAAAGATAGAAAGAGAGATCAAAGATCAATTGAGATCAAAGATCAATTAAAGGTGAAGGTAGAGAAAGAGAGATCAAATCAATTGAGGGTGAAGGTATAGAAAGAGAGATCAAAGATCAATTGAGGATGAAGGTAGAGAAAGAGAGATCAAAGATCAATTGAAGGTGAAGGTAGAGAAAGAGAGATCAAAGATCAATTGAGGGTGAAGGTATAGAAAGAGAGATCAAAGATCAATTGAGGGTGAAGGTATAGAAAGAGAGATCAAAGATCAATTGAGGATGAAGGTAGAGAAAGAGAGATCAAAGATCAATTGAAGGTGAAGGTAGAGAAAGAGAGATCAAAGATCAATTGAGGGTGAAGGTATAGAAAGAGAGATCAAAGATCAATTGAGGGTGAAGGTATAGAAAGAGAGATCAAAGATCAATTGAGGGGGGAAGGTAGAGAAAGAGAGATCAAAGATCAATTGAGGATGAAGATAGAGAAAGAGAGATCAAAGATCAATTGAGGATGAAGATAGAGAAAGAGAGATCAAAGATCAATTGAAGGTGAAGGTAGAGAAAGAGAGATCAAATCAATTGAGGGTGAAGGTATAGAAAGAGAGATCAAAGATCAATTGAGGGTGAAGGTATAGAAAGAGAGATCAAAGATCAATTGAGGGGGGAAGGTAGAGAAAGAGAGATCAAAGATCAATTGAGGATGAAGATAGAGAAAGAGAGATCAAAGATCAATTGAGGAAGAAGGTATAGAAAGAGAGATCAAAGATCAATTGAGGGGGGAAGGTAGAGAAAGAGAGATCAAAGATCAATTGAGGATGAAGATAGAGAAAGAGAGATCAAAGATCAATTGAGGATGAAGATAGAGAAAGAGAGATCAAAGATCAATTGAGGATGAAGATAGAGAAAGAGAGATCAAAGATCAATTAAAGGTGAAGGTAGAGAAAGAGAGATCAAATCAATTGAGGGTGAAGGTATAGAAAGAGAGATCAAAGATCAATTGAGGATGAAGGTAGAGAAAGAGAGATCAAAGATCAATTGAAGGTGAAGGTAGAGAAAGAGAGATCAAAGATCAATTGAGGGTGAAGGTATAGAAAGAGAGATCAAAGATCAATTGAGGGTGAAGGTATAGAAAGAGAGATCAAAGATCAATTGAGGATGAAGGTAGAGAAAGAGAGATCAAAGATCAATTGAAGGTGAAGGTAGAGAAAGAGAGATCAAAGATCAATTGAGGGTGAAGGTATAGAAAGAGAGATCAAAGATCAATTGAGGGTGAAGGTATAGAAAGAGAGATCAAAGATCAATTGAGGGGGGAAGGTAGAGAAAGAGAGATCAAAGATCAATTGAGGATGAAGATAGAGAAAGAGAGATCAAAGATCAATTGAGGATGAAGATAGAGAAAGAGAGATCAAAGATCAATTGAAGGTGAAGGTAGAGAAAGAGAGATCAAATCAATTGAGGGTGAAGGTATAGAAAGAGAGATCAAAGATCAATTGAGGGTGAAGGTATAGAAAGAGAGATCAAAGATCAATTGAGGGTGAAGGTAAAGAAAGAGAGATCAAAGATCAATTGATTAGTTAAAGTAATGAAAAAATGGTTTTAAAGTAGGTTGTGGTAGAGAAAGAGGTGAGTGTTGTGGGAAAATTGAAACAGATAAAAAAGAAAAGAACATAATTCTATTAGATAATAGTATGGATCCATTATTATGGATAATACCGGAAATGGATGAGAGATACTACAAAATGCCCACGAAGAAATTAGATCTTTTGTACAGCCTCTAGGTTTTTGAACATTTCGAATTTGGGAAAAATATTCTGGGCTTTTGGAATTTGGGCGAAATGTAGGTTGCCGATTATTTAGGAAGGGATAATCTACACAAAGGATATTCTTTACAATTAAATAAATAATAATATATTTTATATTTAGATGATAGGTCACAATTTTCGTTTGAAATGAATGTTAGTAAGGAAAGGAGGAGAATAAAAGATAATAGAGATAAGAAATGGGTGAAAGAATGATGTGACTATTGATTGATAAGTCAAAACGACAAACAGAGATTATATTTCAAAAGAATTCAAAGTGATTCGTGCTGTTATCAAAGAGGTGAGGAAGGTTATAAATGAAAGATTTGAATAATAATAAAGGTGAAACTTCTTCACCTTTATCATATTGATTTTCTCGATAGTTTTAAGTTAAATCAAATATGGTTCTCCACAAAGACAATATATATTTGATCTTATTGAGAAAGTACAACAAGACAACAAACGTCGCATGTAAATATCTCCTTAAATCTTGACTTGAAATTGGATGTTTTGTTTTGTGTATTGATATTTCTATCAAATATTGCAGAAATTTGAGGTTTTTGTTGGTATACTGTGTGTCGGAAACCTCGCTTGAGGTGTGGAGCAGGCTACAGTAGTCCGACTTCTTACCAGAGCGTTGTTTCAAACTTTTAAATGCGTAATTCTGATCATTTTTTCAAGCATCATTTTGATCATTTTTGTATGCCAGCTCCCTTTAAACTCATATAATTTGAAAATTCATCTCTCAAACGATTATCATTTTCCTATACTAGAACCTGCTCTCGCAGAAATATTTTCCAATTTGTCCAAAATTATTGTAAATTTAAACGTTTTTTGAACTATACTCGAGTTGTTAATTCTTGGAATTGCCTAATTCAGCAATAATTTGACCGAATGTCAAAAGCTTTCGTAATAGTATTATTTCTCATGTTTCATAGTTTTGTCATCATCCTTTGTTTATTTAATCTTACTACCAAATTGTAGTACTTATGTGCTCCTTATGTATTCATTATGTATTGCTTTCTGAAAACAAAATAAAGCTATTATTAATATTATATTATTATTATTTGATCTTTAACCCATTCATAATTATAACAATTACAAGAAAATAATGACAAAATAACGAAAACAAAAACAACAGATATATCAAGAACTCTAACATATTCTAAAAACGACGAAAATCGATATTTAATATTTTCCGAAAGATTTAGAATCGATGAATCGCGTACCAATGATTATAGCAGACTAGAAACAAATTATGGAAAGATCAAAGATCAATCTATTCATTCTTCTTTTCTTTATTCGAAAATTGTTATCGTAGAGGATGAACAGTTTCGCTACCTCCTTCATATCCATACCAGCCTTTCCATCATCTATCAATCTACTGAAAAAATAAAAATAATTAAATTTAAAAAAGAAAATTTAAACTTGTTCAAGAGAGTGAATGTTCAAAAGTTCAAAAGATACGAAAATATAATCAAAGTTTGATCAAACTCTCCTCGTTTTGCACACTTTCTCGCCGTTTTCGTTTCGTTACTTTTACCGACTTCTTCTCCTGAACTTCGTCTTGACGAGAAGGTGCTACCGTAACCCTCACTCGATTATCGATTGATTCGAATAAAGAAACACTAGCATTCGCGTGTACTTTCACTCCGATCTATAAAGGGAATGATTATCAATCGAATTTTCCACAATATACTTTTTTTCACATGTTCTCAACGTTTTTTTCGAAACAACCTCTGCTCGTTGCACAATCTCTCTGCCCGTTTTTTTTTCAGTAAGGCGGTGTTACCGTTTTCAAGACGTGTGCAAGCCGTAACGACTGAGAGGCGGCGGAGGGGGTTACGACGTGCGCCCGTTTTGAAAATGTAACACCACCTAACTTTTGAACTCCGTATAACAAACCTTAATCATTTCTTCATTCGCATACTTGGACAGATACTCTGGAAGGACGGAGACGAGTTGACTATGATCGGAAATCACCTTAAAGGTGGTGTCCGGCGAATATTTTCGTGAACAAACTGTGAAGACAGAAATATAGCCAAAGTGATTCTGCATACCGCTCATAGATTATTTTATGCTAATTCAGCTCATTGATCGCTAGAATCATGAACGAATCATGCTTGATGTACAGGCAAAGGCGCGAAATTTTGAAAATAAGAAAGTTCGGCAATAGGTTTCGAACCCGCGACGTTACACTAACTAGACGGCGCATTTACCACTACACCAAGGGATAGATGCCTTGTCAAGCTAATTTCTTGCATATCACTAATCTCTTGCACAAATGATATTACGTATTTGCATAGACATTCGAGGGCCTCCATCTTTAACAATATACTGTAACTCGAAAAACATACCGTAACCAAGATACACAAAAATCAATAATTAAAATCGATAATGTTTAACAACTGTCATTCCATACTACAGATATAGGTCGAATAGCTACGTTACACATTTTCAAAATGCGATCATGTTTATTGATTTTTCGGGAATTTTCGGCTCAAAATGCGGTCAAGATTCGTAATCTGTAACGTACTTTCGATATATGACTACAGACGGTCTTCCTCTCTTGTTTCACAATATGATCTTTGATCTTCCTGGGTTGGTGTACGGTATGGGGTTCAAAGACCAAAAGGGATATGAAATACAGTGTAAACTGATAAGAGAGATCGAGAAATGAACTGAATATCCAATGATTCAGTCATATCTGATCTTCCATAACAGTAATACACATGGGAGATCACGATTTCTGAATAACCCCATCAGACAATAGATGAATCAATCAATAAATAGCTCCCAAAACAAGTAGGCCCCCCCTCAAATGAGGCTACACGGACCCGTAGTGAACGAGTGAGGTAGTTTGCGCTTACATTTTGACTACATGCCAACAAATATCTGTTAGAAGGTTTTGAGCCGCATAATTTGAAAGGTGTATTTTTGCCTATCCACAGTCGTATACAATTTTTCCAGGCCCACTTTTCTCATCGAAATATCAAAATCCCTGCCACCGAGAAAAAAAGAGGGGGTATCAGAACGGCAACAATCAAAACGGCAACAATCAAAACGGCAACGGAGTAGAACTCGGTTGGGAGTTGGCATAGCTTCCCTACGTAACATGCCCTATGCTACAGTATTCCAACTGTTGCTACCGTAGCCTACCGTAACCCACTACCGTAAATCAAAATGCGGGAAAATGCTGTTTTTCGATCGGTAGAGGCACGATAGGGGTGAACCGGCTTCAATAACACTACCGTAACATGCTTACAGTAACCCAGACTAAAGTATTCGCTGTTGGATATCGCGAACTGACTTTTTTATGAACTGACTTTTTTATGACTGTACTAGAGCTATGTCTCGTAGTGTTTTGATGGTTATTATCATTAGTCAAACAATAGAGAAAAGGCATGCACTCAACTCTACGTTCAGCACAAAAACATATTTTTAAAAAGAAAAACATAAAAAAGTCAGTTCGCGGTATCCAACAGCGAATACTTTAGTCTAGGTTACTGTAAGCATGTAACGGTAGTGTTACTGAAGCCAGTTCACCCCTATCGTGCCTATCGTGCCTCTACCTATCGAAAAACAGCATTTTCCCGCATTTTGATTTACGGTAGTGGGTTACGGTAGGTTACGGTAGCAACAGTTGGAATACTGTAGCATAGGGCATGCTACTTAGGGAAGCTATGCGAACTCCCAACCGAGTTCTGCTCCGTTACCGTTTTGATTGTTGCCGTTTTGATTGTTGCCGTTCTGATACCCCCCCCCCCCCCCGAAAAAAAGGTTTGTCTCCGATTTCGATCGGCCAGTGAGTGTGGTTTGGGGTCATGAGAAGGCATAGCCACTTGATTTGGCCAAGATTGCAAATTATCGATTTTTTGTGATCTACTCTGAAAACGATCATAACTCGGTTAATTTTAATCGTACAACGAGCTTACAGGTCTCATTCGAACCGTTTTCTAATGCTCTCCAGAAAAGGTTCATGACCCGTTCGCTGCTAAGTCGTCTTCAGGGCGAAAAAACGCGAAAAAACACATTTCATGATCAAAAAGGTGACTTGTTATTTCATATCGCGTGCAAAGTCGGAATGTTGTTCATTTACCGTATCTGTCCCCCAATGCTGTTTAGTGGAGGACAGCCATTTTTTTCGCGTCAACAGTTTTTCGATCGTATCTGCTTTCAAACCAATAGACTATTCAAAAAAAGAAATGATGCTCTCGGAAAGACGAATAAAAAGTTCTTTTATGATCGAATAGCTATGACAATCCACTCATTTGCGTGCCTGCACAGATACTCTGGCCTCAGGAGTTTGAATCCATGTATGATTCAAGTAGAATGTTTGCAATTAATGTCGTGATCTAGCATGGAATGTACTCGAATTATGCATGGAATACCCGTGATGATGCATGGATTCTGGATTTCAGGCAAGATCACGGAACATCCATGCATGATCACGAACCACGGATATTTCATGCATGGAATGTAATGCATGAATATGCTTGTATTCGTGATCATTCAAGGATTTCAACACCACACAATTGACAGCCTCCCAAAATCTTTCTACATATAGCAAAAGTATTATGTTCGTTATTGGTTTTCACAAAAATGAATTGAGTATGGGGAGAGTATAGTGAAACCACAAACAGGCACAAATATCTTCCAAGTCTTTCGGATAATCTCGAATGTATTTCTGGTATAGTTAAGGTAAATCCCGTTATACAAGACACACGAAGTCCTTCGGGAGATCAGTGATATACCAGTGATAATTCGAGTCCAATTTAATACGGATAGAATAATCTCCTCTTCGGACTTACTTTAGTACTTTGGCCAATCATTCATCACAAGTTCAGTCATGATTAAGTAGCATAATTGGTACTCGTGGACCTTGTGGAAATGTCCTCATACGACGAAGAAACACTACGAAGATGTCTTACGGAAGGCTTTCCGTCCCTCATCGTCCATAGTCAATTGTTCTTGCCCCATGTCACTACAGTTTGTTGTAGAAATGGATGGATAAAAATTCACGTTGCTTTTATATTGAACAAACGACTGTGTAGAGTTCTTTATTTATATAAAAGGGACAAATGAGTGTGTATAAAGTGCAAATGTATTATCTTATTTTCACATAGTTATTGAATATAACACTGAAAAATAAAAGAATACAGGATACAAAGGGAATAAAAATGTCCGAGGTTGGTTATCTATTTAACCATAAGAGTTAGTAGAACAATTTTCTGAGCATAATTAGGAATTATTTCTTCTGATCCCATTTTGAAATCTGAAAATAAATTCAATTTATATCTCTATTATCTAGATGTGCAAAATATCTCGAAAAGAGAAGAATAGAGGCGAGAGATTGTGTAAAACGAGGAGAGTTTGCTATGTATTTTCGAGAATTTTGAACGGAGAACTTACTCTGATTAGTAGTTTATTATATTTCTGTTGTAATTCTTTCACTTCCATTTCCATTATTGCATTTCTCTTCTCTAGTTCTTCTTCTTTCTTCTCTTTATCTTCTAGTCTCCTTTCTAGTTCTTCTTCTTTCTTCTCTTTATCTTGTAGTCTCCTTTCTAGTTCTCCTTCTTTCTTCTGATAATCTGCTAGGCTATTTTCAAGTAAATTTTTAGTCTTCAAAAATTCTTCTTTCTCTTTTTGTTCAGTTTCGATTTTTCTTTCGAGTTCTTCAATTCTGTTCTTATTCGTATCGATCAATTTAGTCATATTAGCTTGATTCTGAAAATATAACACGTGAATGAGAAGAGAGAGAGAGAGGAAAAGCGGGAGAAAGATATTGAACTTACAATATACTTCTCTGGCAGTTGAGCAGTGAGTAGATGAACTGTTGTACTGTTCCGGCTTGTTTGTACATTCACCATTCCATTCTCATCAATTCCAACAATCTCCGACCGCTTTTCCAAGCTTGAATAATTTCCTTTAAAGGTGGACTCCCGCGAATATTTTCGTGAACAAACTGTGAAGACAGAATCATTGCAAAAGTTATTCTACATACCGTACACTATTTATTTTATGCTACAGGGTGCGCCATAATTACCCGGACTGTTGTCTCCATATGATTCTCCCCTTGAAAATGTGACTTGAGTGATATGGTTTATGGTAAAGCTTATCAAGAATTTGGGCAGCAGTAATGTACTAGCGAATCTCGTTGTGGTCTCTTTTAGCTCTGACACAGGCTTTGAGTCTCTTCTCATATGAGACAGTCTATTCCCGCGGGTAAATGTCATCGTCATTCCTCCCATGCCTTGAGAAGGGGAGCCTTGAGGGAGACAAGGGTCTGGTGCTTGGTAGAGGACATCTTGGGCTACCACACCTCCAAACACCGCAGTCGAGGAGGTTGAGATCGGGGAGTTTTGAAGCCATTCAGTGTGATGGATTTAGCCGAGTTCATGAATAAAAAATCACGACTGAGTGAACTTTGTCATGTGATTGACGACAGAATCTTACCGAAAGGTCTAGTGGTCCTGACCGAAGTTGGTATGGTATCGGAGTAAAAGGATGTGCTTGGTATAATACGCTTTATTGATCCAGACGCATGGAGTGGCAAAAACGAGAGAGGACTTTCAAGTTGGGCAAACAGCAGCTAAACCTTGGCTTATTGTGGATGACTGAAATTGCCCATGACCCCAGCTCTCTTTTAGGAATCTTCAGGATCAGAGGCAATGATTCCGTTGTTCTTGATATTCAGGTTGCTTTCGAAGGTAAGATATTCTTATCCCTGAACATCGTGCTGAAGTGCGCGGACCTGGCACAACGCAAAAACAATTGCGGGCACCGTTCTCAGCGGTGCTTGATCTGCCGCTCATTCGGTTCATACAGTTTACGGTACTTGTAAGGAAGAAGAGTCTGCTGAGACTTGAGGAGACGACGAACGGAAGTATTCGAGATATCGAGATTCCAGATGGTGGTGCTTGTGGTTTCGAAACACCATCTTTTTGATGCGATCTCGGTTCATAGCAGGGGAAACAGAGATCCGTCTACCTCTGCCCGGACGATCCTTGTTAGTACCAAGATCTTGGTACCTGATACCGGTATCGCATACACCCGACTCGTGAAGGCCGAGCTGATGAACGATGTCACTAGGTTCTTGTACACTTGAGAATGATGGGTAGTTGTCGACATGACTTCATCATTGCTAGAGGACTTGAACAACCGACTTGAAATATTGCAACGGAGTGGCCAATGATCATTCGTCATGATGCTACAATAGGGGTTGCGCATATGCATTGTGTGCATGGGAATCATAATGGTGAAATCAGTCCGGGTAATTATGGCGCACCCTGTAATTCAGCTTATTGATCGCTAGAATTATGAGTGAATCATGCTAGCAAATTCAGACAAAGGCGTGCTTTTTGAAAATAGGAAAGTTCGGCAATAGGATTCGAACCCACGACCATGCGCTTTCTAGTCAGAAGCTTTACCACTACGCTAAGGGAAAGATGGGTAGTTTCCCTATCTTCTTGCATATCACTAGACACTTGCATGAGCGAGATGTAAGAGATTTGCATGATCATTCGCGGGTCTCCACCTTTAACTTCATATCTTTATTTCCACTTACTTTGTCTTTATAATTTCATATGATAAATCATTCATATTCACTGATATTAAACTTCCTTCAAGATTCAAATAAAAGATCCAATTGCTGAATTTCACCCATCGAATATAAATCTGAATTAATTCTAATGTAAATCGATCGAATAACTGAAAAATACTTCTGGTAATTTTTTTTTCTCCAAATATTTTACTGAATCTGATTGATATCGACGAATCGAGGAAGAACCTCCATAAGAATTTAGACCGAATAAGAAGTTTCTGGAATTTCATTTAGAGTAATTTGTTAATAAAGAAATATATGTAATTCAAATCTTACTTACTCATGTACAAGAATTTTATCATATTTCTTTAATTCATCAATCGAAGCATTAAATTTAATTCCATTTTTAGATCGATAATCTTCATTTATTGGAATTGCGAATGAGACATTTTTATTATTATCTCTTTCAATAAAATAATGGAGACAATTCCATTCAAAATGAACTTTTATTCCATTTTCGATCTGTAAAAAAATATTAAATTAACAATTTGAATTTTCATTTATAAAATTATTCGTTTTTACCGTTAGAAGTTCAGATATTACGATTTCTTCATTTATTAGTTCTGCTTTCTTTATTATGCTGTCCTGAATATTGATTTTATTGTACTTTTCAATCTCGAAATTAACCTTTCTGAAGAAGAACGAATTACCCACAACTCCCAATGGGGCGTCATACTCAAATTGTTGCTCTGTACGTTTGTTTCTAAATTCAATATTTTTACATTGAAATATTTACAAAATTAATTTAATTTCTGTTTGATTTTCAATACAGACGTAGAGAAGGCGAGAGGGAAAGAGAGGGCGAGAGGGAGAGAGAGAGAGAGAGAGAGAGAGGAAGAGAGGGAGAGAGGGAGAGAGGGAGAGAGGGAGAGAGGGAGAGAGGGAGAGAGGGAGAAAGGGAGAGAGGGAGAGAGGGAGAGAGGGATAGAGGGAGAGAGGGAGAGAGGGAGAGAGGGAGAGAGGGAGAGAGGGAGAGAGGGAGAGAGGGAGAGAGGGAGAGAGGGAGAGAGGGAGAGAGGGAGAGAGGGAGAGAGGGAGAGAGGGAGAGAGGGAGAGAGGGAGAGAGGGAGAGAGGGAGAGAGGGAGAGAGGGAGAGAGGGAGAGAGGGAGAGAGGGAGAGAGGGAGAGAGGGAGAGAGGGAGAGAGGGAGAGAGGGAGAGATGGAGAGAGGGAGAGAGGGAGAGAGGGAGAGATGGAGAGAGGGAGAGAGGGAGAGAGGGAGAGAGGGAGAGAGGGGAAAGTGGGAGAGTGGGAGAGAGGGAGAGAGGGAGAGAGGGAGAGAGGGAGAGAGGGGAGAGAGGGAGAGAGGGAGAGAGGGAGAGAGGGAGAGAGGGAGAGAGGGAGAGAGGGAGAGAGGGAGAGAGGGAGAGAGGGAGAGAGGGAGAGAGGGGAAAGTGGGAGAGTGGGAGAGAGGGAGAGAGGGAGAGAGGGAGAGAGGGAGAGAGGGAGAGAGGGAGAGAGGGAGAGAGGGAGAGAGGGAGAGAGGGAGAGAGGGAGAGAGGGAGAGAGGGAGAGTGGGAGAGAGGGAGAGAAGGAGAGAGGGAGAGAGGGGAGAGTGGGAGAGAGGGAGAGAGGGGAGAGTGGGAGAGAGGGAGAGAGGGAGAGAGGTAAAGAGGGAGAGAAGGAGAGAGAGAGAGGGAGAGAGGGAGAGAGGGAGAGAGGGAGAGCGGGAGAGAGATTAAAGTTTTTGCTCTGTATGTTTTTTTTTTATTTCGAAATTAAATATTTTTACATTCAAATACAAGTAAGCAATTTAATTTCAGTATGATTTAAAATCACAGAAGAGAACAACATACCCTTTCATCCATGTAACGACGTTTGGAAATGTTCTAGAACGATGAACAAATTCATCTGAAATATTCATTACAATAAACCGCTTACGAATCCTCTCATACTGTGTGAGATTTGGTAGAAGTCTCCATTTCTATTAATCGAATATTCCTCACGTTTATTAAACTCCATAATTCAACTGCAATTGTACAAATTAAAATTAAAATAATTATATAAATACGAACAACATGACGAAAAAGTTCAAAAGGAAAAGAAGAACAATCTCTCCCTCTCTCTCTCTCCCTCTTCCCCCCCCCCCCCCTCTCTCTCCCTCTTTCCCTCCCTCCCTCTTTCCCTCTCTCTCTTTCCCTCCCTCCCTCTTTCCCTCCCTCCCTCTTTCCCTCTCTCTCTTTCCCTCCCTCCCTCTTTCCCTCTCCCTCTCTCTTGCCCTCCCTCCCTCTTTCCCTCTCTCTCTCTTTCTCTCTCTCCCTCTTTTCCTCTCTCTCTCTCTTTCCCTCCCTCCCTCTTTTCCTCTCTCTCTCTCTCTCTCCATCCCTCTTTCCCCCTCTCTCCCCTCTCTCTTTCCCCCTCTCTCCCCTCCCTCTTTCCCTCGCTCTCCCTCCCTCTTTCCCTTACTCTCTCTCACTCTTCCTCGCTCTTGTGTATAAGAATGAAGAAGATCAATAGCAATTGAGTCAAAAGCCTTAGAGAAATCAATAAATGCGACAGATATGTAACCACCCTTCTCTAGTACAGGATGCCCTTGACTGAAGGATGAGATTAGATCAGATACACAAGATCTATTCGGAGAGAAATCATGTTGATTAGGGGAGGCAAGATTGTGGTCCTTAAGGTGCTTCCTAATGGCAGAGACAATTATGCGCTCAAATACCTAGTACTCTTCTATTCTGCTCCTTTACTTACTAACACTCTTTTATTCTCCTCCTTTACTTACTAACACTCTTCTATTTTCCTTCTTTCATTACTAACACTCTTTTGTTCTGCTCCTTTACTTACTAACACTCTTCTATTTTCCTCATTTCCTTACTAAAAATAGGTATTCGCGGATGCCTTATTAGATGGCTTAAATCGTTCCTCTTTTCGAGAACCCAAACTGTGCTAGTTGGTAATTCCAGCTCTCGGCCTTTTGAAACTCTCACAGTGGTGTCCATCAAGGGAGTTGTATTGGACCCCTATTATTCTCTCTATACATTTCTGATATTCCGTCTATTCTTCTTCCTGATGTATTTTGTTCAATATATGCTGACGATCTCAAAGTCTATTCCTTTAAAAACTGTGAGACTCTTCAAACCGCCCTTGACCGTATTCATGATTGGAGCTCCTTGTGGGGCCTTACTATGTCTAGTTCTAAGTCAGCTATTATGTGCATGGGCACAAACCACCTTCAAGTTGACTTCACTATTGACAATAACCGCCTCCCAATAGTATCACAATTCAAAGATCTTGGAATTACTTACAACAATTCGCTTGATTTTAGTGAGCACATTGCTAACATAGTTAGGAAAGCCAAATCAAGATGTTGCTATATTTATCGATCGTTTACTTCTCGTATTGTATCTTTATACAGTCGTATATTCTGTACCTATCTCCGTCCTCTGCTCGAGTACTGTAGTGAACTTTGGTCCCCGTCCTCCTCGTCAATGCAACTGCATGTTGAATCTGTCCTTAAAAACTATTCCAGAATCGTTCTTCGTAGATGTGGTATCCCGTATATCGACTATCCTCACAGGCTGTCCCTTCTCGACCTTCAATCCCTTTCCTCCCGTAGAGACTTCATTGATATGACCACAACTTTTAAGATCATTAACGGTTTTATCGATATCGATCCCCGCAAAACGTTCCTTTTCTCCAATTCACTCCACAGAAACCGTGGACACCCCCAAAAACTACTCTTTCATAGGATTTCCAGTCGTAGATTTAGATCTTTCTTGTCTAATAGCTAATACATGGAATACTCTCGATTCTCTCGATTCGATTCTCGGTTATAAATTCGCCCTTTTTTCGAAATAGTATAAAAGCTGTGATCTAGATATCGCAGCATTTACGTCGTTCTTCCTATTTAATCAATATATACAGGTAAGCCTTTTCAATTGGCTTCACGCGGTATAGCGCCACGCCCCACCACGCCTGTTGTTTTTTCTCAATGAATAAAGAGTTTAGAATTATGTTTATAGTAGTCGAGGGAGTCAACAGGCCTGTGTTGTAATGTTATAATTGTGTTTTTCCTTAAATTTCAGGAAATTGGATAGATCGGATATGAAAATGTCTTGTAGGGTTGACTATAAAGCACTGTTCATTGCGGGCCCGCAACTGGCTTGTGTCGAGGGAGTTAAATGGACCGAAACCTTTGTCAACGGCCTCTTCTACGGTCTACGCTCTCGCGTTGTTAGAGAACAGAGAAATAGTGTGTGCAATGAAGAGGCCATTGGGAGAGGTCACTCTCCCTTTAACAGACCTGTGTTAGCTGTGGCCTACCTGTTTCTTCTCAGTGACACGCTGTGTTCATCGACCTGTCTAATGCAGAGTTTTTAATAATCTGTAATAATCAAACACTCATCAAACATTCTCAACAGTAGCATAACAGGAATTCGTCTGTGTATTTTGGTCAAGAGTTCTTGTAAAAGCGAAAGTGCGGAAAGGTGAATTAGGACTTATTCCACTCTCCCTCTCTCCCTTTCTCCTCTCCCTCTCCCTCATAACGAGTGAAAGGGAGAGGACATGATTCTAGAGGGAGAGACACTAGAATGGGGGGATTGACACATGAGAAGACAGGAGAATATGCTTGGTCAGCTCAGAAGTGAATGGACTGGCCTGGTTAGAGGGGAGAGGGAGAGGGAGAGGAAGAGGAAGAGGGAGAGGGAGAGGGAGAGGGAGAGGGAGAGGGAGGCAGATGGAGAGAAAGGGAGAGGAGAGGCATAATTTCATCTTCATCCTTGTTCCTTTCTTCATTCACTTTCGTTTGTCATGGCCAGGCTATTACTATTAGTATTTTTGTTGATCTCTCAACTTTTTATCGTGATCATCAAGGCCGAGAAAAGGTCAGTCCTTCCTTATTTCTATTTGCATATAATGCTCTACTATATATATGCCTTTAAGCCACAACACAAGCCAATTTGACTCTGAGCTCTGGTAACACTTTCTCGCGGACAAGAAAGTGAGAGAGTGTGGCCAGAGAGTTTCAAATTAGCTTGAAGCGATTCAATATAACTGATCATTTTGGATATACTCCACTAAACTCACATCGACATAAAGTGCGTGTTTCGAAAACGGATTTGAAATCGGCGTGTTCGAATTGTTATACCCTCAAAGTTTAGATCGGGATAAGTGTCCTTCGATCATTCCCTTGTAAGGAATAATTGACATTGACATTGAACAACTTTATCAGCTAGTGGGTGTTATGTAGCTCGGTTGCCTTGAAATTTCTCCATTCCGATATTATGCCTCGCAATTTGCATGAATTGAGGACCAGCAGCCTTCACGAAATCGTCCCTCCATCTCTTGACGGGGCGTCCCTGTTTCCTCTTGCAACTGGGGGTCCAATTGAGCACACTCAGCGACCATCGATCATGTCGCAGTCTCGAGAGCCTCTCTACCCACAACCACCTCCGTCTCTCCGCTTCCCTAACAATGTCCTTGAAATGTGTAATGTCACGGATTTGCTCATTGGATATTCGGTCCAGAATTGAAACCCCGAGAGTTTTACGTTCGAGTCTACGCTGGGCAACAGACAGCCTTTGCTTTTCACGTTTACTGAGATACCATGTTTCGGCGCCATAAAGGAATGCAGGGAGGACCACCCCATCAAACAACCGTTTTTTATATAATAATAATAATAAGGAATAATGAGTCGCACAATTATACAAATATTATTAGCTAAGCACAGTGTCAGTAGAGCCATTTTCAAAATATTTTTTGGTGTGTATTGATTTAATGGAACATCCCGAGCTAATTTGACGTAACTTTAAGGGTACACTAATTCGAGCACGCCTATTTCAAATCCGTTTTCAAAACCCACACTGCATGTCGATGTTAGTTTAGTGATGTATATTCAAAAATGATCAGGAATATTGAATTAAAGACATACCCCAAGCTACTTTGAAACTCACTGATCACACTCTCTCACTTTCTTTGTTTACAAGGGAGTGTTACCAATGAGGAGAGTAAAATTAGCCCGTGCTGTGCTTTAAATGAGTGATTCTTTGACTGCAAGAAATGTTCTGTTTTCAGAAACGAGCATAAGTATGCAGACATATCAGCCAAGGTACGAATGAACTTTAATCGATTATATTTTTGAAAAATCA
The DNA here is from genome assembly GCA_943737045.1 of Parapristionchus giblindavisi. Taxonomy (NCBI): domain Eukaryota; kingdom Metazoa; phylum Nematoda; class Chromadorea; order Rhabditida; family Diplogasteridae; genus Parapristionchus; species Parapristionchus giblindavisi. The sequence goes on along the minus strand of CALSFV010000092.1, from coordinate 280,769 downwards.
ATAAATTGAAAATTTGAAGGCACGTCGAGCGATGGGTGGATTCAAGGGGCACTTGGAGAACTACAGACAACGCCCGACCAGGGTTACTGATTGATTTCATCTCTAACATTACCGTAATCGACGTGTTCAGAGTGGCTACGGTAACAATGGTTACGGTAGTTCGGGATCGTCATACGGTAGATCGGAGTATGGTGGGAAACGAGACGAGGATGAAGAGGACTATGAGGAGGATAAGGGAAGGTGGGGATTATCGATTATATTTAGGATTTTGGACTATAAAAATGTTATTAAAATTAAATAATAATAATAAATAATAAAATAAAAATAATAAAAATCACTTGTTTTATGTGTAGAAGGGACTTTCTTGTTTTGCGTATTTCAGAACTATGCCGATCTCTTTTATATATAAAATAGCGCGCGGCGAAGGTCAGTCGGGTTAGGTGAGAGGCAGCGGAGAGACAATCGACAGGCGGGGCGAGATCTAGCCTTCAGCGACTTCCATTCTTAGAGCACAGTGTCATTTTCTTATGCAAGTACATTTTATACGCACTATAAGGTAAATGTATTGTTTTGATCACTCACATCGTTGATGAATCGTTCCTCCTCATCGAGTTCTTTCTCAGCAAATATTTTTGTGCGTTGCTCTCTTCTGCAAATACTTGACTATTTTATATATAGAAATATTTGTCCTTCATGGCATATCAGACTATACTAACAACCAAAAACTTTTTTTTTCTTTTTTTTCTAAACAAAAAATCTAGCTAAGTTATCTCAGGGGAATACTCCCCTGTATGATTGTTCAACATTTAGCGTCGCTCGAGATGAGGAGGAAGTGAAGACAACGGAGAAGACGCTGATAACGGGAGTGGCTGATAATAGTTAGTTCATGAAACAAAACAAAAGAGCTAGATATAGGGCGATGTAAACAATACATTTTGGCAAACTTGTGCTTTTTGCAGGTGTGTGACAACGGCAAACGATTGACAACTTTATCGGAGAAATTTGTTGTCAGGCTTCAAAAAGTAGATCGATTGTAGTCAATGTATGAAATAAATAAATGTGGCAACAGATAGTGGCTATTTTGTAGACAGACAAGAAAACTGAGGATGATACATGTCAGAAAATATTAGTTCAGCCTCTGTAATAGCGCGGCAACAATGAATGGCTAATCACGTTTTCCAACTTATAAAGAGGGCGAGGCGGATGCCAGGCGGGTTTGGTGGGCTGCATTAGAGAGGGTGTGCGTGCGAGATGGCATCAAATGATTCTCTCTGTCACACTCTCCGCCGTGTCACCAAACCTGTCTGAGGTGCGCCGCTTTGACTGATGAACTATCGTCTCATTATTATGAGGATGTGAAAATGCACCAAAAAATGGAATGACTAGAGAAATGTGCTTCTTTCTAATCAGACAACAAAAAATATTCGTTTTGATGTCAATGAGAAGGCAAGAATCGATTGACATCAAAAAGAAGATTTTTTGTTGTCTGACTAGAAAGAAGCACATTTCTCTGGTCATGACTTGTATCATCCTCATTTTTCTTGTCTGTCAACAGTTCATTCATTAATTGCAACCACAAATATTTATTAGACACATTGACAACAATCTGTATTAAATTTGATGTCTGACTGCAATTGGGTGCGATAAAGTTGTCAATCCTTGTCACGCACCTGCAAAAAGCACAAGTTTGCCACAATTTATTGTTTACATATTATGAATAGCACCTTGTTTGTTGTCGCACGTGTTTTCTTTTTATTCTCCATTCTATCAATATTCTCTCGCTTTCTTCGTTTACGAGAAAGTACAGCTAGAGCGCAGAGTTTTTTTAGTTTGGGGTGTGCCTTGTTGAGAACGATGGACAGACTTTGGCAATGATAAATGTTTTTGGTCAGAAAACAAGTGTACGCTGGGTCAGACTAATGATTTGGAAGCGGAGAAATAAATAAAAACGTTTTAGGTGACGAATGTTTCTCCCGTTACGCCAATGTCATCATTGTCAATGCTCAACCGTATGAGAGAAGGTATCATTTTTGTTTTAATTTTTTTAAATTTTTTTATTTAACTTCAAATGTATATTTAATAGTTGTAAAGTCCAAGAACACAGTTTTGAGAAAAAACTCACTAGGAGTTTATGGCCTTCTCGATTACTATATTGGAGACGCTAACACGACGATTTAGTGTATTTTAAAATTAAAATAAAATCTATAATAATCAATGATCAATAAAATCGCTTATTTTTCGATCACGAACATCGTTGTTCGAGTGCAAGCAGCAGTGTATTCTCTCCCAACAACCCGTCTACTCCTGCACATCATTTGTCTTTGATAATGTCAATCAGGTATACTGTAGTTATTGATTACGGTAGCCTATTGATTGACTATTGATTGGTGAAACCACAATATTCAGTGGAGAATACAGTAGTCACATGATATTGATTGATTTGTTCAACCTCTTTTAATATACAGTACCTATTGATTACTGTAGCCACATATAATATTATTGATTGATCCATGCACTTTAGGATACTGTATCTTTTGACTACTGTATTCGATCAATTTTAGGTGTGTGATCTATTCGCTCACGCAGGAGATGCTGCTCCCGCGAGGTAATCTAATCGATAATCGTCAACTTATCGATTTTTCAAATCCATTTTAGATTGTTAAAATTCCAAACTCGCGACTACTTCGAGGCGAATTTCGGCGACAACTGCGATCTCGCCGCGCGAATCCCCACGACTACTGTAGCACCTGGTATATCGATTAATATGAAGATTTTATTGATTGAAACATCGAATAAATTACAGTTGTTCACGCGTCGAATACTGAAGTGAGACGCGATGGAGAGGGCAATAGTCCTGATAGATTGGTCCCGCCCACTCTAAATAGTAGTAGTGGCCCTACAGTGAATGAACTCGATTTGACGCAAGGATCGAGCTGTGAGGAGGGAAAGAGTAGTAGGTACAAGAGTTGGATGTCATGTTCAAAGATTCGTTAAGAAACTGAAATAAAACAAGAGAAACATCTCCTTGTTTTGCAGAATCACTCGCCTCTTTTCTAATCTTTTCAACTTTTGAAAAGAGCGTTCGATTTTTATTTAATATTTTAATTTTTGAGATGACGTCATGTGCACCAACACCACTGTAATCATTCAGCAAATTGCTAATTTCGAAAATCCATCTTCTCGCATAAATCAATATTTTGAGATACCTGAAGACGGAAGGCTTCGAGTTGTACAAATCGGATGATGCAGTGGTGGAGGGAACCAGTGAGGTCGAATGTATAACATCTTGTGATGAGAACAAAGTAAGTTTTTTTTTTCCGGCAAGAGGTCGGAGGAAACCGAATGAGAACCGACTTGATGAGAATGCATAGATAAAGTATGCAAATAGTTCTCATCCAGTCAGTTCTCACTGATCGGTTCTCATCCGATCTAGTACCGTTTTTTTCTTCCACAATTTTTGGCTAGTTCAGAGATTTTACATTACATTACAATAACTTTACAAGCCGATTAGGGTGTTATGTAGCTTGGTCCTCATCAGTCCGATCGCGTTTTGCGAGTTGCATGAATTGAATACCATAGATCTTGAAGAAAAAAATTTCTTGGTATTAAAAAGTAGTATAAGCATAATCAATCGATACTTATTTACAAACAAAATCTTAAAAATGCAAAAAAATCAATAAATCAATAATTGCAGATCCGTGATGCTCCCTTATCGTGTCGTTCGTTTGATCTATCCGGCAGTAGATGCTCCTTCTCATCTGAAGCCGCCGTTCCTCTGGGCAATGGACAATTGAAACAGAACAAGAACAGTGCATACTATGAGAAGCTGTGCATCGACACCAAACTTGTTCAGTCAGTTTTTTTCTATTCACTATTTTTCTAGACATACCTGACAATGGGCTAATTTGAGACTCTCCGGCCACACTCTCTCGCTTTCTTTGTCTACGAGGCAGACTTGCCAGAATGGAGAGCTAAATAAGCGCCTTTAAAGGGAACGTAACCCCATTCAATGGTCTCTTCGACGCGCAATGCTCTCTCGTTGTTAGAGAACAGAGAAATAGTGCGCGCAATGAAGAGACCATTGAGAGAGGTAACGCTTCCTTTAAAGGCACATCCAAAGCAAATTTTACAATACTCATTGGCAATAGTTTATCGTAATCAAAGAAAGCGAGAGAGCGTTGCTACTCACAGAGAAAATTCTCTTACAATATGTTCTGTTTTAAGAAATTGAATTCTTATAACAGAATATCAGAAATTGAATTTCTTACTTTTCAAGAGGATTTTTCAGGAATATTTCTTATAATTAAGAAAATGAAAAGTAAGAAATTATAAATTTAAGTAAATTTTCTGTGTGAGTAGAGCGGAGAGGAGCAAAATTAGCTTTTGGTGTGCATTTAAAGAACTATCTATCTACCTCGATTATATTTTTGGATTGGAATTTTTCGAAGTCAATAAGCTGACGCAATGATGCTTCGAAGTGTACTTACAGTAATTTTTGGTTTAATATTCGTATCTGTCTGTCTGTTCTAGATCTCTTCTAGTGTTCCAAGCAGTCCCCCTTGTCACTCACTATTAAATGTGACGTTTAAAGGTGGTGTCCGAGCAATATTTTCGTGAACAAACTGTGAAGACAGAAAGACAGCAAAAGTTATTCTGCATACCTTACATAAATCAGTTTATGCTAATTTAGCTTATTGATCGCTAGAATCATGAACGAATCCATGCTTGATGTATAGGCAAAGGCGCGAAATTTTGAAAATAGGAAAGTTCAGCAATAGGTTTCGAACCCGCGACGTTACGCTTACTAGTGAGCACTTTTACCACTGCGCTACGAGATTGATGAATGGTGCTTCTAATTTCTTGCATATAACTTGTCCCTTGCATAATAGATATATTTGCATAGACATTCGAAGGCCTCCATCTTTAAAAGCCTCCTACAAAGAGAGTTTGACAAAGTTTTCTTCTCGTGACATTTGGTTAGCGTAATATTGTTTCAAAAGTCACGAAAAGAAAAGAAAAGCACGAAAAAATCTCCTCGTTATTTACAACTCTTTTCCTCGTTTCCTATTCTTTTCGCTGTTTTTTTTTAACTAAAACCAGACAATTCAATTCACTAGGTAACTAATGAAATACACCCTATGACTTTGTTCGCCCCCTCCTCAACTAACAACTATTGCTTGAAATTATCAAATTATGATGATCAGATCAAATTAAATTTAATTGAGTCATTCAGATCATGCGAAAGTGTCTTCTCTCGCTTCCCTCAAATGATTCTAGTCGGATTCGCTGAGACCGTCACCGACTCCACGACTTTCGAGGCATATTTTACAATATTTTTACATTATTTTAATAGAAAAATCGATAAATGCCTTGTTCTAGCAATGTTTCGAGCGTTGTCTGAACTCTCTGGAACTATTCGGCTTCAACTGCACCTCGGGAATGTATTATTTCGAGGTGAATTTGAGTTTATTTAATTTTAAAAAAAATTTTAAAAATTAATTTCAGGAGCGTCAGCTGAACTGCATTCTGAACACGGAGAACAGGAGGACTCAGGGGGATCTTTTCTCGGAGGAGAATACGGATATCGTGGACTACTTTGAGATATCTTGTGGAGATCGATCACCCACTCCTGTGAGGGCGAGAGGAGTCAAGAATATTGGAGGTAGTTAAAGGGGAGCGACACCTCTCTCAATGGTCTCTTCATTGCGCACACTATTTCTCTGTTCTCTAACAACGAGAGAGCGTAGGTCGTTGAAGAGACCATTGATAGAGGCTACGCTCCCTTTAAAGTGACACCCCCGAGCTGATTAAAATGTACCGAAACCTTTGTCAATGGCCTCTTCAAAGGATCTCTCGTTGTTAGAGAACAGAGAAATAGTGTGTGCAATGAAGAGGCCATTGAGACAGGCACTCTCCCTTGAAAACTCTCCGCTCTGGCCACACTCTCTAGCTTTATTTGTTTACGAGAGATTATTGCCAATGCGGAGAGTAAAATTAGGCCGTGCCTTAGTCGCATTGAACTTACAATTAGATTGATATCGCTGAGAATGCAATCAGAACTAATTCTGAGATGAGATGAGTTTACAATGAAGAAGTGAAACGTATCTAGTTCTGTGGCCGTATGCAAGAACAGTTTGCCAGGAAAATGTGACGTCATTAGCGTAGGCGGAGGCGTTTTCCAAAAATCCTCCGCCTACGCTAATGACGTCACATTTTCCGGGAAAACGGTTCTTGCATACGACCACTGATCAAAAGTAACGAAAATAATTCGAAAACATGTAATACTCTTCGCTTTTTCGTCACACTCTCTCGTCAATTTTACTCTCTTTTCGTAGCTTTTGAACGCCGTATCAGTCTCTGCCAAGCGTAGAGTATGCACTACTTCGCAGATAACTGGAGCGTTTTAATTATTATAATTTAATTTAATTTATCATACATCAAAAAAGATGCGACAACATTTTTTGCCAGAACGGCGTGTAAAAGACACACTAAAAGCGAATTTGAAATCCCCTGAGTTAATAAGGAAAAGAACTATTGCATCCTTATTTTTTCTACATTTTCAGAACGATAAAAAAAGGAAATATATATTTATTTAAATATATAAATATTAAAATATTTCAGGTGGATCTCATCGATCAGAGAACCTCGTCTTGGCCCCTTCAACCAATACTGATTGGTCACCATGCGAGAATGGGCGACAGCATAGGTTATCTTTTTTTCAAACAAATCACTCCAAAAGTACACCCGAGCTAGTTTTATTATCCGTTCTGTCAAAACTCTCCTCTTTTATTGCCTGCGAGAGAGCGCGGCCAGAGCGGAGAGTTTTTCTTTTCTCTGAAATATATTCAAGCCCTCCTAATATTTGCTAAAGAAAATACAAAAATTGAGAAAATAATTGCAAATTGTATTCTAAAATCTTGATTGATTTCAGAAGAATCGATTGCGAGCTGGGAATGGACGAAAATAGTTGTGGACTTCAGAGTCGACTGTATATATTTAAATTAATAATTTATTAAATAATTGTCTGCTCTGGTCACGCTCTCTCACTTCCGTTGTCGGCAAGAAAGTCTGATCAGAGTGGCGAGTTTCAATTCTATGCGGTATCAAGCAAAAAAGTTTTAAAAAGTCCCAAGAGTTGTTCAGAGATCATACAACAAGATATGCAGATTACAATTTTTGCAAGATACCAACGATGCGCAAGGAGGATTTTTGTCGTTTCTAAAAAACAAATCGAAAAAGTGTTTAAAAATGTATGCAAAAAATAATAACTATATTATTTGAACGACATGTTATTATATTATTTATCTTCTCATCTTTTATGCGAAGGACAGACATGATGTGACTATTTATTATAAATCTTCCAGATGTTCCGACGAACTTCCAATACAAATGTCTTCCGAGATACGAAGATCTCCGGTGCGAAAGGTAAGGTTAAGAAATTTCAAAAAATATTTAAATATTTAAAATTTCTTAAAATAGTTAAATTAAATTTAGGCCAACGGTATGGTCATGAATGCGACAACCGCACCCAGTAGGCGAAGGAAAGAGAGCATTCTGACCAAATTGAATAAGGTTTCATTGTTTCATTGTTTAATATTTTCAAAACAAAAAAATTACGTTTTCTTCCTTTTTTCTCCTATCTTGTCCATATTATTTTCCTTTTTTCTTCAAATTTTAGAGTTGAAGTGGTAATTTTCAAAAGCATAGACGCAGCGGCCGCAACACCAAGAAGCACATTAATACTTAATAGCTTTATTGTTACAATTATTTTAAATACGTGCATGCATAGCACTCCTGTACATTGATTAACTTACTAAATTAATTTCTATATTTCTCAGGTCGGTTTCAAGTGCCCGGCGGGCAAGTGCTGCGCGGTCTTCGGCGGGTGCGAGGTCGGTCTCACCGAGAATACCGTAACCAAGAAGCTGGAATGGTGCCGAAATCCGTGTGAAAGCCTCTGAATTTCGAATTTATACAGTATACCCCCATCCATATCCGATGTTTGTATTTATTGATCTCTGTTAACTGTGATTATTGTGTGTCGAAGTGCAATAATAAAGATTTTCGTGTTAATGATCGGTTCTGAAAAGAGCTTTAAAGGGAGCGTAACCTCACTCAATGGTCTCTTCGAAGCGCAATGCTCTCTCGTTGTTAGAGAACAGAAAAATAGTGTGCGCAATGAAGAGACCATTGAGTGGGGTAACGCTCCCTTTAAACAAACTGAAAATAATAACATTTAAAGTCACACCCGAGCTAATTTTACTCTACGCTCTAGCAATACTCTCGCGTAGTCAAAGACTACGCGAGAGTATTGCTAGAGCGGAGAAAGAGCATTGCCAGAGCGTAGAGTTTCAAGCAAGCTATGCATTTAAAAATCGCAAAGGAACAATGAAAAACTATCTATTCTCTATTTCTAATGCGTGCATTTACCAAAACCACATTTGCAAATGTACATTTGAAAAAATTCGGACAATTAGACAGTTCAAAATTTGAATTTACAATTTTTTTTTGGTATAAAAGTGACCACCATTCATTTATTCATTCTCGCTCCCCTGCACGATCCAGTGTGGTCGACCAATTCAACAACTACTTATCCTTCACCTTCATCGCTCTACTATAACAGGGGTCTCCGGTAACAGTGTATGAACGCCTGCTACTAGGAAAAATTTTTTCTCTCGGATTTCGATGAAAGTCGATTGGTGGATGTGGTTGAGGGTCATGAGAAGGCCTATCGACTTGATTTGGCCAAAATCGCAGATTATCGATTTTTTGTGATCTACTGCGGAAATTGCAATAACTCATTTTCATCGTACAGAGACCGTAAAGATGTCATTCGAATCGTATCAGCATGCCCACCAAAAAGTCTTCCGGAACACCATGGCGCAAAATCCGTCTTCAATGTGTTTCATCAGAAAAACTGATTTTTTTTACTACAAAAGTGAGTTTTTCTCGAAAATTTCTCAGAAACACAATGAATGTTATTGTACCAATGGACTCGCCGCACCAGATATAGGGTATGTATGTAGTTCATTTTACTCATCTCTGGCCCCGGGACATCGAAATACTATATACTCCCGGACTTAGTCATTTTTTCAGAAAAAAATGGTTTTTCGACCATAAATCGCTTCAAAATGGTCCTAGAAACAATTTCAAAAAAGAAAAATTAAGCTCTCAACGAGCACAACAAAATATATTTATATGATTATCACGCTAGAAATGATCATTCCCGAGCTATAATACGATATCCTCAATTTTAAGGAAGAATCATTCCGAATTTCTGCGATTTTGATTCTGTTGCCATCATATGCTAGAAAAAAGCCTCTGAATTTCGAATTTATACAGTATACCCCCATCCATATCCGATGTTTGTATTTATTGATCTCTGTTAACTGTGATTATTGTGTGTCGAAGTGCAATAATAAAGATTTTCGTGTTAATGATCGGTTCTGAAAAGAGCTTTAAAGGGAGCGTAACCTCACTCAATGGTCTCTTCGAAGCGCAATGCTCTCTCGTTGTTAGAGAACAGAAAAATAGTGTGCGCAATGAAGAGACCATTGAGTGGGGTAACGCTCCCTTTAAACAAACTGAAAATAATAACATTTAAAGTCACACCCGAGTTAATTTTACTCTACGCTCTAGCAATACTCTCGCGTAGTCAAAGACTACGCGAGAGTATTGCTAGAGCGGAGAAAGAGCATTGCCAGAGCGTAGAGTTTCAAGCAAGCTATGCATTTAAAAATCGCAAAGGAACAATGAAAAACTATCTATTCTCTATTTCTAATGCGTGCATTTACCAAAACCACATTTGCAAATGTACATTTGAAAAAATTCGGACAATTAGACAGTTCAAAATTTGAATTTACAATTTTTTTTTGGTATAAAAGTGACCACCATTCATTTATTCATTCTCGCTCCCCTGCACGATCCAGTGTGGTCGACCAATTCAACAACTACTTATCCTTCACCTTCATCGCTCTACTATAACAGGGGTCTCCGGTAACAGTGTATGAACGCCTGCTACTAGGAATAATTTTTTCTCTCGGATTTCGATGAAAGTCGATTGGTGGATGTGGTTGAGGGTCATGAGAAGGCCTATCGACTTGATTTGGCCAAAATCGCAGATTATCGATTTTTTGTGATCTACTGCGGAAATTGCAATAACTCATTTTCATCGTACAGAGACCGTAAAGATGTCATTCGAATCGTATCAGCATGCCCACCAAAAAGTCTTCCGGAACACCATGGCGCAAAACCCGTCTTCAATGTGTTTCATCAGAAAAACTGATTTTTTTACTACAAAAGTGAGTTTTTCTCGAAAATTTCTCAGAAACACAATGAATGTTATTGTACCAATGGACTCGCCGCACCAGATATAGGGTATGTATGTAGTTCATTTTACTCATCTCTGGCCCCGGGACATCGAAATACTATATACTCCCGGACTTAGTCATTTTTTCAGAAAAAAATGGTTTTTCGACCATAAATCGCTTCAAAATGGTCCTAGAAACAATTTCAAAAAAGAAAAATTAAGCTCTCAACGAGCACAACAAAATATATTTATATGATTATCACGCTAGAAATGATCATTCCCGAGCTATAATACGATATCCTCAATTTTAAGGAAGAATCATTCCGAATTTCTGCGATTTTGATTCTGTTGCCATCATATGCTAGAAAAAATATTCTGATGTTCTTTTAGTAGGTTTTAATGCACCTTACTATGAATGCCTGTCTCTCAAAGTTTCCCGAGACTGAAACAGCCGCTACCCATCCCTTCTCTATTTCGCGTCAGAGTGCGCGCTCTTTTTGCGCCCCTTTCTTCTCCCCCTCTCTCCGTTCCCCGAAGGCAAGTTTGCTTGCTTCTTCGATTAAAAAATAAAATTGATACAATTTGATAAAATTATGCTACTAAACTCTCGAATGTAAACAAAGATAACAGAAATTCGGAATGATTCTTCCTTAAAATTGAGTATATCGTATTATAGCTCGGGAATGATCATTTCTAGCGTGACAATCATATAAATATATTTGGCCGAAACAGGTGAGAGATCAGAAGTGAAGTGGCCGAAACAGGTGAGAGATCATTATTCGGTACTTGCCCGATACGTACCTACCAGAAGTAGTCTCTGGAGTTGAGAAGAGTATTATTGTGTTTTTTCGTTGTATTTTTTTCTTTATTGCGATGCGGGGTTACTGTAGAAATTTTGATTGAGTGAGTACCACTAGTACAGTATGGCAAGCTCAAACAGTCACAATTTCTACAACAAACCAAGGAGCACCCGGGATCCTAGACCCCCTATTCCATATTGCCCACGTCAGCACATCCACAGGCGACAGTCGGGCGTTAGTCGGACGATCACCGGTCGATAGGCGGACGCCCGTCGGGATACTGCCAGGCGACCGCATATCGACCGATTATTTTAATTTAATTTTAATTTATCATACATCAATAAGGTGCGACAACATTTGAAATAACAGATGAAAAGAGCTTGTGGGATAGATAGAAATTATCGGGAGAGATTATCGCCCGTTCAAAAAGGGGATTTTTGAACGGGCGATAATCGGTCGATAATCGGTCTCCGGACAGTAGCCCCTCGGGCGCCCGCCTATCGACCGGTGATCGTCTGGTGACCCTTTTTCCCTGAGACGGGGCGGTGAATAATCAAGAAGTGGCCGAAACAGGTGAGAGATCATTATTCGGTACTTGCCCGATACGTACGTACCAGAAGTAGTCTCTGGAGTTGAGAAGAGTATTATTGTGTTTTTTCGTTGTATTTTTTTTTCTTTATTGCGATCCGGGGTTACTGTAGAAATTTTGATTGAGTGAGTACCACTAGTACAGTATGGCAAGCTCAAACAGTCACAATTTCTACAACAAACCAAGGAGCACCCGGGATCCTAGACCCCCTATTCCATATTGCCCACGTCAGCACATCCACAGGCGACAGTCGGGCGTTAGTCGGACGATCACCGGTCGATAGGCGGACGCCCGTCGGGATACTGCCAGGCGACCGCATATCGACCGATTATTTTAATTTAATTTTAATTTATCATACATCAATAAGGTGCGACAACATTTGAAATAACAGATGAAAAGAGCTTGTGGGATAGATAGAAATTATCGGGAGAGATTATCGCCCGTTCAAAAAGGGGATTTTTGAACGGGCGATAATCGGTCGATAATCGGTCTCCGGACAGTAGCCCCTCGGGCGCCCGCCTATCGACCGGTGATCGTCTGGTGACCCTTTTTCCCTGAGACGGGGCGGTGAATAATCAAGAAGTGGCCGAAACAGGTGAGAGATCATTATTCGGTACTTGCCCGATACGTACGTACCAGAAGTAGTCTCTGGAGTTGAGAAGAGTATTATTGTGTATTTTCGTTGTATTTTTTTTTCTTTATTGCGATCCGGGGTTACTGTAGAAATTTTGATTGAGTGAGTACCACTAGTACAGTATGGCAAGCTCAAACAGTCACAATTTCTACAACAAACCAAGGAGCACCCGGGATCCTAGACCCCCTATTCCATATTGCCCACGTCAGCACATCCACAGGCGACAGTCGGGCGTTAGTCGGACGATCACCGGTCGATAGGCGGGCGCCCGTCGGGATACTGCCAGGCGACCGCATATCGACCGATTATCGCCCGTTCAAAAAGGGGATTTTTGAACGGGCGATAATCGGTCGATAATCGGTCTCCGGACAGTAGCCCCTCGAGCGCCCGCCTATCGACCGGTGATCGTCTGGTGACCCTTTTCCCTGAGACGGGGCAGTGAATAATCAAGAAGTGGCCGAAACAGGTGAGAGATCATTATTCGGTACTTGCCCGATACGTACGTACCAGAAGTAGTCTCTGGAGTTGAGAAGAGTATTATTGTGTTTTTTCGTTGTATTTTTTTTTCTTTATTGCGATGCGGGGTTACTGTAGAAATTTTGATTGAGTGAGTACCACTAGTACAGTATGGCAAGCTCAAACAGTCACAATTTCTACAACAAACCAAGGAGCACCCGGGATCCTAGACCCCCTATACCATATTGCCCGCGGGCGAACGTCAGCACATCCACAGGCGACAGTCGGGCGTTAGTCGGACGATCACCGGTCGATAGGCGGACGCCCGTCGGGATACTGCCAGGCGACCGCATATCGACCGATTATTTTAATTTAATTTTAATTTATCATACATCAATAAGGTGCGACAACATTTGAAATAACAGATGAAAAGAGCTTGTGGGATAGATAGAAATTATCGGGAGAGATTATCGCCCGTTCAAAAAGGGGATTTTTGAACGGGCGATAATCGGTCGATAATCGGTCTCCGGACAGTAGCCCCTCGGGCGCCCGCCTATCGACCGGTGATCGTCTGGTGACCCTTTTTCCCTGAGACGGGGCGGTGAATAATCAAGAAGTGGCCGAAACAGGTGAGAGATCATTATTCGGTACTTGCCCGATACGTACGTACCAGAAGTAGTCTCTGGAGTTGAGAAGAGTATTATTGTGTTTTTTCGTTGTATTTTTTTTTCTTTATTGCGATCCGGGGTTACTGTAGAAATTTTGATTGAGTGAGTACCACTAGTACAGTATGGCAAGCTCAAACAGTCACAATTTCTACAACAAACCAAGGAGCACCCGGGATCCTAGACCCCCTATTCCATATTGCCCACGTCAGCACATCCACAGGCGACAGTCGGGCGTTAGTCGGACGATCACCGGTCGATAGGCGGACGCCCGTCGGGATACTGCCAGGCGACCGCATATCGACCGATTATTTTAATTTAATTTTAATTTATCATACATCAATAAGGTGCGACAACATTTGAAATAACAGATGAAAAGAGCTTGTGGGATAGATAGAAATTATCGGGAGAGATTATCGCCCGTTCAAAAAGGGGATTTTTGAACGGGCGATAATCGGTCGATAATCGGTCTCCGGACAGTAGCCCCTCGGGCGCCCGCCTATCGACCGGTGATCGTCTGGTGACCCTTTTTCCCTGAGACGGGGCGGTGAATAATCAAGAAGTGGCCGAAACAGGTGAGAGATCATTATTCGGTACTTGCCCGATACGTACGTACCAGAAGTAGTCTCTGGAGTTGAGAAGAGTATTATTGTGTATTTTCGTTGTATTTTTTTTCTTTATTGCGATCCGGGGTTACTGTAGAAATTTTGATTGAGTGAGTACCACTAGTACAGTATGGCAAGCTCAAACAGTCACAATTTCTACAACAAACCAAGGAGCACCCGGGATCCTAGACCCCCTATACCATATTGCCCGCGGGCGAACGTCAGCACATCCACAGGCGACAGTCGGGCGTTAGTCGGACGATCACCGGTCGATAGGCGGGCGCCCGTCGGGATACTGCCAGGCGACCGCATATCGACCGATTATTTTAATTTAATTTTAATTTATCATACATCAATAAGGTGCGACAACATTTGAAATAACAGATGAAAAGAGCTTGTGGGATAGATAGAAATTATCGGGAGAGATTATCGCCCGTTCAAAAAGGGGATTTTTGAACGGGCGATAATCGGTCGATAATCGGTCTCCGGACAGTAGCCCCTCGGGCGCCCGCCTATCGACCGGTGATCGTCTGGTGACCCTTTTTCCCTGAGACGGGGCGGTGAATAATCAAGAAGTGGCCGAAACAGGTGAGAGATCATTATTCGGTACTTGCCCGATACGTACGTACCAGAAGTAGTCTCTGGAGTTGAGAAGAGTATTATTGTGTTTTTTCGTTGTATTTTTTTTTCTTTATTGCGATCCGGGGTTACTGTAGAAATTTTGATTGAGTGAGTACCACTAGTACAGTATGGCAAGCTCAAACAGTCACAATTTCTACAACAAACCAAGGAGCACCCGGGATCCTAGACCCCCTATACCATATTGCCCGCGGGCGAACGTCAGCACATCCACAGGCGACAGTCGGGCGTTAGTCGGACGATCACCGGTCGATAGGCGGGCGCCCGTCGGGATACTGCCAGGCGACCGCATATCGACCGATTATTTTAATTTAATTTTAATTTATCATACATCAATAAGGTGCGACAACATTTGAAATAACAGATGAAAAGAGCTTGTGGGATAGATAGAAATTATCGGGAGAGATTATCGCCCGTTCAAAAAGGGGATTTTTGAACGGGCGATAATCGGTCGATAATCGGTCTCCGGACAGTAGCCCCTCGGGCGCCCGCCTATCGACCGGTGATCGTCTGGTGACCCTTTTTCCCTGAGACGGGGCGGTGAATAATCAAGAAGTGGCCGAAACAGGTGAGAGATCATTATTCGGTACTTGCCCGATACGTACGTACCAGAAGTAGTCTCTGGAGTTGAGAAGAGTATTATTGTGTATTTTCGTTGTATTTTTTTTTCTTTATTGCGATCCGGGGTTACTGTAGAAATTTTGATTGAGTGAGTACCACTAGTACAGTATGGCAAGCTCAAACAGTCACAATTTCTACAACAAACCAAGGAGCACCCGGGATCCTAGACCCCCTATACCATATTGCCCGCGGGCGAACGTCAGCACATCCACAGGCGACAGTCGGGCGTTAGTCGGACGATCACCGGTCGATAGGCGGGCGCCCGTCGGGATACTGCCAGGCGACCGCATATCGACCGATTATTTTAATTTAATTTTAATTTATCATACATCAATAAGGTGCGACAACATTTGAAATAACAGATGAAAAGAGCTTGTGGGATAGATAGAAATTATCGGGAGAGATTATCGCCCGTTCAAAAAGGGGATTTTTGAACGGGCGATAATCGGTCGATAATCGGTCTCCGGACAGTAGCCCCTCGGGCGCCCGCCTATCGACCGGTGATCGTCTGGTGACCCTTTTTCCCTGAGACGGGGCGGTGAATAATCAAGAAGTGGCCGAAACAGGTGAGAGATCATTATTCGGTACTTGCCCGATACGTACGTACCAGAAGTAGTCTCTGGAGTTGAGAAGAGTATTATTGTGTTTTTTCGTTGTATTTTTTTTTCTTTATTGCGATCCGGGGTTACTGTAGAAATTTTGATTGAGTGAGTACCACTAGTACAGTATGGCAAGCTCAAACAGTCACAATTTCTACAACAAACCAAGGAGCACCCGGGATCCTAGACCCCCTATACCATATTGCCCGCGGGCGAACGTCAGCACATCCACAGGCGACAGTCGGGCGTTAGTCGGACGATCACCGGTCGATAGGCGGGCGCCCGTCGGGATACTGCCAGGCGACCGCATATCGACCGATTATCGTCTGGTGACCCTTTTTCCCTGAGACGGGGCGGTGAATAATCAAGAAGTGGCCGAAACAGGTGAGAGATCATTATTCGGTACTTGCCCGATACGTACGTACCAGAAGTAGTCTCTGGAGTTGAGAAGAGTATTATTGTGTTTTTTCGTTGTATTTTTTTCTTTATTGCGATCCGGGGTTACTGTAGAAATTTTGATTGAGTGAGTACCACTAGTACAGTATGGCAAGCTCAAACAGTCACAATTTCTACAACAAACCAAGGAGCACCCGGGATCCAAGACCCCCTATACCATATTGCCCGCGGGCGAACGTCAGCACATCCACAGGCGACAGTCGGGCGTTAGTCGGACGATCACCGGTCGATAGGCGGGCGCCCGTCGGGATACTGCCAGGCGACCGCATATCGACCGATTATTTTAATTTAATTTTAATTTATCATACATCAATAAGGTGCGACAACATTTGAAATAACAGATGAAAAGAGCTTGTGGGATAGATAGAAATTATCGGGAGAGATTATCGCCCGTTCAAAAAGGGGATTTTTGAACGGGCGATAATCGGTCGATAATCGGTCTCCGGACAGTAGCCCCTCGGGCGCCCGCCTATCGACCGGTGATCGTCTGGTGACCCTTTTTCCCTGAGACGGGGCGGTGAATAATCAAGAAGTGGCCGAAACAGGTGAGAGATCATTATTCGGTACTTGCCCGATACGTACGTACCAGAAGTAGTCTCTGGAGTTGAGAAGAGTATTATTGTGTTTTTTCGTTGTATTTTTTTTTCTTTATTGCGATCCGGGGTTACTGTAGAAATTTTGATTGAGTGAGTACCACTAGTACAGTATGGCAAGCTCAAACAGTCACAATTTCTACAACAAACCAAGGAGCACCCGGGATCCTAGACCCCCTATTCCATATTGCCCACGTCAGCACATCCACAGGCGACAGTCGGGCGTTAGTCGGACGATCACCGGTCGATAGGCGGGCGCCCGTCGGGATACTGCCAGGCGACCGCATATCGACCGATTATCGCCCGTTCAAAAAGGGGATTTTTGAACGGGCGATAATCGGTCGATAATCGGTCTCCGGACAGTAGCCCCTCGAGCGCCCGCCTATCGACCGGTGATCGTCTGGTGACCCTTTTCCCTGAGACGGGGCAGTGAATAATCAAGAAGTGGCCGAAACAGGTGAGAGATCATTATTCGGTACTTGCCCGATACGTACGTACCAGAAGTAGTCTCTGGAGTTGAGAAGAGTATTATTGTGTTTTTTCGTTGTATTTTTTTTCTTTATTGCGATGCGGGGTTACTGTAGAAATTTTGATTGAGTGAGTACCACTAGTACAGTATGGCAAGCTCAAACAGTCACAATTTCTACAACAAACCAAGGAGCACCCGGGATCCTAGACCCCCTATACCATATTGCCCACGTCAGCACATCCACAGGCGACAGTCGGGCGTTAGTCGGACGATCACCGGTCGATAGGCGGGCGCCCGTCGGGATACTGCCAGGCGACCGCATATCGACCGATTATCGCCCGTTCAAAAAGGGGATTTTTGAACGGGCGATAATCGGTCGATAATCGGTCTCCGGACAGTAGCCCCTCGAGCGCCCGCCTATCGACCGGTGATCGTCTGGTGACCCTTTTCCCTGAGACGGGGCAGTGAATAATCAAGAAGTGGCCGAAACAGGTGAGAGATCATTATTCGGTACTTGCCCGATACGTACGTACCAGAAGTAGTCTCTGGAGTTGAGAAGAGTATTATTGTGTTTTTTCGTTGTATTTTTTTTCTTTATTGCGATGCGGGGTTACTGTAGAAATTTTGATTGAGTGAGTACCACTAGTACAGTATGGCAAGCTCAAACAGTCACAATTTCTACAACAAACCAAGGAGCACCCGGGATCCTAGACCCCCTATACCATATTGCCCACGTCAGCACATCCACAGGCGACAGTCGGGCGTTAGTCGGACGATCACCGGTCGATAGGCGGGCGCCCGTCGGGATACTGCCAGGCGACCGCATATCGACCGATTATCGCCCGTTCAAAAAGGGGATTTTTGAACGGGCGATAATCGGTCGATAATCGGTCTCCGGACAGTAGCCCCTCGGGCGCCCGCCTATCGACCGGTGATCGTCTGGTGACCCTTTTTCCCTGAGACGGGGCGGTGAATAATCAAGAAGTGGCCGAAACAGGTGAGAGATCATTATTCCGTACTTGCCCGATACGTACGTACCAGAAGTAGTCTCTGGAGTAGAAGAGTATTATTGTGTTTTTTCGTTGTATTTTTTTCTTTATTGCGATCCGGGGTTACTGTAGAAATTTTGATTGAGTGAGTACCACTAGTACAGTATGGCAAGCTCAAACAGTCACAATTTCTACAACAAACCAAGGAGCACCCGGGATCCTAGACCCCCTATACCATATTGCCCGCGGGCGAACGTCAGCACATCCACAGGCGACAGTCGGGCGTTAGTCGGACGATCACCGGTCGATAGGCGGGCGCCCGTCGGGATACTGCCAGGCGACCGCATATCGACCGATTATCGCCCGTTCAAAAAGGGGATTTTTGAACGGGCGATAATCGGTCGATAATCGGTCTCCGGACAGTAGCCCCTCGGGCGCCCGCCTATCGACCGGTGATCGTCTGGTGACCCTTTTCCCTGAGACGGGGCAGTGAATAATCAAGAAGTGGCCGAAACAGGTGAGAGATCATTATTCGGTACTTGCCCGATACGTACGTACCAGAAGTAGTCTCTGGAGTTGAGAAGAGTATTATTGTGTTTTTTCGTTGTATTTTTTTTCTTTATTGCGATGCGGGGTTACTGTAGAAATTTTGATTGAGTGAGTACCACTAGTACAGTATGGCAAGCTCAAACAGTCACAATTTCTACAACAAACCAAGGAGCACCCGGGATCCTAGACCCCCTATACCATATTGCCCACGTCAGCACATCCACAGGCGACAGTCGGGCGTTAGTCGGACGATCACCGGTCGATAGGCGGGCGCCCGTCGGGATACTGCCAGGCGACCGCATATCGACCGATTATCGCCCGTTCAAAAAGGGGATTTTTGAACGGGCGATAATCGGTCGATAATCGGTCTCCGGACAGTAGCCCCTCGAGCGCCCGCCTATCGACCGGTGATCGTCTGGTGACCCTTTTCCCTGAGACGGGGCAGTGAATAATCAAGAAGTGGCCGAAACAGGTGAGAGATCATTATTCGGTACTTGCCCGATACGTACGTACCAGAAGTAGTCTCTGGAGTTGAGAAGAGTATTATTGTGTTTTTTCGTTGTATTTTTTTCTTTATTGCGATCCGGGGTTACTGTAGAAATTTTGATTGAGTGAGTACCACTAGTACAGTATGGCAAGCTCAAACAGTCACAATTTCTACAACAAACCAAGGAGCACCCGGGATCCTAGACCCCCTATACCATATTGCCCGCGGGCGAACGTCAGCACATCCACAGGCGACAGTCGGGCGTTAGTCGGACGATCACCGGTCGATAGGCGGGCGCCCGTCGGGATACTGCCAGGCGACCGCATATCGACCGATTATCGCCCGTTCAAAAAGGGGATTTTTGAACGAGCGATAATCGGTCGATAATCGGTCGCCAGACAGTAGCCCCTCGGGCGCCCGCCTATCGACCGGTGATCGTCTGGTGACCCTTTTTCCCTGAGACGGGGCGGTGAATAATCAAGAAGTGGCCGAAACAGGTGAGAGATCATTATTCGGTACTTGCCCGATACGTACGTACCAGAAGTAGTCTCTGGAGTTGAGAAGAGTATTATTGTGTTTTTTCGTTGTATTTTTTTCTTTATTGCGATCCGGGGTTACTGTAGAAATTTTGATTGAGTGAGTACCACTAGTACAGTATGGCAAGCTCAAACAGTCACAATTTCTACAACAAACCAAGGAGCACCCGGGATCCTAGACCCCCTATACCATATTGCCCGCGGGCGAACGTCAGCACATCCACAGGCGACAGTCGGGCGTTAGTCGGACGATCACCGGTCGATAGGCGGGCGCCCGTCGGGATACTGCCAGGCGACCGCATATCGACCGATTATCGCCCGTTCAAAAAGGGGATTTTTGAACGGGCGATAATCGGTCGATAATCGGTCTCCGGACAGTAGCCTCTGGACAGTAGCCCCTCGAGCGCCCGCCTATCGACCGGTGATCGTCTGGTGACCCTTTTCCCTGAGACGGGGCAGTGAATAATCAAGAAGTGGCCGAAACAGGTGAGAGATCATTATTCGGTACTTGCCCGATACGTACGTACCAGAAGTAGTCTCTGGAGTTGAGAAGAGTATTATTGTGTTTTTTCGTTGTATTTTTTTCTTTATTGCGATCCGGGGTTACTGTAGAAATTTTGATTGAGTGAGTACCACTAGTACAGTATGGCAAGCTCAAACAGTCACAATTTCTACAACAAACCAAGGAGCACCCGGGATCCTAGACCCCCTATACCATATTGCCCGCGGGCGAACGTCAGCACATCCACAGGCGACAGTCGGGCGTTAGTCGGACGATCACCGGTCGATAGGCGGGCGCCCGTCGGGATACTGCCAGGCGACCGCATATCGACCGATTATCGCCCGTTCAAAAAGGGGATTTTTGAACGAGCGATAATCGGTCGATAATCGGTCGCCAGACAGTAGCCCCTCGGGCGCCCGCCTATCGACCGGTGATCGTCTGGTGACCCTTTTTCCCTGAGACGGGGCAGTGAATAATCAAGAAGTGGCCGAAACAGGTGAGAGATCATTATTCGGTACTTGCCCGATACGTACGTACCAGAAGTAGTCTCTGGAGTTGAGAAGAGTATTATTGTGTTTTTTCGTTGTATTTTTTTCTTTATTGCGATCCGGGGTTACTGTAGAAATTTTGATTGAGTGAGTACCACTAGTACAGTATGGCAAGCTCAAACAGTCACAATTTCTACAACAAACCAAGGAGCACCCGGGATCCTAGACCCCCTATACCATATTGCCCGCGGGCGAACGTCAGCACATCCACAGGCGACAGTCGGGCGTTAGTCGGACGATCACCGGTCGATAGGCGGGCGCCCGTCGGGATACTGCCAGTCGACCGCATATCGACCGATTATCGCCCGTTCAAAAAGGGGATTTTTGAACGAGCGATAATCGGTCGATAATCGGTCGCCAGACAGTAGCCCCTCGGGCGCCCGCCTATCGACCGGTGATCGTCTGGTGACCCTTTTTCCCTGAGACGGGGCGGTGAATAATCAAGAAGTGGCCGAAACAGGTGAGAGATCATTATTCGGTACTTGCCCGATACGTACGTACCAGAAGTAGTCTCTGGAGTTGAGAAGAGTATTATTGTGTTTTTTCGTTGTATTTTTTTCTTTATTGCGATCCGGGGTTACTGTAGAAATTTTGATTGAGTGAGTACCACTAGTACAGTATGGCAAGCTCAAACAGTCACAATTTCTACAACAAACCAAGGAGCACCCGGGATCCTAGACCCCCTATACCATATTGCCCGCGGGCGAACGTCAGCACATCCACAGGCGACAGTCGGGCGTTAGTCGGACGATCACCGGTCGATAGGCGGGCGCCCGTCGGGATACTGCCAGGCGACCGCATATCGACCGATTATCGCCCGTTCAAAAAGGGGATTTTTGAACGGGCGATAATCGGTCGATAATCGGTCTCCGGACAGTAGCCTCTGGACAGTAGCCCCTCGAGCGCCCGCCTATCGACCGGTGATCGTCTGGTGACAGTTTTCCCTGAGACGGGGCAGTGAATAATCAAGAAGTGGCCGAAACAGGTGAGAGATCATTATTCGGTACTTGCCCGATACGTACGTACCAGAAGTAGTCTCTGGAGTTGAGAAGAGTATTATTGTGTTTTTTCGTTGTATTTTTTTCTTTATTGCGATCCGGGGTTACTGTAGAAATTTTGATTGAGTGAGTACCACTAGTACAGTATGGCAAGCTCAAACAGTCACAATTTCTACAACAAACCAAGGAGCACCCGGGATCCTAGACCCCCTATACCATATTGCCCGCGGGCGAACGTCAGCACATCCACAGGCGACAGTCGGGCGTTAGTCGGACGATCACCGGTCGATAGGCGGGCGCCCGTCGGGATACTGCCAGGCGACCGCATATCGACCGATTATCGCCCGTTCAAAAAGGGGATTTTTGAACGGGCGATAATCGGTCGATAATCGGTCTCCGGACAGTAGCCCCTCGGGCGCCCGCCTATCGACCGGTGATCGTCTGGTGACCCTTTTCCCTGAGACGGGGCAGTGAATAATCAAGAAGTGGCCGAAACAGGTGAGAGATCATTATTCGGTACTTGCCCGATACGTACGTACCAGAAGTAGTCTCTGGAGTTGAGAAGAGTATTATTGTGTTTTTTCGTTGTATTTTTTTTCTTTATTGCGATGCGGGGTTACTGTAGAAATTTTGATTGAGTGAGTACCACTAGTACAGTATGGCAAGCTCAAACAGTCACAATTTCTACAACAAACCAAGGAGCACCCGGGATCCTAGACCCCCTATACCATATTGGCCACGTCAGCACATCCACAGGCGACAGTCGGGCGTTAGTCGGACGATCACCGGTCGATAGGCGGGCGCCCGTCGGGATACTGCCAGGCGACCGCATATCGACCGATTATCGCCCGTTCAAAAAGGGGATTTTTGAACGGGCGATAATCGGTCGATAATCGGTCTCCGGACAGTAGCCCCTCGAGCGCCCGCCTATCGACCGGTGATCGTCTGGTGACCCTTTTCCCTGAGACGGGGCAGTGAATAATCAAGAAGTGGCCGAAACAGGTGAGAGATCATTATTCGGTACTTGCCCGATACGTACGTACCAGAAGTAGTCTCTGGAGTTGAGAAGAGTATTATTGTGTTTTTTCGTTGTATCTTTTTCTTTATTGCGATCCGGGGTTACTGTAGAAATTTTGATTGAGTGAGTACCACTAGTACAGTATGGCAAGCTCAAACAGTCACAATTTCTACAACAAACCAAGGAGCACCCGGGATCCTAGACCCCCTATACCATATTGCCCGCGGGCGAACGTCAGCACATCCACAGGCGACAGTCGGGCGTTAGTCGGACGATCACCGGTCGATAGGCGGGCGCCCGTCGGGATACTGCCAGGCGACCGCATATCGACCGATTATCGCCCGTTCAAAAAGGGGATTTTTGAACGGGCGATAATCGGTCGATAATCGGTCTCCGGACAGTAGCCCCTCGGGCGCCCGCCTATCGACCGGTGATCGTCTGGTGACCCTTTTCCCTGAGACGGGGCAGTGAATAATCAAGAAGTGGCCGAAACAGGTGAGAGATCATTATTCGGTACTTGCCCGATACGTACGTACCAGAAGTAGTCTCTGGAGTTGAGAAGAGTATTATTGTGTTTTTTCGTTGTATTTTTTTTTCTTTATTGCGATGCGGGGTTACTGTAGAAATTTTGATTGAGTGAGTACCACTAGTACAGTATGGCAAGCTCAAACAGTCACAATTTCTACAACAAACCAAGGAGCACCCGGGATCCTAGACCCCCTATACCATATTGCCCGCGGGCGAACGTCAGCACATCCACAGGCGACAGTCGGGCGTTAGTCGGACGATCACCGGTCGATAGGCGGGCGCCCGTCGGGATACTGCCAGGCGACCGCATATCGACCGATTATCGCCCGTTCAAAAAGGGGATTTTTGAACGAGCGATAATCGGTCGATAATCGGTCGCCAGACAGTAGCCCCTCGGGCGCCCGCCTATCGACCGGTGATCGTCTGGTGACCCTTTTTCCCTGAGACGGGGCGGTGAATAATCAAGAAGTGGCCGAAACAGGTGAGAGATCATTATTCGGTACTTGCCCGATACGTACGTACCAGAAGTAGTCTCTGGAGTTGAGAAGAGTATTATTGTGTTTTTTCGTTGTATTTTTTTCTTTATTGCGATCCGGGGTTACTGTAGAAATTTTGATTGAGTGAGTACCACTAGTACAGTATGGCAAGCTCAAACAGTCACAATTTCTACAACAAACCAAGGAGCACCCGGGATCCTAGACCCCCTATACCATATTGCCCGCGGGCGAACGTCAGCACATCCACAGGCGACAGTCGGGCGTTAGTCGGACGATCACCGGTCGATAGGCGGGCGCCCGTCGGGATACTGCCAGGCGACCGCATATCGACCGATTATCGCCCGTTCAAAAAGGGGATTTTTGAACGGGCGATAATCGGTCGATAATCGGTCTCCGGACAGTAGCCTCTGGACAGTAGCCCCTCGAGCGCCCGCCTATCGACCGGTGATCGTCTGGTGACCCTTTTCCCTGAGACGGGGCAGTGAATAATCAAGAAGTGGCCGAAACAGGTGAGAGATCATTATTCGGTACTTGCCCGATACGTACGTACCAGAAGTAGTCTCTGGAGTTGAGAAGAGTATTATTGTGTTTTTTCGTTGTATTTTTTTCTTTATTGCGATCCGGGGTTACTGTAGAAATTTTGATTGAGTGAGTACCACTAGTACAGTATGGCAAGCTCAAACAGTCACAATTTCTACAACAAACCAAGGAGCACCCGGGATCCTAGACCCCCTATACCATATTGCCCGCGGGCGAACGTCAGCACATCCACAGGCGACAGTCGGGCGTTAGTCGGACGATCACCGGTCGATAGGCGGGCGCCCGTCGGGATACTGCCTAGGCGACCGCATATCGACCGATTATCGCCTGTTCAAAAAGGGGATTTTTGAACGGGCGATAATCGGTCGATAATCGGTCTCCGGACAGTAGCCCCTCGAGCGCCCGCCTATCGACCGGTGATCGTCTGGTGACCCTTTTCCCTGAGACGGGGCAGTGAATAATCAAGAAGTGGCCGAAACAGGTGAGAGATCATTATTCGGTACTTGCCCGATACGTACGTACCAGAAGTAGTCTCTGGAGTTGAGAAGAGTATTATTGTGTTTTTTCGTTGTATTTTTTTCTTTATTGCGATCCGGGGTTACTGTAGAAATTTTGATTGAGTGAGTACCACTAGTACAGTATGGCAAGCTCAAACAGTCACAATTTCTACAACAAACCAAGGAGCACCCGGGATCCTAGACCCCCTATACCATATTGCCCGCGGGCGAACGTCAGCACATCCACAGGCGACAGTCGGGCGTTAGTCGGACGATCACCGGTCGATAGGCGGGCGCCCGTCGGGATACTGCCAGGCGACCGCATATCGACCGATTATCGCCCGTTCAAAAAGGGGATTTTTGAACGGGCGATAATCGGTCGATAATCGGTCTCCGGACAGTAGCCTCTGGACAGTAGCCCCTCGAGCGCCCGCCTATCGACCGGTGATCGTCTGGTGACCCTTTTCCCTGAGACGGGGCAGTGAATAATCAAGAAGTGGCCGAAACAGGTGAGAGATCATTATTCGGTACTTGCCCGATACGTACGTACCAGAAGTAGTCTCTGGAGTTGAGAAGAGTATTATTGTGTTTTTTCGTTGTATTTTTTTCTTTATTGCGATCCGGGGTTACTGTAGAAATTTTGATTGAGTGAGTACCACTAGTACAGTATGGCAAGCTCAAACAGTCACAATTTCTACAACAAACCAAGGAGCACCCGGGATCCTAGACCCCCTATACCATATTGCCCGCGGGCGAACGTCAGCACATCCACAGGCGACAGTCGGGCGTTAGTCGGACGATCACCGGTCGATAGGCGGGCGCCCGTCGGGATACTGCCAGGCGACCGCATATCGACCGATTATTTTAATTTAATTTTAATTTATCATACATCAATAAGGTGCGACAACATTTGAAATAACAGATGAAAAGAGCTTGTGGGATAGATAGAAATTATCGGGAGAGATTATCGCCCGTTCAAAAAGGGGATTTTTGAACGGGCGATAATCGGTCTCCGGACAGTAGCCCCTCGGGCGCCCGCCTATCGACCGGTGATCGTCTGGTGACCCTTTTTCCCTGAGACGGGGCGGTGAATAATCAAGAAGTGGCCGAAACAGGTGAGAGATCATTATTCGGTACTTGCCCGATACGTACGTACCAGAAGTAGTCTCTGGAGTTGAGAAGAGTATTATTGTGTTTTTTCGTTGTATTTTTTTATTTATTGCGATCCGGGGTTACTGTAGAAATTTTGATTGAGTGAGTACCACTAGTACAGTATGGCAAGCTCAAACAGTCACAATTTCTACAACAAACCAAGGAGCACCCGGGATCCTAGACCCCCTATACCATATTGCCCGCGGGCGAACGTCAGCACATCCACAAGCGACAGTCGGGCGTTAGTCGGACGATCACCGGTCGATAGGCGGGCGCCCGTCGGGATACTGCCAGGCGACCGCATATCGACCGATTATTTTAATTTAATTTTAATTTATCATACATCAATAAGGTGCGACAACATTTGAAATAACAGATGAAAAGAGCTTGTGGGATAGATAGAAATTATCGGGAGAGATTATCGCCCGTTCAAAAAGGGGATTTTTGAACGGGCGATAATCGGTCTCCGGACAGTAGCCCCTCGGGCGCCCGCCTATCGACCGGTGATCGTCTGGTGACCCTTTTTCCCTGAGACGGGGCGGTGAATAATCAAGAAGTGACCGAAACAGGTGAGAGATCATTATTCGGTACTTGCCCGATACGTACGTACCAGAAGTAGTCTCTGGAGTTGAGAAGAGTATTATTGTGTTTTTTCGTTGTATTTTTTTTCTTTATTGCGATCCGGGGTTACTGTAGAAATTTTGATTGAGTGAGTACCACTAGTACAGTATGGCAAGCTCAAACAGTCACAATTTCTACAACAAACCAAGGAGCACCCGGGATCCTAGACCCCCTATACCATATTGCCCGCGGGCGAACGTCAGCACATCCACAGGCGACAGTCGGGCGTTAGTCGGACGATCACCGGTCGATAGGCGGGCGCCCGTCGGGATACTGCCAGGCGACCGCATATCGACCGATTATTTTAATTTAATTTTAATTTATCATACATCAATAAGGTGCGACAACATTTGAAATAACAGATGAAAAGAGCTTGTGGGATAGATAGAAATTATCGGGAGAGATTATCGCCCGTTCAAAAAGGGGATTTTTGAACGGGCGATAATCGGTCTCCGGACAGTAGCCCCTCGGGCGCCCGCCTATCGACCGGTGATCGTCTGGTGACCCTTTTTCCCTGAGACGGGGCGGTGAATAATCAAGAAGTGGCCGAAACAGGTGAGAGATCATTATTCGGTACTTGCCCGATACGTACGTACCAGAAGTAGTCTCTGGAGTTGAGAAGAGTATTATTGTGTTTTTTCGTTGTATTTTTTTTCTTTATTGCGATCCGGGGTTACTGTAGAAATTTTGATTGAGTGAGTACCACTAGTACAGTATGGCAAGCTCAAACAGTCACAATTTCTACAACAAACCAAGGAGCACCCGGGATCCTAGACCCCCCATATACGTCAGCACATATTGTCGGACGATCACCGGTCGATTGGCGGGCGATACGCCAGGCGACCGCATATCGACCGATTATCGCCCGTTCAAAAAGGGGATTTTTGAACGGGCGATAATCGGTCGATAATCGGTCTCCGGACAGTAGCCCCTCGGGCGCCCGCCTATCGACCGGTGATCGTCTGGTGACCCTTTTTCCCTGAGACGGGGCGGTGAATAATCAAGAAGTGGCCGAAACAGGTGAGAGATCATTATTCGGTACTTGCCCGATACGTACGTACCAGAAGTAGTCTCTGGAGTTGAGAAGAGTATTATTGTGTTTTTTCGTTGTATTTTTTTCTTTATTGCGATCCGGGGTTACTGTAGAAATTTTGATTGAGTGAGTACCACTAGTACAGTATGGCAAGCTCAAACAGTCACAATTTCTACAACAAACCAAGGAGCACCCGGGATCCTAGACCCCCTATACCATATTGCCCACGTCAGCACATCCACAGGCGACAGTCGGGCGTTAGTCGGACGATCACCGGTCGATAGGCGGGCGCCCGTCGGGATACTGCCAGGCGACCGCATATCGACCGATTATCGCCCGTTCAAAAAGGGGATTTTTGAACGGGCGATAATCGGTCGATAATCGGTCTCCGGACAGTAGCCCCTCGAGCGCCCGCCTATCGACCGGTGATCGTCTGGTGACCCTTTTCCCTGAGACGGGGCAGTGAATAATCAAGAAGTGGCCGAAACAGGTGAGAGATCATTATTCGGTACTTGCCCGATACGTACGTACCAGAAGTAGTCTCTGGAGTTGAGAAGAGTATTATTGTGTTTTTTCGTTGTATCTTTTTCTTTATTGCGATCCGGGGTTACTGTAGAAATTTTGATTGAGTGAGTACCACTAGTACAGTATGGCAAGCTCAAACAGTCACAATTTCTACAACAAACCAAGGAGCACCCGGGATCCTAGACCCCCTATACCATATTGCCCGCGGGCGAACGTCAGCACATCCACAGGCGACAGTCGGGCGTTAGTCGGACGATCACCGGTCGATAGGCGGGCGCCCGTCGGGATACTGCCAGGCGACCGCATATCGACCGATTATCGCCCGTTCAAAAAGGGGATTTTTGAACGGGCGATAATCGGTCGATAATCGGTCTCCGGACAGTAGCCCCTCGGGCGCCCGCCTATCGACCGGTGATCGTCTGGTGACCCTTTTCCCTGAGACGGGGCAGTGAATAATCAAGAAGTGGCCGAAACAGGTGAGAGATCATTATTCGGTACTTGCCCGATACGTACGTACCAGAAGTAGTCTCTGGAGTTGAGAAGAGTATTATTGTGTTTTTTCGTTGTATTTTTTTTCTTTATTGCGATGCGGGGTTACTGTAGAAATTTTGATTGAGTGAGTACCACTAGTACAGTATGGCAAGCTCAAACAGTCACAATTTCTACAACAAACCAAGGAGCACCCGGGATCCTAGACCCCCTATACCATATTGCCCGCGGGCGAACGTCAGCACATCCACAGGCGACAGTCGGGCGTTAGTCGGACGATCACCGGTCGATAGGCGGGCGCCCGTCGGGATACTGCCAGGCGACCGCATATCGACCGATTATCGCCCGTTCAAAAAGGGGATTTTTGAACGAGCGATAATCGGTCGATAATCGGTCGCCAGACAGTAGCCCCTCGGGCGCCCGCCTATCGACCGGTGATCGTCTGGTGACCCTTTTTCCCTGAGACGGGGCGGTGAATAATCAAGAAGTGGCCGAAACAGGTGAGAGATCATTATTCGGTACTTGCCCGATACGTACGTACCAGAAGTAGTCTCTGGAGTTGAGAAGAGTATTATTGTGTTTTTTCGTTGTATTTTTTTCTTTATTGCGATCCGGGGTTACTGTAGAAATTTTGATTGAGTGAGTACCACTAGTACAGTATGGCAAGCTCAAACAGTCACAATTTCTACAACAAACCAAGGAGCACCCGGGATCCTAGACCCCCTATACCATATTGCCCGCGGGCGAACGTCAGCACATCCACAGGCGACAGTCGGGCGTTAGTCGGACGATCACCGGTCGATAGGCGGGCGCCCGTCGGGATACTGCCAGGCGACCGCATATCGACCGATTATCGCCCGTTCAAAAAGGGGATTTTTGAACGGGCGATAATCGGTCGATAATCGGTCTCCGGACAGTAGCCTCTGGACAGTAGCCCCTCGAGCGCCCGCCTATCGACCGGTGATCGTCTGGTGACCCTTTTCCCTGAGACGGGGCAGTGAATAATCAAGAAGTGGCCGAAACAGGTGAGAGATCATTATTCGGTACTTGCCCGATACGTACGTACCAGAAGTAGTCTCTGGAGTTGAGAAGAGTATTATTGTGTTTTTTCGTTGTATTTTTTTCTTTATTGCGATCCGGGGTTACTGTAGAAATTTTGATTGAGTGAGTACCACTAGTACAGTATGGCAAGCTCAAACAGTCACAATTTCTACAACAAACCAAGGAGCACCCGGGATCCTAGACCCCCTATACCATATTGCCCGCGGGCGAACGTCAGCACATCCACAGGCGACAGTCGGGCGTTAGTCGGACGATCACCGGTCGATAGGCGGGCGCCCGTCGGGATACTGCCTAGGCGACCGCATATCGACCGATTATCGCCTGTTCAAAAAGGGGATTTTTGAACGGGCGATAATCGGTCGATAATCGGTCTCCGGACAGTAGCCCCTCGAGCGCCCGCCTATCGACCGGTGATCGTCTGGTGACCCTTTTCCCTGAGACGGGGCAGTGAATAATCAAGAAGTGGCCGAAACAGGTGAGAGATCATTATTCGGTACTTGCCCGATACGTACGTACCAGAAGTAGTCTCTGGAGTTGAGAAGAGTATTATTGTGTTTTTTCGTTGTATTTTTTTCTTTATTGCGATCCGGGGTTACTGTAGAAATTTTGATTGAGTGAGTACCACTATTACAGTATGGCAAGCTCAAACAGTCACAATTTCTACAACAAACCAAGGAGCACCCGGGATCCTAGACCCCCTATACCATATTGCCCGCGGGCGAACGTCAGCACATCCACAGGCGACAGTCGGGCGTTAGTCGGACGATCACCGGTCGATAGGCGGGCGCCCGTCGGGATACTGCCAGGCGACCGCATATCGACCGATTATCGCCCGTTCAAAAAGGGGATTTTTGAACGGGCGATAATCGGTCGATAATCGGTCTCCGGACAGTAGCCTCTGGACAGTAGCCCCTCGAGCGCCCGCCTATCGACCGGTGATCGTCTGGTGACCCTTTTCCCTGAGACGGGGCAGTGAATAATCAAGAAGTGGCCGAAACAGGTGAGAGATCATTATTCGGTACTTGCCCGATACGTACGTACCAGAAGTAGTCTCTGGAGTTGAGAAGAGTATTATTGTGTTTTTTCGTTGTATTTTTTTCTTTATTGCGATCCGGGGTTACTGTAGAAATTTTGATTGAGTGAGTACCACTAGTACAGTATGGCAAGCTCAAACAGTCACAATTTCTACAACAAACCAAGGAGCACCCGGGATCCTAGACCCCCTATACCATATTGCCCGCGGGCGAACGTCAGCACATCCACAGGCGACAGTCGGGCGTTAGTCGGACGATCACCGGTCGATAGGCGGGCGCCCGTCGGGATACTGCCTAGGCGACCGCATATCGACCGATTATCGCCTGTTCAAAAAGGGGATTTTTGAACGGGCGATAATCGGTCGATAATCGGTCTCCGGACAGTAGCCCCTCGAGCGCCCGCCTATCGACCGGTGATCGTCTGGTGACCCTTTTCCCTGAGACGGGGCAGTGAATAATCAAGAAGTGGCCGAAACAGGTGAGAGATCATTATTCGGTACTTGCCCGATACGTACGTACCAGAAGTAGTCTCTGGAGTTGAGAAGAGTATTATTGTGTTTTTTCGTTGTATTTTTTTCTTTATTGCGATCCGGGGTTACTGTAGAAATTTTGATTGAGTGAGTACCACTATTACAGTATGGCAAGCTCAAACAGTCACAATTTCTACAACAAACCAAGGAGCACCCGGGATCCTAGACCCCCTATACCATATTGCCCGCGGGCGAACGTCAGCACATCCACAGGCGACAGTCGGGCGTTAGTCGGACGATCACCGGTCGATAGGCGGGCGCCCGTCGGGATACTGCCAGGCGACCGCATATCGACCGATTATCGCCCGTTCAAAAAGGGGATTTTTGAACGGGCGATAATCGGTCGATAATCGGTCTCCGGACAGTAGCCTCTGGACAGTAGCCCCTCGAGCGCCCGCCTATCGACCGGTGATCGTCTGGTGACCCTTTTCCCTGAGACGGGGCAGTGAATAATCAAGAAGTGGCCGAAACAGGTGAGAGATCATTATTCGGTACTTGCCCGATACGTACGTACCAGAAGTAGTCTCTGGAGTTGAGAAGAGTATTATTGTGTTTTTTCGTTGTATTTTTTTCTTTATTGCGATCCGGGGTTACTGTAGAAATTTTGATTGAGTGAGTACCACTAGTACAGTATGGCAAGCTCAAACAGTCACAATTTCTACAACAAACCAAGGAGCACCCGGGATCCTAGACCCCCTATACCATATTGCCCGCGGGCGAACGTCAGCACATCCACAGGCGACAGTCGGGCGTTAGTCGGACGATCACCGGTCGATAGGCGGGCGCCCGTCGGGATACTGCCAGGCGACCGCATATCGACCGATTATCGCCCGTTCAAAAAGGGGATTTTTGAACGAGCGATAATCGGTCGATAATCGGTCGCCAGACAGTAGCCCCTCGGGCGCCCGCCTATCGACCGGTGATCGTCTGGTGACCCTTTTTCCCTGAGACGGGGCGGTGAATAATCAAGAAGTGGCCGAAACAGGTGAGAGATCATTATTCGGTACTTGCCCGATACGTACGTACCAGAAGTAGTCTCTGGAGTTGAGAAGAGTATTATTGTGTTTTTTCGTTGTATTTTTTTCTTTATTGCGATCCGGGGTTACTGTAGAAATTTTGATTGAGTGAGTACCACTAGTACAGTATGGCAAGCTCAAACAGTCACAATTTCTACAACAAACCAAGGAGCACCCGGGATCCTAGACCCCCTATACCATATTGCCCGCGGGCGAACGTCAGCACATCCACAGGCGACAGTCGGGCGTTAGTCGGACGATCACCGGTCGATAGGCGGGCGCCCGTCGGGATACTGCCAGGCGACCGCATATCGACCGATTATCGCCCGTTCAAAAAGGGGATTTTTGAACGGGCGATAATCGGTCGATAATCGGTCTCCGGACAGTAGCCTCTGGACAGTAGCCCCTCGAGCGCCCGCCTATCGACCGGTGATCGTCTGGTGACCCTTTTCCCTGAGACGGGGCAGTGAATAATCAAGAAGTGGCCGAAACAGGTGAGAGATCATTATTCGGTACTTGCCCGATACGTACGTACCAGAAGTAGTC
Source organism: Parapristionchus giblindavisi (assembly GCA_943737045.1). NCBI lineage: Eukaryota > Metazoa > Nematoda > Chromadorea > Rhabditida > Diplogasteridae > Parapristionchus > Parapristionchus giblindavisi. Next base: position 247,637 of record CALSFV010000092.1, on the reverse strand, counting down.
TCTGGAGTTGAGAAGAGTATTATTGTGTTTTTTCGTTGTATTTTTTTCTTTATTGCGATCCGGGGTTACTGTAGAAATTTTGATTGAGTGAGTACCACTAGTACAGTATGGCAAGCTCAAACAGTCACAATTTCTACAACAAACCAAGGAGCACCCGGGATCCTAGACCCCCTATACCATATTGCCCGCGGGCGAACGTCAGCACATCCACAGGCGACAGTCGGGCGTTAGTCGGACGATCACCGGTCGATAGGCGGGCGCCCGTCGGGATACTGCCTAGGCGACCGCATATCGACCGATTATCGCCTGTTCAAAAAGGGGATTTTTGAACGGGCGATAATCGGTCGATAATCGGTCTCCGGACAGTAGCCCCTCGAGCGCCCGCCTATCGACCGGTGATCGTCTGGTGACCCTTTTCCCTGAGACGGGGCAGTGAATAATCAAGAAGTGGCCGAAACAGGTGAGAGATCATTATTCGGTACTTGCCCGATACGTACGTACCAGAAGTAGTCTCTGGAGTTGAGAAGAGTATTATTGTGTTTTTTCGTTGTATTTTTTTCTTTATTGCGATCCGGGGTTACTGTAGAAATTTTGATTGAGTGAGTACCACTATTACAGTATGGCAAGCTCAAACAGTCACAATTTCTACAACAAACCAAGGAGCACCCGGGATCCTAGACCCCCTATACCATATTGCCCGCGGGCGAACGTCAGCACATCCACAGGCGACAGTCGGGCGTTAGTCGGACGATCACCGGTCGATAGGCGGGCGCCCGTCGGGATACTGCCAGGCGACCGCATATCGACCGATTATCGCCCGTTCAAAAAGGGGATTTTTGAACGGGCGATAATCGGTCGATAATCGGTCTCCGGACAGTAGCCTCTGGACAGTAGCCCCTCGAGCGCCCGCCTATCGACCGGTGATCGTCTGGTGACCCTTTTCCCTGAGACGGGGCAGTGAATAATCAAGAAGTGGCCGAAACAGGTGAGAGATCATTATTCGGTACTTGCCCGATACGTACGTACCAGAAGTAGTCTCTGGAGTTGAGAAGAGTATTATTGTGTTTTTTCGTTGTATTTTTTTCTTTATTGCGATCCGGGGTTACTGTAGAAATTTTGATTGAGTGAGTACCACTAGTACAGTATGGCAAGCTCAAACAGTCACAATTTCTACAACAAACCAAGGAGCACCCGGGATCCTAGACCCCCTATACCATATTGCCCGCGGGCGAACGTCAGCACATCCACAGGCGACAGTCGGGCGTTAGTCGGACGATCACCGGTCGATAGGCGGGCGCCCGTCGGGATACTGCCAGGCGACCGCATATCGACCGATTATCGCCCGTTCAAAAAGGGGATTTTTGAACGAGCGATAATCGGTCGATAATCGGTCGCCAGACAGTAGCCCCTCGGGCGCCCGCCTATCGACCGGTGATCGTCTGGTGACCCTTTTTCCCTGAGACGGGGCGGTGAATAATCAAGAAGTGGCCGAAACAGGTGAGAGATCATTATTCGGTACTTGCCCGATACGTACGTACCAGAAGTAGTCTCTGGAGTTGAGAAGAGTATTATTGTGTTTTTTCGTTGTATTTTTTTCTTTATTGCGATCCGGGGTTACTGTAGAAATTTTGATTGAGTGAGTACCACTAGTACAGTATGGCAAGCTCAAACAGTCACAATTTCTACAACAAACCAAGGAGCACCCGGGATCCTAGACCCCCTATACCATATTGCCCGCGGGCGAACGTCAGCACATCCACAGGCGACAGTCGGGCGTTAGTCGGACGATCACCGGTCGATAGGCGGGCGCCCGTCGGGATACTGCCAGGCGACCGCATATCGACCGATTATCGCCCGTTCAAAAAGGGGATTTTTGAACGGGCGATAATCGGTCGATAATCGGTCTCCGGACAGTAGCCTCTGGACAGTAGCCCCTCGAGCGCCCGCCTATCGACCGGTGATCGTCTGGTGACCCTTTTCCCTGAGACGGGGCAGTGAATAATCAAGAAGTGGCCGAAACAGGTGAGAGATCATTATTCGGTACTTGCCCGATACGTACGTACCAGAAGTAGTCTCTGGAGTTGAGAAGAGTATTATTGTGTTTTTTCGTTGTATTTTTTTCTTTATTGCGATCCGGGGTTACTGTAGAAATTTTGATTGAGTGAGTACCACTAGTACAGTATGGCAAGCTCAAACAGTCACAATTTCTACAACAAACCAAGGAGCACCCGGGATCCTAGACCCCCTATACCATATTGCCCGCGGGCGAACGTCAGCACATCCACAGGCGACAGTCGGGCGTTAGTCGGACGATCACCGGTCGATAGGCGGGCGCCCGTCGGGATACTGCCTAGGCGACCGCATATCGACCGATTATCGCCTGTTCAAAAAGGGGATTTTTGAACGGGCGATAATCGGTCGATAATCGGTCTCCGGACAGTAGCCCCTCGAGCGCCCGCCTATCGACCGGTGATCGTCTGGTGACCCTTTTCCCTGAGACGGGGCAGTGAATAATCAAGAAGTGGCCGAAACAGGTGAGAGATCATTATTCGGTACTTGCCCGATACGTACGTACCAGAAGTAGTCTCTGGAGTTGAGAAGAGTATTATTGTGTTTTTTCGTTGTATTTTTTTCTTTATTGCGATCCGGGGTTACTGTAGAAATTTTGATTGAGTGAGTACCACTATTACAGTATGGCAAGCTCAAACAGTCACAATTTCTACAACAAACCAAGGAGCACCCGGGATCCTAGACCCCCTATACCATATTGCCCGCGGGCGAACGTCAGCACATCCACAGGCGACAGTCGGGCGTTAGTCGGACGATCACCGGTCGATAGGCGGGCGCCCGTCGGGATACTGCCAGGCGACCGCATATCGACCGATTATCGCCCGTTCAAAAAGGGGATTTTTGAACGGGCGATAATCGGTCGATAATCGGTCTCCGGACAGTAGCCTCTGGACAGTAGCCCCTCGAGCGCCCGCCTATCGACCGGTGATCGTCTGGTGACCCTTTTCCCTGAGACGGGGCAGTGAATAATCAAGAAGTGGCCGAAACAGGTGAGAGATCATTATTCGGTACTTGCCCGATACGTACGTACCAGAAGTAGTCTCTGGAGTTGAGAAGAGTATTATTGTGTTTTTTCGTTGTATTTTTTTCTTTATTGCGATCCGGGGTTACTGTAGAAATTTTGATTGAGTGAGTACCACTAGTACAGTATGGCAAGCTCAAACAGTCACAATTTCTACAACAAACCAAGGAGCACCCGGGATCCTAGACCCCCTATACCATATTGCCCGCGGGCGAACGTCAGCACATCCACAGGCGACAGTCGGGCGTTAGTCGGACGATCACCGGTCGATAGGCGGGCGCCCGTCGGGATACTGCCAGGCGACCGCATATCGACCGATTATTTTAATTTAATTTTAATTTATCATACATCAATAAGGTGCGACAACATTTGAAATAACAGATGAAAAGAGCTTGTGGGATAGATAGAAATTATCGGGAGAGATTATCGCCCGTTCAAAAAGGGGATTTTTGAACGGGCGATAATCGGTCTCCGGACAGTAGCCCCTCGGGCGCCCGCCTATCGACCGGTGATCGTCTGGTGACCCTTTTTCCCTGAGACGGGGCGGTGAATAATCAAGAAGTGGCCGAAACAGGTGAGAGATCATTATTCGGTACTTGCCCGATACGTACGTACCAGAAGTATTCTCTGGAGTTGAGAAGAGTATTATTGTGTTTTTTCGTTGTATTTTTTTATTTATTGCGATCCGGGGTTACTGTAGAAATTTTGATTGAGTGAGTACCACTAGTACAGTATGGCAAGCTCAAACAGTCACAATTTCTACAACAAACCAAGGAGCACCCGGGATCCTAGACCCCCTATACCATATTGCCCGCGGGCGAACGTCAGCACATCCACAAGCGACAGTCGGGCGTTAGTCGGACGATCACCGGTCGATAGGCGGGCGCCCGTCGGGATACTGCCAGGCGACCGCATATCGACCGATTATTTTAATTTAATTTTAATTTATCATACATCAATAAGGTGCGACAACATTTGAAATAACAGATGAAAAGAGCTTGTGGGATAGATAGAAATTATCGGGAGAGATTATCGCCCGTTCAAAAAGGGGATTTTTGAACGGGCGATAATCGGTCTCCGGACAGTAGCCCCTCGGGCGCCCGCCTATCGACCGGTGATCGTCTGGTGACCCTTTTTCCCTGAGACGGGGCGGTGAATAATCAAGAAGTGGCCGAAACAGGTGAGAGATCATTATTCGGTACTTGCCCGATACGTACGTACCAGAAGTAGTCTCTGGAGTTGAGAAGAGTATTATTGTGTTTTTTCGTTGTATTTTTTTATTTATTGCGATCCGGGGTTACTGTAGAAATTTTGATTGAGTGAGTACCACTAGTACAGTATGGCAAGCTCAAACAGTCACAATTTCTACAACAAACCAAGGAGCACCCGGGATCCTAGACCCCCTATACCATATTGCCCGCGGGCGAACGTCAGCACATCCACAAGCGACAGTCGGGCGTTAGTCGGACGATCACCGGTCGATAGGCGGGCGCCCGTCGGGATACTGCCAGGCGACCGCATATCGACCGATTATTTTAATTTAATTTTAATTTATCATACATCAATAAGGTGCGACAACATTTGAAATAACAGATGAAAAGAGCTTGTGGGATAGATAGAAATTATCGGGAGAGATTATCGCCCGTTCAAAAAGGGGATTTTTGAACGGGCGATAATCGGTCTCCGGACAGTAGCCCCTCGGGCGCCCGCCTATCGACCGGTGATCGTCTGGTGACCCTTTTTCCCTGAGACGGGGCGGTGAATAATCAAGAAGTGGCCGAAACAGGTGAGAGATCATTATTCGGTACTTGCCCGATACGTACGTACCAGAAGTAGTCTCTGGAGTTGAGAAGAGTATTATTGTGTTTTTTCGTTGTATTTTTTTTCTTTATTGCGATCCGGGGTTACTGTAGAAATTTTGATTGAGTGAGTACCACTAGTACAGTATGGCAAGCTCAAACAGTCACAATTTCTACAACAAACCAAGGAGCACCCGGGATCCTAGACCCCCTATACCATATTGCCCGCGGGCGAACGTCAGCACATCCACAGGCGACAGTCGGGCGTTAGTCGGACGATCACCGGTCGATTGGCGGGCGCCCGTCGGGATACTGCCAGGCGACCGCATATCGACCGATTATCGCCCGTTCAAAAAGGGGATTTTTGAACGGGCGATAATCGGTCGATAATCGGTCTCCGGACAGTAGCCCCTCGGGCGCCCGCCTATCGACCGGTGATCGTCTGGTGACCCTTTTTCCCTGAGACGGGGCGGTGAATAATCAAGAAGTGGCCGAAACAGGTGAGAGATCATTATTCGGTACTTGCCCGATACGTACGTACCAGAAGTAGTCTCTGGAGTTGAGAAGAGTATTATTGTGTTTTTTCGTTGTATTTTTTTCTTTATTGCGATCCGGGGTTACTGTAGAAATTTTGATTGAGTGAGTACCACTAGTACAGTATGGCAAGCTCAAACAGTCACAATTTCTACAACAAACCAAGGAGCACCCGGGATCCTAGACCCCCTATACCATATTGCCCACGTCAGCACATCCACAGGCGACAGTCGGGCGTTAGTCGGACGATCACCGGTCGATAGGCGGGCGCCCGTCGGGATACTGCCAGGCGACCGCATATCGACCGATTATCGCCCGTTCAAAAAGGGGATTTAGAACGGGCGATAATCGGTCGATAATCGGTCGATAATCCTCTGGTATTTCGAAACTTAAAGTCTACTTAAACTACTTCACAGACTTGAAGTAAACTTTAAGTCTACTTACAAGGAGTCTCTTAGGTCTTAAGGTGGCGAAAACTGACGATTTATAGCTTATGTGAAAGCCCTTTCTCTGTAGAATAACAATGTATGTTTAAAAAATTTGGAAGAGCTCTGTACTTGGATATAGAAAATCCAAAGTTTGAGCAATTTCTGCCTTGAAATTCCTGTGTAATGGCAGTTGAATTGCCGTACAATGATGGGCTACTTCTCCGCGGTCTCTCTTCGAGCTAGTGGTGGCGCAGTGGTAAAGATTTCGCTTACAATTTTTGCGCTGCGGGTTCGATCCCCACTGATACGACTTGTTTTGCACGATTTTTACACTTGTCTTTTTAAGTTCTTTTTTTTAATTTCCCAATGTGCTTACTGATATCCATGAATCCAATCTGTCTGAAAGTTTGTTAAAAGCTGAAAGAAAGTTTTTAACTTTGTAATAAATGTATTTTCTGCTATTTATATTAAATCGTAAGACATGATAGGAATAAGATATTTTCAACACTGTAGAAAATTTTTTTCTGTGTTATGTATGATTTTTAAAAAAAAGAACGTAAAAAGACAAGTGTAAAAATCGTGCAAAACAAGTCGCATCAGTGGGGATCGAACCCGCAGCGCAAAAATTGTAAGCGACATCTTTACCACTGCGCCACCACTAGCTCGAAGAGAGACCGCGGAGAAGTAGCCCATCATTGTACGGCAATTCAACGGCCATTACACAGGAATTTCAAGGCAGAAATTGCTCAAACTTTGGATTTTTTATATCCATGTACAGAGCTCTTCCGAATTTTTTAAACATACATTCTTATTCTACAGAGAAAGGGCTTTCACATGAGCTATAAATCGTCAGTTTTCGCCACCTTAAGACCTAAGAGACTCCTTGTTAAAGTGAAAGAACTTTTGACAAAATGCATTACAGTATACCATACCACTTTAAGTAGACTTACTTTTAACTTTAAGTAGACCCACAAGTTTACTTCAATTGAAAACTTCAAGTAGACTTTAAGTTTCGAAATACCAGAGTCGATCGCCGGACAGTAGCCCTTCGGGCGGCTGCCTATCGGCCGGTGATCGTCCACCCAAAAATCGCCTTCGAGGCGGCCTTCCAAAGTGATTAGTGTGGTTTTATATAATTTTTACCGGGCCATCAACCCATTGGCAATCCAAATATTAGAGAAAATTTATCAATGGTATGAAACATATTCAACGAGCTCTGAATGACCACGTTGGAAGGCACTAGGAGTGACATATGAGAGACAAGGGCTAATGAATAGACAAAGTATGCAAAAGTTATCATCCAGTTTTTTTTCTTATACATCGGTTCTCGTGAGACCTAGTGCCCATTTGTGACAATAGCATGAACAGAATCATTTTTCGATAGTAATCACGAATCCGTTCTAACAATAAGAAAAGTAATTTTACAGATCCGTAAAATTTTAATTTTACGCCTATCGCTGTTCCCAAACTGTCATCTGTCCTTGACACTCTTATGGTGATAATGACAATGGCAATGACGATGACAATGACAATGACAATGACAATGACAATGACGAACATCATGAACTTCGTTAACTATTGTTGATGCTGGCAATGGAAGCGCCACGGAAGGCGTTCCGAAATTGACACTTGGGCAAGAACGGGTTAAAACAAAATTTAACGGATCCGTTAAATCGTTAAATTAAAGTTTTCAAATTCCGTTAAATTCCGTTAATACCGTTAAATCCGTTAAATCCGGTAAAACCGTTAATGTTAAATCCCAACCTGTACTACGGGTGGTTGAGGGATGCCCAAAAGGTGCTTCAAAAATTGCTAATTCGTCCTATCAAAGCTTGTAATGCAATAAACGAAGATGAATTTATCGAGTTCAAAGTTCACTTTCCGACATGAAAGATGCAATAACACAATATAAATATGAACGTTGTATTCACAGATATTCAATCAATAATGCTTGTAAATTCTCATTTTCATGCGTAAAGACTTTGTTGACTCCAAATATGTCTGAGCGGCTTGAATCTGAACTCGTCAGGTTGACCAACATGACGTACCGTATCCCTGAAACCGTTTGAATTATTCTCGGTCCCGTCGGGAAACTAGCTGGTATCGTGCCAAAACTTACTTGAACGGGGTGGTCTTCCAGGAGAATATCGGGGTCGGATCGTAGGTTGGGCCGGATATCGCATCCATGGACAGAGTTTCGATTAGATTGACGTCAGTGATCTACAATCAATCGATAATTGTAAGGACAACTTGCTGCCACTTAATCAATATTAGAGAATAGTTTTCCCAAACAAATGTATCAATTCGCTTTAGTTTCTGAAATCCCAAAAAAATCCTCGAAACTTCTCAATTTTCCTACTACCATCATCAATCTGGTCTGTAGTATTTCATTTGGAAATCCATTTAAGACATCGGCTCAGTAAGATTCCAGGAAGTGCCGGACATCGACCTCACCGATTTGGCCCAAATTTTTTTTATGGATACCCCCATGGGCCCCCATCACAAAATGGGTATTCATTTGGGCTGGTTCCTTGAAACACAGATGTGGCGGGTTTTCGAAATTTGAAAACTCGATTTTCACCAGAAAAAAATGGAGCGACCTAGGACCAATGTTAGTGTCGATTAATTATAAGTATAAATAGACAACAAAAACTGGCTATACGACGGTCCGGAGATCCGATCGCAAACTGATTTTTTTACCTCCTCAAAACATTCTAAAATTAATTAAAATTTTAAAACAAAAAAGTGCAGTCCAATTTTTGCCTTTTCTTATAAAGCAAAAAATTCCGCGTCGAATAAGGGAAAAAAATCAAAAATCGAAGGACCCGTCTTTTGAGATAAATGAACCTGAAGAAGACCCGAAAATATTTTTGTTTTCAAACCCCCTCATGTTTGTACTCATATTGAAGAGCTCGTCGAGTAGAACAACTTTCATGTTGAACGTTTTGTCTGAAACTCATGTACAAGAGAAATACATGAATTAAGATTTATTGGATCCAAATCTTTATTATCGCTTGTATCTTGAGAACAAACGACTTCATAGAATACGACCAACATAAAAAATGATGTACTTGACGAGTACTTTAAAATGAGTATAAACATGGCAAGGTTTCGACAACTTTTTTTTCAATACTAATTTCCAGGCCATTTTTTTCAGCATGGGGGTCTACAATTTTTTTTCGTGAAACAATAAAGTAAGTATGGATTTTTGCGTTCTACAATATAGGCGTAATGGCTTTGTATACAAAAAAATATTTTACTTTCGTTTTACTCAAAATTGTGTGAACAACCGTGCGAATAAATAAAACTCATGTATTTCTCTTGCACATGAGTTTCAGACAAAACCTCCAACATGAAAGTTGTTCTACTCGACGAGCTCTTCAACATGAGTACAAACATGAGGGGGTTTGAAAACAAAAATATTTTCGGGTCATCTTCAGGTTCATTTATCTCAAAAGACGGGTCCTTCGATTTTTGAGTTTTTCCCCTTATTCGACGCGGAATTTTTTGCTCTATAAGATAAGGCAAAAATTGGACTGCACTTTTTTGTTTTAAAAATATTTTATTTTCGTTTCACTCAAAATTAGCAGAGAAACGTGTGTAACTCTCTTGTACATGAGTTTCAGACAAAACCTCCAACATGAAAGTTGTTCTACTCGACGAGCTCTTCAACATCAGTACAAACATGAGGGGGTTTGAAAACAAAAATCTTTTCGGGTCATCTTCAGGTTCATTTATCTCAAAAGACGGGTCCTTCGATTTTTGATTTTTTCCCCTTATTCGACGCGGAATTTTTTGCTCTATAAGATAAGGCAAAAATTGGACTGCACTTTTTTGTTTTAAAAATATTTTATTTTCGTTTCACTCAAAATTAGCAGAGAAACGTGTGTAACTCTCTTGTACATGAGTTTCAGACAAAACCTCCAACATGAAAGTTGTTCTACTCGACGAGCTCTTCAACATGAGTACAAACATGAGGGGGTTTGAAAACAAAAATATTTTTGGGTCATCTTCAGGTTCATTTATCTCAAAAGACGGGTCCTTCGATTTTTGATTTTTTCCCCTTATTCGACGCGGAATTTTTTGCTCTATAAGATAAGGCAAAAATTGGAGTGCACTTTTTTGTTTTAAAAATATTTTATTTTCGTTTCACTCAAAATTAGCAGAGAAACGTGTGTAACTCTCTTGTACATGAGTTTCAGACAAAACCTCCAACATGAAAGTTGTTCTACTCGACGAGCTCTTCAACATGAGTACAAACATGAGGGGGTTTGAAAACAAAAATATTTTCGGGTCATCTTCAGGTTCATTTATCTCAAAAGACGGGTCCTTCGATTTTTGATTTTTTCCCCTTATTCGACGCGGAATTTTTTGCTCTATAAGATAAGGCAAAAATTGGAGTGCACTTTTTTGTTTTAAAATTTTAAATAATTTTAGAATGTTTTGAGGAGGTAAAAAAATCAGTTTGCGATCGGAACTCCGGACCGTCGTATAGCCAGTTTTTGTTGTCTATTTATACTTATAATTAATCGACACTAACATTGGTCCTAGGTCGCTCCATTTTTTTCTGGTGAAAATCGAGTTTTCAAATTTCGAAAACCCGCCACATCTGTGTTTCAAGGAACCAGCCCAAAGAGGGGTGTCTTAAGACACCGGCTCAGTAAGATTCGAGGGTTGTGCCTGTGACCCCGGACATCGACCTCACCGATTTGGCCCAAAAATTTTTTATGGATACCCCCATGTTCCCCCATCACAAAATGGGTATTCATTTGGGCTGGTTCCTTGAAACACAAATGTGGCGGGTTTTCGACTTTTGAAAACTAGATTTTCACAGACAAAAAATGGAGCGACCTACCTAGGACCAAGATTAGTGTCGATTAATTATAAATATAAATAGACAACAAAAACTGGATATACAACGGTCCGGAGATCCGATCGCAAACTGATTTTTTACCTCCTCAAATCATTCTAAAATTAATTAAAATTTTAAAACAAAAAAGTGCAGTCCAATTTTTGCCTCATCTTATAGAGCAAAAAATTCCGCGTCGAATAAGTGAAAAAAATCAAAAATCGAAGGACCCCTCTTTTGAGATAAATGGACCTGAAGTTGACCCGAAAATATTTTTGCTTTCAAACCCCCTCATGTTTGTACTCATATTGATGAGCTCGTCGAGTAGAACAACTTTCATGTTCAGCATTTTGTTTGAAACGTATGCACAAGAGAAATACATGAGTTTACTTTATTCACACGGTTTTTCAGACATGTTTGAGTAAAACAATAGTAAAATATTTTTTGTGCGCAAAATGCTTTTGCCTATATTGTAGAACTTAAAAATCCATACTTAGTTTATTGTTTCACGAAAAAAAATTTAGTCCCCTATGCTGAAAAATAGGGACTCGAAAATGGTCTTGAAAAAAAGTTGTCGGATCTTTGCCATGTTTATACTCATTTTAAAGAACTCGTCGAGTGCGTCATTTCTTATGTTGGTCGTATTCTATTAAAGTCGTTTTTTCTCAAGATACAAGCGATACAAAATATTTGGATCCAATAAATCTTAATTCAAGTATTTCTCTTGTACATGAGTTTCAGACAAAACGTTCAACATGAAAGTTGTTCTACTCGATGAGCTCTTCAATATGAGTACAAACATGAGGGAGTTTGAAAACAAAAATATTTTTGGGTCATCTTCAGGTTCATTTATCTCAAAAGACGGGTCCTTCGATTTTTGATTTTTTCCCCTTATTCGACGCGGAATTTTTTGCTCTATAAGATAAGGCAAAAATTGGAGTGCACTTTTTTGTTTTAAAAATATTTTATTTTCGTTTCACTCAAAATTAGCAGAGAAACGTGTGTAACTCTCTTGTACATGAGTTTCAGACAAAACCTCCAACATGAAAGTTGTTCTACTCGACGAGCTCTTCAACATGAGTACAAACATGAGGGGGTTTGAAAACAAAAATATTTTCGGGTCATCTTCAGGTTCATTTATCTCAAAAGACGGGTCCTTCGATTTTTGATTTTTTCCCCTTATTCGACGCGGAATTTTTTGCTCTATAAGATAAGGCAAAAATTGGAGTGCACTTTTTTGTTTTAAAATTTTAAATAATTTTAGAATGTTTTGAGGAGGTAAAAAAATCAGTTTGCGATCGGAACTCCGGACCGTCGTATAGCCAGTTTTTGTTGTCTATTTATACTTATAATTAATCGACACTAACATTGGTCCTAGGTCGCTCCATTTTTTTCTGGTGAAAATCGAGTTTTCAAATTTCGAAAACCCGCCACATCTGTGTTTCAAGGAACCAGCCCAAAGAGGGGTGTCTTAAGACACCGGCTCAGTAAGATTCGAGGGTTGTGCCTGTGACCCCGGACATCGACCTCACCGATTTGGCCCAAAAATTTTTTATGGATACCCCCATGTTCCCCCATCACAAAATGGGTATTCATTTGGGCTGGTTCCTTGAAACACAAATGTGGCGGGTTTTCGACTTTTGAAAACTAGATTTTCACAGACAAAAAATGGAGCGACCTACCTAGGACCAAGATTAGTGTCGATTAATTATAAATATAAATAGACAACAAAAACTGGATATACAACGGTCCGGAGATCCGATCGCAAACTGATTTTTTACCTCCTCAAATCATTCTAAAATTAATTAAAATTTTAAAACAAAAAAGTGCAGTCCAATTTTTGCCTCATCTTATAGAGCAAAAAATTCCGCGTCGAATAAGTGAAAAAAATCAAAAATCGAAGGACCCCTCTTTTGAGATAAATGGACCTGAAGTTGACCCGAAAATATTTTTGCTTTCAAACCCCCTCATGTTTGTACTCATATTGATGAGCTCGTCGAGTAGAACAACTTTCATGTTCAGCATTTTGTTTGAAACGTATGCACAAGAGAAATACATGAGTTTACTTTATTCACACGGTTTTTCAGACATGTTTGAGTAAAACAATAGTAAAATATTTTTTGTGCGCAAAATGCTTTTGCCTATATTGTAGAACTTAAAAATCCATACTTAGTTTATTGTTTCACGAAAAAAAATTTAGTCCCCTATGCTGAAAAATAGGGACTCGAAAATGGTCTTGAAAAAAAGTTGTCGGATCTTTGCCATGTTTATACTCATTTTAAAGAACTCGTCGAGTGCGTCATTTCTTATGTTGGTCGTATTCTATTAAAGTCGTTTTTTCTCAAGATACAAGCGATACAAAATATTTGGATCCAATAAATCTTAATTCAAGTATTTCTCTTGTACATGAGTTTCAGACAAAACGTTCAACATGAAAGTTGTTCTACTCGATGAGCTCTTCAATATGAGTACAAACATGAGGGAGTTTGAAAGCAAAAATATTTTCGGGTCAACTTCAGGTCCATTTATCTCAAAAGAGGGGTCCTTCGATTTTTGACTTTTTCCCATATTCAACGCGGAATTTTTTGCTCTATAAGATGAGGCAAAAATTGGACTGCACTTTTTTGTTTTAAAATTTTAATTAATTTTAGAGTGTTTTGAGGAGGTAAAAAATCAGTTTGCGATCGGATCTCAGGACCATCGTATAGCGAGTTTTTGTTGTCTATTTATACTTATAATTAATCGACACTAACATTGGTCCTAGGTCGCTCCATTTTTTGTCGGTGAAAATCGAGTTTTCAAAATTCGAAAACCCGCCACATTTGTGTTTCAAGGAACCAGCCCAAATGAATACCCATTTTGTGATGGGGCCCATGGGGGTATCCATAAAAAAATTTTGGGCCAAATCGGCGAGGTCGATGTCCGGCACTTCCTGGAATCTTACTGAGCCGATGTCTTAAGCAAGGCAAGTAATCGATAATTCGAAAATAATCGATAATCACCTTAAGATCGGTGGCTCCGTGGTCTCTGTATCCGAGAGCTTCGAAGGGATAGGTGCCATTGGCCGGATTGAGATCTGATCGGCAGGAGATTGCATTCTCGGCCGAATAGGGAGGATTGCAATCGCACTTCGACAGAGGATCTTGCGTGTAGTTGTTCGATCTGAAGGGTACGGTAGGTACGGTGGGTTAGTGACCAGGTCAGATGTATCATAAGCCTTATAAACTATGATGAACTACGGTATGTGTACGGTAAGGATACGTTAGGCAACGATAAAAATTGGCGATGGGCAGGGAAAATATGGGATTACGATAACTACAGTATGATCACGATGGGCCATGGGCTAGAATTATTCTTTCTGCCCTGTATCCTACGGTATACTACGGTATGAGTCCGATGGGTCATCAATTGGTTCAGCTGTCTAACCTCATAAGCGTTCTCATCGTGTCAATATCGACCACAGTGTGTTGATCTCTCTTGAAGATCAGGGCTCGAGGCGTCTTGTCATAGGTGAACCAGTCTCCGTATTGATCGGCGAGAGCGGCGGTCGCCGAGTCCTCGTACACATCCGGGAAGTAGCTGGAATTAATCGTTCCGGGCATAACCGATATTACGCTTGCGCCAAAACCACTTACGGCATGTTGTAGCTGGGCCAGTAGCGCGCCTTGTTGAGATGTCCAGAGAGATCGGCGTGCTGGATGTAACCCCTAAATGGACTACTGTTGCTTGAACAATCAATATAGTTAAGATTACGGTAGCTTCATCTATTATTATATTTAATCAATAAATGGAAGATTACGGTAGTTGTTCGAGAACGTGGATGAGTCCATGCTGTAGCTTGTGCGCTCCTTTGCGGAATCTCTTGTAGTCGACGATCACCCACTGAAATACTTATGTCTTAAAGATTACTGCAGATTTTTCTTATTGAATATGGTTTCTGAATAGGAATACTTATTTAGGTTAAGATATTGGGTTACTTTACGTTACAGTTGGTTACTGTGATTTGCTGTAGGTTACTGTAATTTATTGTAGGTTACTGTAGGTTAGTGTAGGTTACTGTAATTTACTAGAGGTTATTGTAATTTACTGTAGGTTACTGTAATTTATTGTAGATTACTGTAGGCTACTGTAGGTTAGTGTAGGTTGCTGTAGGTTACTGTAGGTTGACCTACGTACCTGGTTGTTGTAGGTTCCAGAGTTGTGACGAGCGAAGGTAACCGCCCACTCCTCGGCAGAAGATGCGAGTCTCGTAGCGATCTTCAAAATTACGGTAGATCAGTTTATCGATTGATTTAGAATTATTGATTACCTGGTTGCGAACCCAGCAAAGCAGTGTTTTGGGAGTGGTGTGCTTCATGATGCTCTTATTGTAGTTGGAGATGGTGGTCTCGAAGATGGCCAACTTCGAAGAAGTAAGAAGGAAGTCGTCAACGGAGGGAATCGATCCTGATTATTGATTGATTATAGGTTTATCGATTGGTTATGGGTTGATTATCGATTGATTAATCAGTGATTGACTATGGGTTGATTATTGATTGATTATTTATTGATTGATTTTTATTGATTATCGATTGATTATTGATTGATTATTGATTAATTATCGATTGACTATTTATTAATTATCGATTGATTATTGATTGACTATCGATTAATTTGATTGCCCAATCACGTACAGTACCTGGATAGCTGGAGAAGGTGTAGGAGTTGCCTGGGGCATGGTGAAGCTTGAATCGATATCTGAGAGAGATAGGGTTACTGTAGATTGGAGTTAATTATTGATTACCTCTTTTGGAGGCGAAGCATGCTAGAGTAGCTGGTCCAAGTGACATGAGAGAAGATGAGGTTCGTGTTTTGAGGGTTCACCTGAATATATGCTCTACTTATAGTAAAACGCTCTCCGCTCTGGCATTGCTCTCTCGCTTTCTTTGTTTACGAGAGAGCGTTGCCAGAGCGGAGAGTAAAGCTCGTGATCCTTAAAGTCAAACATTTGAAGACCACGTGAAAAAAAAATATCATGCCCATCGGTTTTTTGACTATCAAAAATCAAATATCTACATCTACCGTAAGCCAGAGACGCCCTGGCTACCGTATTCTTTGATATTATAACTACGGTATACCTTTACGAGGGCTGAGCAATGTCCGGATCCGATCCAGGTTCTTCTCAATCCTCTTGGTCTGCCCAGCTTGATCTCAAGATCTTCGATGTCGCCAGCTAGTTGAATAAGGCTGGAAATTAATTTTTTTTACTTTGATCTTTGTTCTTTAGATTTTGGTCTTACGACTTTGTAAACACTAGTAAAGTACAATGCTCCATATCACTCTGATGCTACTAATGATCTTTGATCTTCGATCTATCTATGTCCTGTTATCACTCACTACAGAGGATGAATGACAAGATCATTGTCGCTCATTTGACTATTCAACTTTCCATGGTAGCCGTCAATCATTCCGGCGAATTGGTTGATTGTCACGTTCACCTAAATTATCGATTAATTATTGATTGATTACCATTTTAAATTTAGCATTTTACAATAATC
The DNA here is from genome assembly GCA_943737045.1 of Parapristionchus giblindavisi. Lineage (NCBI taxonomy): Eukaryota > Metazoa > Nematoda > Chromadorea > Rhabditida > Diplogasteridae > Parapristionchus > Parapristionchus giblindavisi. The sequence continues at coordinate 231,399 of CALSFV010000092.1, read as the reverse complement.
ACAGCTCCTTGAACGGCCATCATTGTGCTTGACTTATTTAGTAGAGTTCAAAGATCAAAGATCAAAGATCACCTGTCTCCAGTAGACGTCATGGGGGTTCTTGACGATCTGCTGCCTCATATAAACCAGGTTATCGAGTAAGAACATGGCCAATCGATCACAGTAATCCTGGGCACCGTCACAATAATCTTCCACCGTATTCGTGATGTGCATCGAGATCAAGTCGCGCGTTGTTCGACCTGCAATTTATTGATTTTTATTGATTTTTAAAAATATTTTTATTAACCTTCGACAAATCCAGCTCCATATCCTTGTAGCCACTCAGGAATTTTGTCATTTGCGACCTCCACATCGAGAAGTCCCCAACTGAAATTATAAATCTGACCCAATGAGACTGCTCAATGCCAACGTATACGGTAGGCCAGAAGGGACGCGAAAACTTGGCTCGTTGCCAAGACTTGTCATCGTTTGCATTTTCACGGTGTGACACACCGACCGGCGGAATGGTTAGAGACGCAGAGTTTTAGGGAGCTACCGTGTTCTGAGAGCCAAAAACGCTGCTAAGGCATTTCTGTGTAAGAGTTCACTGATTTCAATAAATTCCAAATTTTCGCAATCAATTTTCTCGGGATTTTCTTTGTTTTCTTTGATTTTATTTTGCTTCCGTAGATATATGAATCATGTATTACCCAAGTTTGAAGTAATTTTGTCACCGATGATCTTTTAAATACGCAAACGTCTCTGACCGATAAAGATTATGACGAACTCTTCATAATCTATGGCATAATCAAGGACAACATTTTCAGACTATAAACACTGTGAAAATAGCTTACTTTAATAGGTAATAATGACTATAATAAATAAAAAAATGTTATTAGTTTTTCAAGCTGATAAAACAAGCTGTATTTATCCTGAAAGTTGATTACAAAGTTTAAAACATTTACAAAAATAATTTAAAAATTAGAAAAATAAAAATGTTTAAAATAAATATAAATTTTAAATTCCCTCCTTGGAGATAATTACCCTGAATCACGCACAATTCCTCACTTTTGTAGAAAAAATACCCTGAAACAGGCACAAACCCTGAATTTTGTAAGAGAATCTTGCGATTCAGGGTGCATCAGGGGCTAGAGCGCCAGACGGCACGAGAGAGGCTAGAGTGCAGACACGCCAGACATTCGGTCATTTCTAATTTTTCCGCCGGTCGCTTTCTCTTGTTCTGTCACACCGTGATTTTTCTTGGTTTTCCTCGTTTCCTTTTTGATTTAGCCTATAGTTATCGCTTATATCAACTCCAGTTTTGTAGAGCAATATTACAGTAAGTTGTGTTCAAAAAGTAACTTACTTTTTACTTACTTTTTTGTTACTGTTTTGCTATATCGTGTCTTTATAGCGTAAAAATAATTGGACAGTAAGTTACTTATAATGTAATATTATCCTACAAAACCAGAGAAGAAACTGCGCTGGTGCAATCGATAGGGTGTGAGTGTGCGTTGATTCACCCTCCCTCGCCTCTTACCCAGTCTGATTGATGCTATTGACTAGCTTCGCTTTGGCTATGTCAACATCGCACGAGGTGTAGCCAGAGTCGGAGTCGCCCTTGTTCTTGTAGAAGTACAATTCCCCATCGCCCGTTTGGCACAGTACGTACTGCAAATTGATATGATTTTGTCGACATGTGTTTTTATCAAATAGCACCTCTCGTCACCCTCCCCAAGTCCTTTCTATTATTATTATGATTTATCTTAACGTTTCTGTATTTACCACCTGTCACGGGTGTATCAAATAAATAAATAACCTCTCGTTTATGGCCGCCGTGTTGCTCGTGATGGTCATCAAGCGAGGCTGAGGCGACAAGAAGTGGAAGAAGAAGAAGTACGAGTGACGCCTTCATCAACGACGACGACGTCATGCTGGGCAATGCGAACTCGTTGCTGTCGTTAGCGTGCGATACCACCTACGCCTCGAAAATGACCGGGTCCCTGCAGTTGTTACAGGTTCGATTCTGTCTCTATTATCTTATCAACGGCTACAAAGATAAGCAACAGATGCATATGATTAGCGAGGATTTATGCTTTCCAAAATAATAAAATATAGGAAATATAAGCGAATGAGGGGAGTGGAATGGAACTCGTAAGTTTATACCGACCACGGAATAGTGGTAGACACGGCATTGCACTAGATAAGACGATATGGCCGTCCCCGTCTAATCATTTGACTATTTTCCCCTTCTCTACTATCTCTTCATTGTACTCTATCTATCAATGGACCCTCTTAAGTTTGGAATGACAATTTGAAGTGATAACCGTTTGGTCTAAAGTGGAATGGGACAGTTGATAGTTCAATCGGACCATTTGCAAGATTTGGTGATGAAATGACTGCAATGCACAGCTGTATCGCTATTTTTTTAATCAGTGAATAAAAGTGAAATACTATCAATAAGAACACATCATTAATGATATGTAACGCTTCGTATAGTGATAACCATGGTAATATTGCCTATTCTATTCAATTCCGTTTTAAATATAGGAAAATTATCTATTCCATGACGCAGATCAAGGATCGAATAGGACACATCATGAATATAATACAAAATATAGTTCGAATAATTTAGGAATCCTAAACATAATATAATTCGAATATTTGAATATTTTAAGAATCCTAAATATAATATAATAAAAATATTATTTAAGGAACTCGGTTGGCGGAGCGGTTATGGCGTCCTGAAGGCGAACATACTCTTCCTATTCGATGACGGTACTCGCGAGAGAAGGTCGCCCTTTCTCGTATTGATCATCGAGGATTGTTTCGTGCAATTGGGTGATGATAACAGCCTCGGGAAGGAATTCACCTATGAGATCAAGTTCAAGACGTGAGTCGTTCAGCTATTTGGCATCTTAGTTTTTTTTTTTAGTTATTTTGAATACTACGCTTTTAATGGTTTCTATAGTCTATACTTGTTCTGTAAGTGTCAAGAGTATTTTAACTCTAGCTAGTGATTATAGAAGTGGAAGTTTATTTAAACAATGAATTATTAACTTTGTAGATGGAGTACTGTTTTGTTACAGTAGTACTCATAGGTCGAATAGCTACGTTACAGATTTTAAAAAAATGCGCTCGTGTTTTCTCCCAAAATTACAAAATGCGGTCAGGCTTCGTAGTTTGCAATGTACTGTTCGACCTATGGTAGTACTGTAACAGTGTCTGTTATAATAATACTAATAATTATTAATATTATTATAACTGATAACTATACAACCTGTTCATTATTAATCAATATCATTTACAGTACGGGCAAGAGCTACATCTTCGCTGCGGATAGTTTCAAGTCGCTCGAGAAATGGGTTACGGTACTATCGATTACTCCCATGGATTATATTCGCATCACCAAGCAGTCCTTCCTCGAGCAAATCGATAATTTGTCAATCGACGATTCGAAAAAGAAAGACAGCAGTAGTAGTCCGTCGTCATCAACCAGTATTGAGACCAAATCTGATTGCTAATATTGAAAATGCTCATACATGGGCGGGGTACCTGGAGCTCGACTCTACAGGGGGCATCCGAACGAAAAATGGCTAATTTTACAGGGGGCCTTCCGCTTTTTCCCCAAAAAATTCACCTAAACGTGTATTTTACAGGAAGCATTCCACAATTTTTCGAAAAGCCTAAGTTTACAGGGGGCACCCCCATGTCGGCGCCCATGTATGAAAATGCTAATGTTTTGTTTAAGATTCGCGAGAGAGTGTAAAATGAGGAGAGTGTTCTTTAATTTCCTAATTTCCCATGACTTTTTAGCGGATCATTAAAGTGAGAAAACCCATGGTCTCTTCACTGCACTGTACTCTCTCTCTATCAGAACAACTCCGGTATTTCAAAACTTAAAGTCTAGTTAAAATACGTCACTTTAAGTCTATTTCAACTGAAAGAACATTTGACGAAGTGAATTACAGTATATGTTGACTTACATCTAATTTTACACTTTAAGTTTTGACATACCAGAGAAAAGAGAAATAGTGTGTGAAACGAAGAGAACGACACGTTTACGCTCTAGTTAACTCGTACCATAACATTTCATGGGCGTTTCATGACTTTATTTTCAATCTCATTAATCTCTGTGACTTTAACTTGATTAGACCCCCGTGTTAGTATTGTATAGTTTTGTTCCTCATGCTAATTATTTGTGATGTATGTACCATATATATCTGAATCTCTCTTGTATTATTTGTTGTTCCTTGTTCCGTGAGGTTAGTGCGCATGCTGAAGATAAAGAGGTTGTGATTATCGATTGATTGGATGAATTATTGATTGATTTTTTTGATCGATAAAGGCGTTCGAGTCGCCGCTGATACCTTATCGTGCTGTTTGTGATGTTGATTCGATGAGTGAGTATTGGTAAGGGAGAGGCGCAAGGGCGAGATAGCGTTGTCCGCTGAAGAGACCGAGCAGACAGTGAAAGGAGAGCGAAATGCCGGTGAGTCATTCATTCTTTTCGTCCCCAACTAACCGATTTGCCGGTTTTTCTCCCAATTTCCGTATTTTCATTATTAATTTACCATGGAGAAGCTCTATGACGTAAGTAGTATCGATTTTTAGTTGCTAAATATTGATTGATTTATTGATTGGCAGGCTTACCACTCGAACATGGAGAGCGTCCAGCTGACGGGAAACATGGCCCTGGTGCCGCTGAGGACCAACTTCAAGGGACCCGCACCGAGTGAGTGGCTTTATTGATTGTTATTCTTGTTTATTCATTAATTGATGGCTTTAAACGAAGCCACTTTAGACGAAATGAGTCTATTGTAAAATTGTGTGAGACATGGCTGGATGTGTACGATTTAGGGTGGTATTGACTCATAATGTGCATTTAATTTGTGAATTATGTAGATGTTGTTAGAGTTGTTTGTTATTACCCAACGGGTTTCCAATAGCAAGATCGTTTTCATTTCTTTTCTTTTTGAAAATTGTCAATTTTGTAATCTAGGTGTGAACCTCCATTTTATTTGCAAAAGAGCGTATGTAGATTAGGCGCTTTTGGAAAACTGATTAGTAATCAGCATCGAAAACTGGCGATCTTGTTTATGGGAGAAGCGCCTCTGAACGACAATGTAGTGAAGATCGATTAACGATGACTCAGAAGTTTTGTGTATTTCTCTTAGTCAGCTGAGCGTACTAATAAATCGATAAAATCAATATTTAGTAACTACTATGAGTGAGACATCTGTTATCTTACACTTTTTATGGTTTATAAATGAATCAGACATGTATGAGTAAGCACAAATCACTATTAAATAACAGTGATCACCAGAGGTGGGAGCGTGAAAACGAATACTTTCTGCACACAGCCTTCCCTTCCCTTGCGGGTCCTTGCGCAGAGCTTTGCCTTGTAAAAATTTGTAAAATTGCCAGTCAAATCTGCAAAAAAAAAGCGATGCGCACGCCTTACCTTACAATTTCCCGGTTTGCGCACAGCCTTTCCCCCCAGCTTGCCCACATATGGTGATCATTCGCAGTCCTTTGTGTGTCTGGCATAACGGGTTGTACCCTTGCCTATAATGACTGATAATATAAGTAGTAATAATTGAATAATAATATTAATAATTGATAATAATATAATTTCAGAGTTTGACGGTGAGGATATCATCGACGAGGCTCTCCGCTACTTCAAGCCCAACATCTTCTTCCGCGAGTTTGAGATCAAGGTGGGTGAACAGTGATTGTATTTCTTCTACTGTAAACGTATATTTATGGCCCAGTAACTGTTTACTGGTTAGAGTGCTTTTCTTGTGAGATGAGTCATAGGAATTTGTTAGAATTGGGTTACTGGATAGGGTTATTTGTGCACAGTATTCTTTTTGTTTTATAGGTTAACAATGTGCGTATGCACGAAACGAGACACGACGAGTGAAAATAGTTTGAAATATAAAGGTGGTTTTGTATAATATAGTGGTTTATTTCTGTTCCTCATTAGCATTCAGTGATCCCTTATCCTTATTCTCATTCTTTTTTTCTATCGTATAAAGAGCAATCTTTGCCGCTGAAAGTTAAAATCGGGTGGGTGAGACGCAAAAAGTTCATTTTAATGTGAGTTTTGCTAAATCGTTTTCATTTTTTGTCGTTATAGATAAATAAATTATATATAAGAAGGAAGAGATGGTCAATATGTGTGTGCATTGAACATATATTCCCGAGAAATGGCAATCATATTATCAAAATTATCAACAAAAAAATTACAAGAGCCAGAAAATACTACAAAGCATCCTGTTGATTTACCGTGCCGGTGCCTTAACAATACATATGAATGACCCACCCACGTCGGTGTCTTTTTGAAGTATTCTGAATACGAATGTTTAATTTAAATATTAATTATGACAAAAATGCGAAATTTTAAAGTGTGATTAATAAAAATAAGATACTTGTAGGGTGCCGCAGACCGCACACTGATCTACCTCACCCTCTACATCACCGAGTGTCTTCGTAAGCTCCAGAGGGTCAGTTGGATTATTGATTGACAGTTTAATTGATTGATTGAAGTAGTATTGATCGGTTGGTAGATCATGTTGTATATTTGTCTACTGAATGTATATCGGTCCATTGATTGTAGAGCGCTTTGATTATGTTTATTTTTTGGGAAATTGTGTCGGGTTAAGTGAATAGTTTATTTAACTTAATGGCTTATGTGGCGTTAAAATCTTGGAAAAGTAGATGGAAAAGTGAAAAGTAGTGTTAATTTTGCGATTGTAAAAGTAGTTGGAAAATTAGCATATCTTCGTAATTGACAAACTTTTACAGCACAAACTCTTTACGCGAGTGTTGGATTGCTACTTTTCCATCTACTTTTACAATCCTAAAATTAACACTACTTTTCACTTTTCCACATACTTTTCCAAGATTTTAACACCACATAATTTAATCATTTTGCTTTTATTCGCCTTCTGAATGAATGAAACAGTTAAGTTCATAATATTCATGGATGTACAAATACAGGAAATTGAATGTAAATTTAGATAGTGTTACAAATTAAACTAATAATGTGCGTCATGGTGTTTACTTCCGCCACATCAAGTGATGTTTTGTTGTATAAAAGATTGAATTTGAATTTGACCGATTCTTATTCTATTGTATTTCCAGAACCCCAGGTTTGCTGTATAATAGATTGAATTTTAATTTGATTGATTCTTATCCTATCGTATTTCCAGAGCCCCAGTTTTGCTGTATAAAAGATTGAATTTCAATTTAACCGATTCTTATTCTATCGTATTTGCAGAGCCCGAACAAGCTGGCGGCTCAGAAGGACCTGGCCGCTCTCGCCCTCTCTCAGCAGCTGCCCATTCCCGGAGAGGCCGCATTCCCGCTCAATTCCATGTTCAAGGTAGTGCTGTAATCTATTTATTGATTGATTATTATATAAAATGGATTTAGCGATTGCGATGTGGGTATTGGTGTTCAATGTAGGCATAGGTCGAATAGCTAGGTTATCGGTTTTAAAACTCCGGTCAGGTTTTTCAATTTTTGGCAAATTTGGCTCAAAAGCCGGTTAGGTTTTTCGATTTTGACAAATTTGGCTTAAAATCCGGTCAGCAGGTTTTTCGATTGTTGTGTAATTTTGGCTCAAAATCCGGTCAGGCATGGTACTTTGTAACATACTTTTCGACCTATGCGTGTAGGTCCAAGCACACAGAGAGAAAAATGCTGAAACTGTAACGCACGGTGCACAAGACCATAGGTCGAAAAGTATGTTACAAAGTGCCAAGCCTGACCGCATTTTGGAAATCCGATAACCTAGCTATTCGTCCTATGCACACGACCTGTGGCGTGTTATATTTAACATTTTTTGTGTTACATTTAGCACAGTATAGCTGTTATTCTTTCAACTGTAGTCTCATTTTACATTTTTCTAACTTTAAGTACACAATGAACATTTTTCTGCTGGAGTTGACGACAAAAATAAGCGAAAGTGAAACACGAACATGCCAGGACGAATCATTTAACTGCGAGATGGGCACCGGGATGTCCAGAGGGATAGGCGCAAGCTCAAATAGGTTAACCCGGTTATCCCGTGGGATGGGCTCTCCCGTAAATTTTTGAATTTTATGGATACCAAACACATCGTACCATGTGTGCGAACACCCACGCGCATTTGAAGCCGTGGACATATTCACTGATCTTTAATAATAATAATAATAATAATAATTTATTTATTTATCTTTAACGATGTACAGAGAGACAAAAGATCTTATTGCAGCAACCGGCCAATCGTGCGGACGAGGATGTCATGAGAGCTTACCTGCAGCAGCTCCGACAGGAGCTCGGAGCTCGACTCTGCGAGCTCGTCTTCCCCGATCCTGCCCAGAAGGCATCCAAGGTATACGGTACCGCTTGGATATTGATTTATTTATTTATTGATTTGATACTACACCCAGGTGCGAAAGCAAATACAGAAGTGATAGATGAAATAATAATAAAACTAGGGACTTGGGGAAGGCGAAAGATATATTTTTTTCACTTGAAGTTGATATTGATTGGGCCACAGTGGATTCTAAATAAAGTGCACGAGTAGCTCGAGCAGGTCATAGATCAAGTCTGGCTGCAACTCTGGTATTTGAGAACTTGAAAGTTACTGGTGTATATACTGTAATGCATTTCGTCAAATGTTCTGCCACTTAAAGCAGACTTAAAGTTTTGAAATACCAGATCAGCTAGCGCTATTCCATCATTGCATGGTGAATCAAGCGCAAACATTTAGATATATTATAGATACTAGGAGAGATTTTATTTATTTATTTATCTTACATTGAATAAATGTGGTATTCATGAACGGTGGCGATCCGTTTGTCGGGAAACCTGACGTCACAACCGTGGGCGGAGGCGCTTGTCTACAATCTTCCGCCTACACTTGTGATGTCACGTTTGTCGACAAGCCCTTTTCCAATGTTCGCATACGGCCTCGTGCACATAGGTCATACATTTTCGGTACCCTCACCGTCCATTTTTATATAGTGGGTCAGTTCTCGAAATAGGGTGGGTTCATACATAAAATTCGTTATTTTCGCATAAAAATCATCATTTTTAGCTTCATTTTTTATCATGTGGCCTAAAATGGGCCTTATATAGTGGGTCAGTCCTCGCACTGCGAGGGTATGGCAATGTATGACATAGGTCGAAAAGTGTGTTACAAAGTACCGAGCCTGACCGCATTTTGAGCCAAAATTTCACAAAAATCGTAAAACCTGACCGCATTTTGAGCTAAATTTGCCAAAAACCTAAAAACCTGACCGCATTTTGAAAACCGATAACCTAGCTATTCGACCTATGCTCGTGCATGTATGAAATGTAAGGAAAAGCCGTATTTTGAATCAACAGGGTCGAATGTCCGCATAATTTCTTATTCGTCCCATATTCTTCCCAATTTGCCGGTCTTTCCTACCTCTTTGTCTTCAAATGTTGTCTTTTGGTTGCACGAGAAATTAAATTAAATATATATATTTTTAAATAGTAGTAATTGTTAATTATTGCAGTGGTGGATGTGCTTCGCCCGCAGACGTTTCATGGACAAGGGACTGGTCGGCCAGGGCGTAACCTTGTGAAGCGCCTCCGATTTGCCGCTAATTCTACCGTTCAAATCTACGATTTGCCGCCAATTCTACCGTTCAAATCCACGGTTTGCCGCCAATTCAAATCTCGCATCGCCGACTGATAAGAGCTCATGCATTCACTTATATTTTCGCACTCCCCGACCCTTTCCCGTTTTTGTATCGTACCTATTGTATCGTATCCCACTCAGCCGTGGTCCATCCATCTATCAGCTTTCAACACCAACTTTTAGTCAAAGTGATAATTTTCTATATTTTGTGTATCATATATTTGGAATTTTATGATAAATTATTGCTAATTATTGACTATTAATGCACATAAATAAGAAATCATTAAAAAAAACATTTTTTTAAAATGAAGAACCAAGTTTTAGTCAGTGATGATGATTTTCTATATTTTGCGTATCATATATTTTGAATTTTATGATAAATTATTGCTAATAATTAGAATAATAAAAATTCGTGATCTAAATTCTCAGAATTCTTAAACATATTCTTTCCCATGCAATCGTAAATTCTATGTAACAAAACGAATCCGTTGGAAAACACTACTTTATCAGAGATACAGGTAAGCTATAATTACAAGATTCGATTGATTTCCTTTACGTCCAATAATTTGTAGTATTCGATCATAAATTGTTGTGCTTCTTCCATCGATTTCAAACTGTAATAGTCTTATGTGCAAGTACAGGATCGATATTCATAGTAACTAAAAAAGTGAACAATTAAGATGGGCAATGATGCAAACAATCGAACAATAGCTTTCATTTGATCTTGAATTTTCGGGACGTTTTTCCGAACGCTTTTTTTAATGCATATAATTTTATTTTTTCTGAAAGCCCAATGAAATTACGTGAGAACGCCATAAAATTAGATAAAATAAGCGAAAATGCAATGTCTCGCTAAGAAGTGGGCGGAGTCAGAGTATTGCGCGGCAAAAGGGCGGAATTTGTATTGATCGGAAAGTTTTAGTTAAATAATAATTATTGACTATTAATGCACATAAATACGAAATTATTTTTTTAAAAGCAATTTTTTTAATGAACAACAAACTTTTAGTAAGTGATGATGATTTTCTATATTTTGCGTATCATATATTTGGCAGTTTATGATAAATTATTGTTAATTATTGACTATTAATGCACAAAAATACGAAATTAATTTTAAAAAAAAACAATTTTTAAAAATGAAGAAAATTTACTCTGCAGTCGATGGAATAAATCGTTCCGATGTTGTTGACTCTTTCGGTCTTTGCACTTTCATAAGCAGTCGCGTCTCAACTGGAATTACATACCGTATACTCACGACATTTGTTTCATTTTGCATTTTCGATATTTTATTTGTGGTCGCTTTGATGTTGTTTTTGTCGCTAATTTTCGTTAAGTCGTTCAACTTTGTGGTGTTGACAACTCAATTTATATTAATTTCCTCTCTGTAGTGAATTTTTTGCAGTTTTATTTCGTTCTTATTTTTCATTATATTCAATTTTTCAGGTTTCCCGTAATTCCATCATGTCCGCCAAGGTCGATCTCGAGAATGTAGCCGACTCTGCAATCTCCCCTACCAAGAACGTGGAGAACAAGGTACGTTTGCGTGTTAAACTAAAATTTGGTAAGGTATCGCTACCTATTTTAGGTCTGCTTGCAATATTTTTATTTCACAATGACAAGACAAATATTTCATTTTCAGGAGTCTAGCCCCGCCAAGAGGAAAATCGATGACGCTGTAGAGGATGTCGAGGCCAAGAAGGCTCGCGTCGAATCTACCGATGAGACTGAGAAGGAGGAAACCGCCGAGGAGACGAAGGTAGATGAGACCGAGAAGAAGGAGGAAACCACTGAGGAGAAGGAGGAGGAATCCGCCGAAACTAGCGCCACCGCTCCTGAAACGGAATCTACTCAAGAAGATGATGAGACTGCTACCTCTGACGAAGCTCCTCATGAGAAGGACCGTGAGCAGGCTAGAAAGGTGAACTATTACTATTTTGAAAACTGATGTATCCTAGGAGGGGAGGTCAGAATGACCGTTAGGCCCCGCTGCATTCTCGGGGTTTCTAGAGTAGTGCCCATTGAAAAAAAAAATTGAATTTCCCCTACAAAATTATCATTTTTTCGTTCGGATACCATGTGTAGAATACCCCGCACATGTATTCTCAGTATTTAACCTGCGCTGGATTCAGGTACTTATCGCCGCTTTCGAGAAGAAAACCGTAGAAGGAGCCGAAGACAAGGCCAAGAAGGTTGAAGAGGTTCTCTTCACCGTCAAGGGCGAGAAGAAGAATGACTTCCTTCACTTCGCATACTCAGTAGCTTACAACATCTTTTCTGTCGAGGATTTCGCTGCTAACGTCGAGAAGGCGGACAAGGACGTGAGTGATTTTAAACGAATCGTCTACATCATTAATTTCTTTAAACTGAATGTTTTCACTTTTCAGTTCGACTTCTCTGTCGAAGGACACGATGAGGAAACCAAGAACAAGATTACCGAGAGGGTTGAGGGATTCATCAAGACTGAGGACGCTGAGTTCGATTTCGAATCCCTCACCGTATCCAGCCAGTAGTTAAATATCTCGTGCTTTTTAAACTGTAATCGCTATCATTTATAATCGACTCATACTTCATATGTTCACATTAACTGTACTATCATGCTTTAACGCTTGTATTATAAATCTCATTCATGTACTCAATATTTTTGTTATTTAGTGCGACACGTAGAAGATGAAGCAATAGATTGATAAATTCGGCCAAACCTTGGGGTAGGGTGCGGAACGACGTGTTTATACCGTGGAGGAAGGGAACATTAATTGAAAAAGATTCGCTGTTCCGTGCATGTGTGAAAATTCAAATCTCAAGTATCCGAGAAACTAGCTGTTTCCACTCCATACGGGATTATTGTCTTCGCTGTAGACACATTGTGCATCTCAACTTGAACACTGGTTACTTATCTAATTATTGATCAATAACAAACATAGGAAGATCAATGTTTATAACAAACAACTCAATGTAAAAGTTATACGAGTGAAAAGCGTTATGATAATACATGGTGTAGCGAATAGGGAATGTAGGCAGAATGTTCTGGTGTAGGAGTGATAGGGTCAAGTGCGATGGTGACACCTGAATGTGGAATCATTAATAAATATAATATTGATTTATTTATTTATTTACATATTATTGATTGATTCTACTCACCAGCAGCTTCACACCACTTCCATTCACAGCGATTGCCTGAGAAAGAGATTACTGTAATATTATCGATCGATTCAAGATCACAATTGTGTGCAGTAGCAACATGCTAATCCATTATACCCGTTATCATGCATAAATGTATTGACATGTAATCAAGTTCTAGATATTTAGTTGGTCATATTTGGTCATATATGTAAACATTTGACAGCGATCCACCTGGTTGAAACCAACCCACACCCGTAATTATTCCTCACCTACATAGAGAATCTGGTGCGAGCTTGCCGCAAGCATCGGTCGAACTTACGGGGAATATGTTTGCGGCAAGCTTGCTCCAGATTCTCTGTGTACCAGTACTCCAGTCAACACCTACAGTATCCCTCCTCTAACGTAATCCAGCCAAAACCTACAATACCCCCTCATATACCGTAATCCAGCCAACACCTACAGTACCCCTCCTCTAACGTAATCCAGCCAAAACCTACAATGCCTCCTCATATACCGTAATCCAGCCAACACCTACAGTACCCATCCTCTAACGTAATCCAGCCAACACCTACAGTACCCCTCCTCTACCGTAATCCAGCCAACAACTACCGTGCCCCTCCTCTAACGTAATCCAGTCAACACCTACAGTACCCCTCCTGTAACGTAATCCAGCCAACAACTACCGTGCCCCTCCTCTACCGTAATCCAGCCAACAACTACCGTGCCCCTCCTCTACCGTAATCCAGTCAACACCTACAGTACCCTCCTCTAACGTAATCCAGCCAACACCTACCATACCCCCTCATATACCGTAATCCAGCCAACACCTACACTACCTCTCCTCTAACGTAATCCAGCCAACAACTACCGTACCCCTCCTCTACCGTAATCCAGCCAACACCTACAGTACCCCTCCTCTAACGTAATCCAGCCAAAACCTACAATGCCTCCTCATATACCGTAATCCAGCCAACACCTACAGTACCCATCCTCTAACGTAATCCAGCCAACACCTACAGTACCCCTCCTCTAACGTAATCCAGCCAACACCTACAGTACCCCTCCTCTACCGTAATCCAGCCAACAACTACCGTGCCCCTCCTCTACCGTAATCCAGTCAACACCTACAGTACCCTCCTCTAACGTAATCCAGCCAACACCTACCATACCCCCTCATATACCGTAATCCAGCCAACACCTACACTACCTCTCCTCTAACGTAATCCAGCCAACAACTACCGTACCCCTCCTCTACCGTAATCCAGCCAACACCTACAGTACCCCTCCTCTAACGTAATCCAGCCAAAACCTACAATGCCTCCTCATATACCGTAATCCAGCCAACACCTACAGTACCCATCCTCTAACGTAATCCAGCCAACACCTACAGTACCCCTCCTCTAACGTAATCCAGCCAACACCTACAGTACCCCTCCTGTAACGTAATCCAGTCAACACCTACAGTACCCCTCCTGTAACGTAATCCAGCCAACAACTACCGTTCCCCTCCTCTACCGTAATCCAGCCAACAACTACCGTGCCCCTCCTCTACCGTAATCCAGTCAACACCTACAGTACCCTCCTCTAACGTAATCCAGCCAACACCTACCATACCCCCTCATATACCGTAATCCAGCCAACACCTACACTACCTCTCCTCTAAAGTAATCCAGCCAACAACTACCGTACCCCTCCTCTACCGTAACCCAGTGAACATCTACCGTAACCCTCCTATTCCATAGCCCAATCCACTCAACCGCCAAAACGAACAAATTGAAGCATCTGTGACAAAAGATTCACCAACATGTACTAGTATTTTATAGTTAGCTCTGCTGTTGTCACATTGTTTAAAATGCAGTGCATAAAAATATTTGCATTTTATTGCTACTGTATCAAACTAATATTTTTCCCCTCACGTTTTCCCTGTTAGACTACAAATCAAAAATATCGTACTCATCATAGGTAGAGCAGACAGTAGTGCGTAGTCAAGGATATCAGGAAGAATAATAATATATTTATCTTCTCTATACGGATCAAAAACGAGAAGATATATAGTGGCATATGTACTGATTGAGAACAATAAAGAAGAGACAAACTGCAAATTACTTAATCACAGTTTTTAGAGTATTACAAAAGATAGAAGAATTGGCGACGGTTACTAAATTTGCGTCTAAAGAATTCCACTCATGAACTATTCTATTAGCAATAAATGATAAATGTCTAGTTGATGAAGATGAAATAATAGACAATTTCATAGGGTGACCACGAGTAAGGTTTAATACATTAGAAAAGTTGAAAAAATCACGAGGGTTCATATCAATAAAATTCTGGATTATCTTAAATACAACAGCGAGATCAATTCTACGTCTTCTCAGTTGGAGGGTGGGCAAATCCAGAATTGAGAGGCGTCGAGTGTAATCGGCAGGTGGGAGACGACACCGTGAGAAAACGAAGTGATCGATACACCAGCAGCACCACGTGCACATCGTTGACCGGACGATGACCGACTGCAAATATTGATTTTATAATGATCTAAATGCATTTTCAAGCTCGAATCTATATTTGCACAACATCCATCCACAGCGGGATCGAAAAACAAGTGGTCTCTAATACATGGGTCTTTTATACGCTCATGCTACGTCGAATCACCAGGTACTGTAGACTGAACTTCTCTGGCTTTTTTTTTACCGCTGGCTATTTTGTGATTCAAAATCAAGTGCAATCACGACCACACTCATTTTGGCCGTGATTTGCCGCGCAGAAGATCAGAATTAATGAAGAATGGGAGGGGAGAGGGGAGTTTAAAAGTGCCTGGGCTAAAAAGCAGAGAAGTACCCCCATAGGTCGAAAAGTATGTTACAAAGTACCAGGTCTGGCCGAATTTTGAGCCAAAATTTCACAAAAATCGAAAAGCCTGACCGAATTTTGAAAACCGATAACCTAGCTATTCCACCTATGAGTACCCCTACAGTCAACGCGCAGTCATGAATAATACAAAGTAGGGCTTGAATTTTAAAGGTATATAATAACGGACTATAACGCGAGCACTAATCTACAAGAATACGGTAACCATTGGCTACTGTACCTATTGCGAACTGACTTTATTATCGAAACTAGTCAACCAATACTATGTTTGACTACCTTCATCCTCGAGATCAGGGAGCAGAGAAAGCGTGAAGATGCATTGAAGAGTAGATCAATCAATACTCTCGTCCACATCTTCACATTGGGGAAGGGCACGAGATAGGAGAGGATGTGAGAGTGCTTAAAGTACAATATTATTTAAAATATCATTATTACTATGATTAAAAGCAACTAAATTATTGTGGTTATTGTGCAAGTTTCAGCTCCTCAGCTCAACACATCAGTCAACCAAAGAATGGGTTGAATCATAACGAATGCGCAACACGAATTCACATGGTGGAAAGCAAAGTGTCCTCTTAATTTGAAATATTATTATTATTATTATTATTATTATTATTTTTATTATTATTATTATTATTATTATTAAAACCAAGTAAATATTGTTGTTATTGTATGGAAACTATCATGATAGATGAATCAGTGAACCAAGGAAACGGTTAAGTTATAACGAATGTGCAACACGAATTCACATGGTGGAAAGTACGGTATTTTCTTGATTTTGAAAGCATACATTTTCGGCGTTCTCACAGAATATTTATACAGTTATAGGATTGTTATATAGTATTATATAATCCTGAAAATGTGTTAAAAATGATATTCTTTAAAAAATCAAGCTCAAGTTATTAGATTGGCCATATTTGCAAATATTTGACAGAGATTCACCTGGTTGAAACCAACCAACACTTGAGACCATTCCTCATACACCGGTAATCCAGCCAACGCCTACTACCGTAACCCAGTAAATATATAACTCTACCGCTCATCTACCGTAACCCAGTAAATATATAACTCTACCGCTCATCTACCGTAGCCCAGCAATATCTAGTAAATATCTCCCTTCTCTACCGTAACCCAGCGTATATTTACCGTATCCCTCCTCTACCATAATCCTATGAAGGGATCGATAGATCAGCATCACCACCTCCACATCGTTGCCCAGACGATGACCGCCTGCAAATATTGATTTTATAATGTTCAACGATAGTAATTAACTAAATATTATAACTCAATGAAGTATACTGTATATGTGTGATCAAGCACTGATTGTTTATTAGTGAGATAAAGAGAAGATTGACACAGGACTTTTACATGAAAATTTGTAAAGAACAATCGAAGAAACAAACGATGATACCCAACTATTATACCACCATGCTACATCGAATCAACAAGTGCTATTCTCAAATAGTAAAACTAAAGTGGAAATGGAATTTCTAGCCGCATAGACGGTACAGATCATCAATAGTATCAGAAAGTAATGCAATTTTAATGTAAAGTTAGGAAAAGAAAAAGAAAAAATGCGAAAGAGTGCGTAAAACGAGGACTTTTCTCCTTCTTCATTTTTGAACAGAAAGTAAGATGTCAAATCGAAGTTAAATATTCATTGAAATCAATGATCAAATAAATCCATAAAAATGTGTCTCAACGTCAACACAATATTAGCACTAAATAACAGGATAAGTGTATATCTACGTTACGGAATGAAATTGAGGAAAGGGACGATGTCACCTCTCTATATTAACTCTATGCTACGCAGAAACACCAGGTTCAGCCAACCAGGTGAGCCTACCCCAGCACAAAATAAAAGCCGTAATATGTCATATAGATCTCCGTAAGTGTGATGACAAGTCACATTTTCATGACACCAATCAATAGTTATACAAATCCATAAAAAATCAATACCTTGATCTCCCACAGACTGCTTTCTAGTGTGCCCGTCTTTCGTAGATCCATCTCATCCTCATCGAATGGATCACTCTCCAGTGGACCTCAAAAAGACAATCAATAATATTTATCTACCATATATCGTTCTCGAAAACAATATTAGCACTAAATCATATGTGTCATCTACAATAAGAGTATGTAATGAACTATGTAATCCATTGAAATCAAAGAAACAAACGACGATACCCCGCTATTATACCACCATGCTACGCCGAATCACCAGGCACTATTCAAAAGTTCTAAACTAAAGTGGAAATGGATTTACGAACAGCATAGATGATTTAGATCACCATTATATCAGAAAGATAAGTAATTTTAATGTAAGTTGCGAAAAGAAAAATGAAATATGCGAAAGAGTGAGTAAAACGAAGAGTTTTATCTTTTTTTTTGTAGTTTCTTTTCGCGACTTTTGAACAGAAGGTAAGATGTCAAATCGACTTTCCATGATAAATGCATAATAATAATATAATAATAAATAATAATATTTTATTCCTTCAAATGAACGCATCGGGGATGGGATTGGGAATATCTGTTAGATAGTCTTGTGAAGGATGTCCGTCGCCAAGGCGAATCGGTGAAATGTTGGGGGGGGGGGGGGTGAAGTAAGAGGTAGTAGGAGTCTTACTGCCCCTTCCTCCACCCCCCAACATTTCACCGATTCTATCTATAAAGAAATCAATCAACAACCTTAATCTCCCATAGACCAACCAATTCCCGTGACCATTTCTCATCTGCCCGAAATTGAGCCGACACCTACCGTACCCTTCCTCTACCGTAACGCAGCGAATATCTACAGTATCCCTTCTATACCACAACCCAATTCTCTAACCCGTCAAAACGAAAAAATTAACCATTTATAACAAACGATTCAACAAAGTGTACTAGTTTTTGAGCTCTGCTATTGTCACATTGATCATACATTGCCATACCCTCGCAATGCGAGGATTGACCCATTATATAAGGCCCATTTTATGCCACTTGATGCGAAAGGAAGCTAAGAGTGACGATTTTTAAGCGAAAATAACGAATTTTGTGAATCAACCCACCCTATTTCGAGAAATCCCACTAGATAGAACGCGTGAGTGTACCCAGCCACCAGGTACGATTGCGAGGGATACGGTAGTTACCGTACTACGGTAGGGGATGGCTTACTGTATGCAGTTATAAAGGTACGACTGGGTACGATTGAGAGGGATACGGTAGTTACCGTACTACGGTAGGGGATGATTTACTGTAGACAATGATAAAGGTGCGACTGGATACGATAGCGAGGGATACGGTAGTTACCGTACTACGGTAGGGGATGATTTAATGTAGACAGTTATAAAGGTAGGGTTGTAGAATATACAGTCAAATGACGGTCAAGCAACAAAGGAGAATATGGCAATTGAGAAAGAAGAAAGGAAGAAGCTAACGAAGCTAAGAAGCTATTGCTAACGCGGAGAGTACGATTAGCTTGGGGTGTACCTTTAACCGTGTGTGTTCACCCAGGCTGATTCATGTTTCACATCTTGCATTAATCAATGGAATCATTCACGTGGAAGACAGGAAGAGATCGATAATCTCGATGAACTCCTTCTTGTGATTCAGATAGAATGAGGATGGCATCGTGAGTGAGTAGACATCCTCGAATAGATTGGGATACTCACTGAAACGGAATGGATGTAATAATAATACTATTATTTAAAATTAAATTTATTATTGTAATTGCTCATTAAAGCTAGAAGCTTTTTCCAACGCAAGTAACTAGACATATCCGCCCATATGCCAGGCGTGAAACCCGCATATCACTGGTTTAGCACAGCAGGCTCAAAATCAGATAAAAAGTGTGAAACGCACATCTCACAGGGTCAATTCAACAATCACGACTAGGTTCAAACAAGATTAAAAAGAGACTGAAATAAGATAGAAACGCCAATTTGTGAGAGTGGTACCCTACAAAATTCCCATCGGTGTCACAATACCCTTGAAATTGTGTTTAGCCTACGCATTTGATTTAACAGATTTTCTAAAATAGTGGTATTGCGTAAGTATTCTTTTAGATTCATACATTTTCGACCTCCTCACCGTTTTATTTTTATATAGTGGGTCACTTTTCAAAAATATAGTGGGTCACTTTCGAAAAATCGTAATTTTTCGCTTCCATTGTATTTTTTTCGCTTTTAACCGATCATAAACTAATTCTACGATACATGCGCGTCAGTTCTATGATAATAGTTGGCATTTGTGGGCTTGCATTTTCGCTGGAAAAGAAAATCGGGAGGGGGGGGGGGGGGCGGGGCAAAAAATGGAGCATTTAAACAAGTACATTTGATAAAATTTTCAGATCACTTCACGATCGGATGTTATGGTGGTGCGGCAGTATTGCTTTCTTTGATTTGTATTTGTGCATATTTATTTACCTGTCCCGGCTTTATCTTCTGAATAAATTTTTAATTTAATTTCTTTGCTCTTAGGCATTCGTTATTCTATTAAAATTCATATTATAAATTTTATTGATCACAACATGAAAAGTATGAACAAACAAACTACTAACTTATCAGGATTGAGCTGATATAGTTTGATAAGAGAAAGATCAAAGATCACTGATATGGTGTGAGAGCAGATATGAGAACGACTCAAAAAACTGAAATACAATTAGAGCACAAATCAGTTGACACCCTGAATGCGTTTCAAATTGTCCCATGGCTACGAAAGGTTACGGTAGTACTACTGTAATTATATCGATAGCTGTATCAAAAATTTCATTGAGGAAACCAATGTTACAATTAGATTACTGTGAGAAATAAATCATATTTTTAAGGATTTCAACGCCTGCATTCGAGCGTCGATGGTTGGCAAACCATCAATCAACTGATGAATTCGACGGAAGTGATCTGGGTTATTCCAATGGACGATCGATGGCTAATGAACCCTCTCATGACTACGAAGATGCCGAGGAATCGGATCTTGAAGAAATCCTGGCAAGATTCTTTAAGATTCTTTAAGAATCCAAAAAAAATCCAAAAAAACCCTTACATTCTACAGTGACTCGGCATGTTCATAGAAACGATTGATTGAATGAATTGTATGCCATTTATTATTATACTTGATAAATGTGTTTAAAGAAATAAGAAATAAATAATAGAACAAATTATTCCAATTGATGTACGATAGAAAGAGATAATGAAGGCAAAGATCAAAGACCACGGAAGAAAGATCAACCCACAAGTTCACGTTATAAAAAAATTTTGACATATTTTTTGATCATCATTGTTAGACTCCAAATGTTCTGATTCGTACAGAAAACTTGGTCTTAAAAAAACTTTTTTTTTAAATGAACTTTTTTTCTAAGTCCTTATATAGACAGGAGGGCTATTTAAACTTAGAGTAATAAGCTGTTACTGTGCAGCCTCTATTCTTTATCGAGTTCCTCGACAGCCAAAAAAAAGGAAATCAAAAAATATGCAGAATTGATAAAGCAAACTGGGTCCAAAGAAATATAGTCAGAACGAGCAATCACATGTGCGCTCCATTGATAACATTGACACTAATCGAAGCCGTGCAATCGGCATGAGCCTTTCCGCGACATTTCTTAGTGTCGCCCCTATTCTGTATCGAGAGCCTCATCAGCCACAAAAAGGAAATCAAAAATTATTAAGAATTGAGGGAGTAAAC
Source organism: Parapristionchus giblindavisi (assembly GCA_943737045.1). Classification (NCBI taxonomy): domain Eukaryota; kingdom Metazoa; phylum Nematoda; class Chromadorea; order Rhabditida; family Diplogasteridae; genus Parapristionchus; species Parapristionchus giblindavisi. The sequence continues at coordinate 210,116 of CALSFV010000092.1, read as the reverse complement.
TGGGTTTAACGTAATACAGTTGAATCGAGAAATCACATGTGCGCTCCATGGATAACTTTGACACTAATCGAAGCCGTGCAATCGGCATGAGCCTTTCCGCGACATTTCTTAGTGTCGCCCCTATTCTGTATCGAGAGCCTCATCAGCCACAAAAAGGAAATCAAAAATTATTAAGAATTGAGGGAGTAAACTGGGTTTAACGTAATCCTCACCGTAACGCCACTGTCGGTGAGGTTTCGTCACTTTCGGTGAGAACCCAGTTTTCGCCATGAATACTTAATTAAATGAAGTAATATTTTTAGAGTCAACTTTAATTGAGTCTAGGATCAGGGGCGAACAAAGAAAATGTATCCGTTTAACGTCTATCAACATCACATCATTTAAATAATTATAAGAAATCATACGTACGCTCAAATGATACGACATATACAACTACCGTAACATCTTTGACATTTCTCTTTCTTCCTCTACTGCTCTCGCTTCTCTCATGTGTTCATTTCATATTATGCTTTAATTTATTCTTCGAATTCATTTATATATACTTCAATTCACAGTATTCCATGTATTTACACAACAACGATAGTTCAATTCAGTCATAATCTTTATTAACAATGGTCAATATAACATTCTTTCGCACGAGTTGGGCCCATCGCCGCACTGAGCCGTCTTTTCGTATTGGGTGACCTGAAATTTAGCAAAATATATAGTGGGTCACCCTCACTAAGTGAGGGAGATAAAATGTATGCGTACAACAGACAGAGAGACATCTTCTTGATGAAGGATGCAACGATGTATGTGGATAAGTGACTGCAATCATCATCGGATTGATATTATTATTATTATTATTATGATAATAATAATAATAATTATTATTATTATACAATATAATATTATTATCGAGTAATGTTGTTTAAAGAATTGAAAGCATGAAATGCATGACCATTTTTGGAATTTAAAGAGTGAACAACTTTCAGTCAAATACCGTAATCTAACCAACAGTCGCAAATATTTTCGAAATATTGTAGCGCGAATTATAAAATTTTCAAAGCTTTTACTGGATTTCATCGTTTTCCGTTAATCAAGGCTCACAAAGTTATGCGGGGTGATCACTGCTAGGCCAGTGATAAATCGCAGGGCAGTGACAATGAAAATTGAAACTCTATAGACTCATCCAAATTCTTTCATACATTGCCATACCCTCGCAATGCGAGGATTGACCCACTATATAAGGCCCACTTTAGGCCACTTTATGCGAAAGGAAGCTAAAAAATGTCGATTTTTAAGTGAAAATAGCGAATTTAGTGAAAATTCCCTAAAAAAAAATATTTTTTGCCCTGAGGGCAAATCGCGAGCAAGGACTACCGTAATCTGGGGATAAACATTACTCGCCACTAGCATCATTTCTGCACTTAGAACGGGTCGTTAGCACATCTAAAAGCTGAGTTATAAATTGTGGGGTTCAAAGTTGCAACCCAGCTACAGCTTGAAATCGGAATCGGAAACATTCCGGATTGGTTGACTGTGCAGCCCTAGTGGGGATCTCCACTCTCACAATGTTTCAGAAGAACAGGACTTTTCATTAAAGAAATGTAAATTTTCAAAAAAGTGTATTTCGGTAGCATCATTGCTATGCAACAGTGAACTAATTTAATTACACCAACACATCATGATAATATTCGTTGATAAATTCTGTACATTGACTCAAAAGATCATATTGATTGCTTTCCTGAATCAAAAGTTATTAAAAAATGAAAAAGTGTCCGATGACTTTTAGGCTACACTGTAGCTTAATGGTAGAGCAATGCCCCGGATAGGCAGAGGTCGTGGGTTCGACTCCCTCCTTGTGCCAATCATTTGCCAACCTGTATCAAACATTCTATTATGCTATCCGGTCCATACATGGGCGGGCATTGCCGCTGGAAATGAAAATCGGGGGGTCGGAAGCAAAAAATAGAGCATTTATACTTCATTTTGAGTGACTTTTTGGAAAACCGGGGGGGGGGGGGGTCGGGTGCCAAAAATCGGGGGTGTATTGCCGCTAGCGGCAATGGTGCCCGCATATTATCCTATTATTCACCAATCAAGACTATCCACGTTTTATTAATTGGGACTCTGCATTTCATACTATCCGGTCTCATATACAAAATAGTTACGAAAATTATCATTACTGATTAATTGGTCCATACGTGGGAGGGCATTGCCGCTGGAAATGAAAATCGGGGGGTCGGAAGCAAAAAATAGAGCATTTATACTGCATTTATACTATACGGTAGTTACCGTACTACGGTAGGGGATGATTTACTGTAGACAGTTATAAAAGTACGACTGGGTACGATTGTGAGGGATACGGTAGTTACCGTACTACGGTAGGGGATAACTTACTGTAGACAGTGATAAAGGTACGACTGGATACGATTGCGCGGGATACGGTAGTTACCGTACTACGGTAGAGGATGACTTACTGTAGACAGTGATAAAGGTACGACTGGATACGATTGCGAGGGATACGGTAGTTACCGTACTATATCTACCCAAAGCATAATCCACTCCATTACACCGTCAAACGAGAAAAAACATTAAACATTCGAAAGAAATTTGTGCTCAATAAGATGTCAGCCTATTCCTTATCCCAATCGACTATTGATTTGCCAAAATCGACTGGATAGAAGACGAGTCGCTTCCCATCTAGTCTATCTTTTCTCTTTCACTGTGTTTTGGCACTACCCCAGCGCAGATATCAATGGCGAATTTCAAAAACTACCGTATGATAGTTCGTCAATTCGTGGTGGGACTAAATTTCACGTCCAAATATTTTCGGAATTTCAATCAATATTTGTATGGGAAACTCTCCCTTTAACCCGTCTTACTGACTAAACATATCTCTTCATGAGTCAAGGTGGGATCGAAAAACAACTGGTGACATAGGTGTATTATGCGCTCGTGCCACACCGAATCACCAGGTACTATATTCGGAACTACCCTGTTCTTTTCGATCAGTCTGTTTGGTAATTCAAATGTGCACTCATTTTGGCCGTGAATGGCATCACAATGAATGAAGAATGTTAGAGGAGAGGAGAGTTCAAAATTTCCTGGGTCAAAAAGCAGAGAAATACCCCCTATAGACAACGCGCAGTCATGAATAATACAAAGTAGGGCTTGAATTTTAAAGGTATATAATAACGGCCTATAACGCGAGCACGAATCGAGAAGAATACGGTAACCATTGACTACTGTACCCATCGCGAACTGACTTTATTATCAAAACTAATCAATCAATAATATGCTTGACTAACTTCATCCTCGAGATCAAAGATGCAGTGCAGAGGTGCATTGGAGATCAGATCAATCAATCGAGAAGTCCACATCTTCGCGGGGAAGGACACGAGATAGGAGAGAATGCGAGTGCTTAAAGTACAATATTATTTAATTTATTATTACTATTATTATAAAAAACGCTCAGTTTAAATCTAACCAGTGAACGAAAGAAACGGTTGATTCATAAAAATGAGCAACGCGAATTCACGTTGTGGAAAGCACAGTGTTGTAAAGGCGAAAGAAAAGGCGAGTAAAACGAGGAGTTTCTCTCTGTTTTTTCAACTTTCCTTTCGCTACTTTTGAACAGAAAGTAAGTTGGCAAATCGACTTTCCTTGAAATTCATAAATGACTAACAATAAGAAATGAATGAACAACCTTAATCTCCCATAGACCAAATAATATCCGTGACCATTCCTCATCTACCCGTAACCCAGCGAACATCTACAGTAACCCTCCCATGCCATAACCCAATCCACTCTACCGTCAAAACGAAAAAAAGCTAAACATTTGCGACAAATAGGTGACAACAGATTCAACAAAGTGTAATAGTTTTTGAGCTCTTTTATTGCTACATTGTTTTAAATGCAGTTAAAAAGGTTAAAAAGGCTCTATTATCAAAGAAATAGTTCCATATGTTTGGGTTAGTCTACAAATAAAAAAAATCAATTACATCGTACTCACAATAGGTACAAGAGACAGGATGTAGTCAACGAGATCAGGATGAGATGAGATCGATACACCAGGAGTACCACGTGCACATCGTAGTCCAGACGATTCCCGCCGGCAAATATTGATTTTATTATGATCAATTTAAAGTAATTTAATTAACATATCGTTTTCTCTCTTTCTCTTCCCTGAATTTCTTTCACTCTCCGGCGAGAGAGAGTGTGAAACGAGAAAGTGTGGTTCGGCGAAAATGACTTCAATGCTTCCATTTTCGACATTCCGGGTACTTTTTTAACGGATGGAAAGTCGCCGATTTCGGTTTTCCACTATTTTCAACGAGCTATCATAGGTCGAAAAGTAAGTTACAAAGTACCAAGCCTGACCGCATTTTGAGGCAAAATTTGCCAAAAAAAGAAAAACCTGACCGCATTTTGAAAACCGATAACATAGCTATTCGACCTATGGCGGGAGAAAGATTATTTAACCCGTTTTATTGACTAAAATGAACAAGATAGACTAGTAGCGAAAAAAAGTTGAGGCATCGATCTATTATACGCTCATGCTACGTCGAATCACCAGGTACTACAATTGCCTGGGCCAAAAGCACTTTTGCAGATTTCGACAACAGAGAGAATAATAAGCGAAAAATATTCAATTTTAGTGAATAATCAGTTTCTAAAAATTACGGGTCAGTTTATAATTTTGCAAATGTTAGTTGAACAAAAATGTACGATCTAGAAAAGCCGAAACGGTCAATCACCTTGTGCAGTCCAGCATCAAGGAATCTCGCTCGCTTCGCAATGGGCAGCAACCAGTGTGCTTGAAGCGTCTGAAATCAATCAATAAATCAATATTTAATTTTCTCTTGATCCCCCCCCCCAATCATTCGGTGTCACGCAACAAAAAGAGAGCTGAATCAGACAAATCTGTAAGAGTGTAATGCACAAAAGAGTCATCGTTATATACCTTATTGAGTAACTAATTATCCAACACAAATTTATGAACTATATCGTAAAATATCAATAAAATCTAGATTTAATCGATTAATTATCCTGATTTCTCACAGGGAGCCACTCTCTGGATGAGGAAGGTTACGGTAGGAAGGCGCGCGATTCCATTCCTGATCAGGCCCATGAGGGACTCTTGCACGTCAAAGGGCGAGTACAACAGACAGAGAGACATCTTCTGATGAAGGATGCAACGATGTATGTGGATAAGTGACTGCAATCAACGAATTATTATTATTATTATTATTATTATTATTATTATTATTATTATTAAAATTATGAAATGCATGACTAATTTCATTTTTGAATTTAAAAGGAAGGAAATTTTTCAGCCAAATAACGTATTCTAATGAACATTCGGAAATATTTTCAAAATATTGTTGCGTGAACTATAAGAGATAGAAGAGGATGGACCAATCTCAATAACTTCAAAAAGTCAATCAATAATATTGATCTGCCATAGACTTTTCTCGAACTAAAAATAATATTATCACTAAATCACATTATATACATCCCGATAAGAAATTGAGTTAAGGGATCATGCGACCTCTCTATAATAACCCTATGCTACGCCGAATCACCAGGTCTAGCCAACTAGGTGAGCCTATCCCAACACAAAATAAGAGCCGGTTATATGTCATAAAGGTCTCCGAAAGTGTGATAGTAAGACTCATTTCCCACGAAATCAATCAATAGTTAAACAAATCCATAAAAATCAATACCTTGATCTCCTATACTGTTCTCTAGTGTTCCCATCTTTCGTAGATCCATCTCATCTTCGTCGAACGAATCACTCTTCATCGTATCTACAGTAATAAACAAGCATTATACCGGTGTCATCGAGCATACAAAAGATAAAAAATCAATACTCGAAGCTATCAAGGGAATATGCCTTCAGGCCACATTAGAATGGTACCGCCAAACGATTATGCTAAAGACATATTCTGATATTTTCTGGCCCCGTAAAAGATCAATACAATATAGATTTAATCGATTAATTATCTAGATTTCTCACCGGGAGGCTCTCTCTGGATGAGGAAGGTTACGGTAGGATGGCGCGCGATTCCATTCCTGATCAGGCCCATGAGGGACTCTTTCTTGTACGTCAAAGGGCGCGTACAACAGACAGAGAGACATCTTCTTGATGAAGGATGCAACGATGTATGTGAATAAGTGACTGCAATCATCATCGGATTGATATTATTATTATTATTATTATTATTATTATTATTATTATTATACAATATAATATTATTATCGAGTAATGTTGTTTAAAGAATTGAAAGCATGAAATGCATGACCATTTTTGGAATTTAAAGAGTGAACAACTTTCAGTCAAATACCGTAATCTAACCAACAGTCACAAATATTTTCGAAATATTGTAGCGCGAATTATAAAATTTTCAAAGCTTTTACTGGATTTCATCGTTTTCCGTTAATCAAAGCACACGAAATCCTGCGGGTGATCACTGCTAGGCCAGTGATAAATCGCAGGGCAGTGATAATGAAAATTGAAACTCTATAGACTCATCCAAATTCTTTCATACATTGCCATACCCTCGCAATGCGAGGATTGACCCACTATACAGTATAGGTCAAAAGTCATGGGACACTTTTTCATTATTTTATAACTTTTGATCCAGGAAAGCAATCAAGCTCATCTTTTGAGACAATGTGCAGAATTTATCAAGGAATAATACCACGATGTGTTGGTATAATTAAATTAGTTCACTGATGCGTAGTGATGACGCAACCGAAGTACACTTCTTTTGAAAATTCCCATTTCTTTAGTGAAAAGCCCTGTTCTTCAGGAACACTGTTAGAGTGGAGACCCCCACTAGGGCTGTACAGTCAAACAATCCGGAATGGCTCCGACTCCGATTTCAAGCTGTAGAAGTGTCGCAACTTTGACCCCCAAAATTTATAACTCTGCTTCTAGATGTGCTAACAACCCGTTCTAAGCGCCAAAATGATGCTAATGGTAAGCGATGTTTATTCCCAGTTTATGGTAGTCATAGCTCTTCGTTCGCCCTTAGGGCATGAAAATCATTTTTTTCGGAAGGACTGATTTTGAGACCCTACCGTTCAGAGGGCTTGTCTTCTAAAATTATGGTTCCTGTGCAAGCAGCTTTGTAATGTATCATATATGTATTTCCCTTATTTTGGTTAAGTTCCGATTCCTTTCAGACCCGCAGCAAACGCTCTGCTGAGGTCTACTCGGTTGTAGCGAATAAAGATCAAAATACAAAGATCAAAGATCAAAGTTCAGAAATAGTGCAAAAACTTTTGTGAACATCTCTAACATGCATTGGTACTTTGAAGCCAAGAGATTTCATCAATAGAGGGCCAGGGGCGAGAGCAGTAACAGAGAAAGCGCAAGAGCGCGCACCGAGTAGACCTCAGCATAAAGTTTGCTGCGGGTCTGAAAGGAATCGGAACTTAACCAAAATAAGGGAAACACATATATGATACATCGCAAAGCTACCTGCGGAGGAACCATAATTTTAGAAGACAAGCCCTCTGAACGGTAGGGTCTCAAAATCAGTCCTTCCGAAAAAATTGATTTTCATGCCCTGAGGGCGAACGAAGAGCTATGACTACCATAAACTGGGAATAAACATCGCTTACCATTAGCATCATTTTGGCGCTTAGAACGGGTTGTTAGCACATCTAGAAGCAGAGTTGTAAATTTTGGGGGTCAAAGTTGCGACACTTCTACAGCTTGAAATCGGAGTCGGAGCCATTCCGGATTGTTTGACTGTACAGCCCTAGTGGGGGTCTCCACTCTCACAGTGTTCCTGAAGAACAGGGTTTTTCACTAAAGAAATGGAAATTTTCAGAAAAGTGTACTTCGGTAGCGTCATCGCTACGCATCAGTGAACTAATTTAATCACACCAACACATCATGGTATTATTCCTTGATAAATTCTGTACATTGTCTCAAAAGATGAGCTTGATTGCTTTCCTGGATCAAAAGTTATAAAATAATGAAAAAGTGTCCCATGACTTTTGACCTATACTGTATAAGGCCCACTTTAGGCCACTTGATGCGAAAGGAAGCTAAAAAATGTCGATTTTTAAGTGAAAATAGCGAATTTAGTGAATCAACCCACCCTATTTCGAGAACTGACCCACTATATAAAATAAACGGCGAGGGTACTGAAAATGTATGAAATTCTTTGCGGGAGTAAGACGATTTAAACCGTGTTAAATTTATTTCAATGGGATCGAAAAACAAGCGGTGACATCGGCCTATTATACAACCATGCTACGCCGAATCACCAGGTACTATATTCGGAATTTCTTTGTTATTTTTTGGACCCGGCTATTTTGTGATTCAAATACACACAGTTTATAGCTCTGAAAATGCTAGTTGAAGAAACATGTACGATCTAGAAAAGCTGAAACGAGCAATCATCGGCTTGAATTTTAAAGGTATATAAATGATACGGATCGTCTGTGATTACAAACGGGGCGAAAAAAAATCAATATTTTGCTTTCTGCCACTCCGGATTTGCAGGGTAATATTGTAGTAAATAGCAAGGTTTTCGCGCGCTACTTACTAGAATATTACCATGCAAATCGGTGAGACATCAAATATACTAATTTTAAGGAAGGTACATATTGCGCATAGGTATATCGAAGGACCAACGACGGAACTGTCATCACTCTATTATAACGCTAGCACGAATCGAGAAGAATACGGCAGCCATTGGTTACTGTACCTATCGGGAACTGACTGACTAATCAATCAATAATATGCTTGACTACCTTCATCCTCGAGTAAAGAGAGTGTGAAGATGCACTGAAGAGCAGTTCCATCAATCCAGTAGTAGACTGGTCCACATCTTCACATTGGGGAAGGACACGAGATAGGAGAGGATGTGTAAGAGCTTAAAGTACCATATTATTAAAAAATTATTATTATTATTATTATTATTATTAAAAACATCTAAATTATTGAGGTTGTTGCGGTAGTTCACAGTATTGCAATGAATCAGTGAACCAAAGAAACAGTTGATTCATAACGAATGTGCAATACGAATTCACAGGGTGGAAAGCACAGTGTTTTCTTGGCCAATAAATCATCCACCCGTAATCCAGCCAGCATCTACCGTACCCTTCCTACCCTGTAGCCCAGCGAATATCTACCGTATTCCTTTACGATAACCCAATCCGCTATATCGTCAAAACGAAAACAAATTGAAACATTAGTGACAAAACATTCAACAGTGTCACAGTTTTTTGAGCTCTGATATTATCACATTGTTTCAAATGCTGAGCATTAAAAAATCAAAAAAATTAGGCACATCGTACTCACAATAGGTACATGAGACAGTGCGTAGCCAAAGAGATCAGGATGAAGGGATCGATACACTAGCAGAACCACGTGCACATCGTTGTCCAGACGATGAACGCCTGCAAAATCGATTTTATGATGATCTATTTAAAGTAATTTTCTAAATATTATCAATCGATACATAAAATCATAAATATCATTCAATTGACCCCCCCCCCGGTTAATGAAATCTTGATTTAATCGATTAATTATCCTGAATTCTCACCTAGAGCCTCTCTCTGGATGAGGAAGGTTACGGTAGGATGGCGCGCGATTCCATTCCTGATCAGGCCCATGAGGGACTCTTGCACACCAAATGCTACGGCACGGAGGCAGCTTCCTTCATTCCCTACTTTCCTCGCGGTTCACCCGATATATGCAGTCACAGAAGTACCCAGGACAGTGGAAATCGTCCTCCTCAATCCTCATCCACAAGAAAGGAGATCGCTGCGACCTCAACAACTACAGGCCAATCGCCCTTCTCTCCATCCCTTACAAGCTCTTCACTAAGGTTATGGTCACAAGAATGGAGACGACTTTGGACGATGCCCAGCCAGTAGAGCAAGCAGGATTCCGGAGACGATTCGGCTGTATGGACCACATCCACACCCTCTCCGCCCTCATTCAACACCACCGAGAATACCGACTCCCACTCGCCCTCGTCTTCGTCGACTACTGCAAGGCCTTCGACTCAGTCGAAATTCCTGCTGTACTCAACTCCCTGACCCATCAAGGAGCCGACCCCTCTTACGTACACTGCCTGGAGGCGCTCAACTCTGGATGCTACACGGAGATGAAGCCCTTCGAGCGACCAGTCCGTATTCCCATCGAGAAAGGAGTTAGACAGGGCGACACCATCTCGCCCAAGCTCTTCACTGCCGCTCTCCAAGATTGCATGAAGAACCTAGACTGGAGTGAAGAAGGAGTGCTGATCAATGGGAAATGGCTATCGCACCTACGATTCGCCGACGACATCGTTCTGCTCGGAACTGACACCACAGCACTCCAGAGAATGCTGAACGAGCTAGCGGAATCTGGAGAGAAGATCGGCCTCTCGATCAACAGGAAGAAGACGCAACTCATGAAGAACGCATGGTGCCCTGGACCCGGAATCACTCTCAACGGAGAACCACTCGAAGAGACCGACTCGTACGTCTACCTCGGACGCGAACTCCGAGCAGACGGTCAGTTGCACACTGAACTTCTGAGGAGGAAGAGAGCGGCATGGGCCGCATACGGCAGCATTCGAGAGATCACCAGCCAACTCCAAGATCCCAAACTTCGCTCATCTCTCTTCGATTCTCACGTGCTCCCCGCTCTCTGTTACGCCGCCGAGACGTGGCCCCTCACAAAGACCGTCACCTCCTTCATCCAGACCTCCCATCGTGCCCTAGAGAGATCTCTAATCAGCACGAACCTCCACTCGATGCGACAAAGAAGTATTACGAGCGAGGACGTCCGCCGGATCTCTCTCGTAACCGATCCGCTGGAGTACATACGGAGAGCGAAACACCGTTGGGCAGGTCACGTCCTGAGGAGAGAAGATGACAGATGGTCCACTCGTGTCACGCAGTGGTTCCCCCCACCCGACCTCATACGACCACCCGGACGACCCCCCGCCAGATGGAGCGACTCAATCGAGGAGTACGCGAAGATGCCATACAGCACCGGGAGATCAACCCGATCCTCCGCTCCACGGTCGCCCTATCAACACTGGACTACACGCGCTCGCAATAGAGAAATATGGAGGGATTGTGATCCACGCGGCCCCGCCCGCTGAAGATGGATCTACTAAGTAACTAAGTAAGTAAGTTTTACTTGTAAAATTAATTATATAATTAGTGGGAGGGGGTGGCCAGAAACCGAAGAAGTGTCAATCCTTTAGCCTTTATAAACGGGTCATAAATGAGCGGCATTTCCAAGACGCCTCCCAACTAACTTTTAGTCAGTGCAGCCTACGACAATTTTACAAAATAGGTTCCTCAAATACGGCTATTCCAGCGTTCAATACATCCTTGGAATATACCCAACACGCGAATGACTTTTAATGTTAGATAATCAAAGAACAAAGATCACAAACTTGACGAGGCTATTGCAGCGCTTGTAGCAGGACGCGTTGGAGAAGTTGACGCCGAAACCGCAGCGTGTCACCCTCAAGGAATACTCCGCCACACACGTCCATACCTGGATTTGATCGTGGATCTACACGTGAGAGATCAATGATTAACGATTGACAGGTCCCAGAAGTTTCTTACAAAATAAATAATCCCATTCAGCCTTTTGCTTTTCACAATCAATCATAATATAATCGCAAAGAGAAACATGGCTTGAGCGTGCTCATTTGCATATTCTAACAACGGAAGTCGGAATAATCGCAGACTTCTGGACGGAATCATATTTATTTGATTTATGAGCAAAATAAGAAGAGGAAAGAGAAATGATAGTCAATACTTTAAAAAAATAAATAAATCTCAATCAATTTTTAATCGTTCACTCTTTAACCTTATTAAATTCTTCTTCTTTCTTTTGAAAAATCGTATTATTGATAACTGTCCTGTGTGGGTCATCCTACTGATGAGGCCCACCCCACACGGGCCGGTCCAGTGTCTAGGACCAGGGCCGAAACACTGGATCGTTTTTTATCTCTAGATAGTCAGTCTTTACATAGTTTCTTTTCTAACACAACCTACTTTAAAACCATTCTTTCATTACTTTAACTCTAATTAGATCCAGACGAACATCAATACAAAGATGAATGCAAACCTGTCGTCGATTGGTTTCACTTTCCCTCCTTGCAATACTTATTTGATGTCTATTTGAATGAGGAAGATGATGATGATGATGGGAGCTGTCCACTTAACGAAGCTGTAATGACAACCATAGCTTGATTAACTCATTCAGTTTTATTGATTGATTTATTGATCCAGACATTGCCAGTCTGATGTGTTTTAATCCATGCACGAACACGGATACAAGTTAAATCAGGAATGCTTCGGCAATTCCATGCATGGATTCAAACACTTGACAGGTATAGTTTAAAATACAGACCAGTTCAAGTCATAACAAGTGTTCAAATATCAAATAATCAAACATGAATTTTAAGGGATAATGAGAACGGGGAGCAGAAAGACAGTGAAATAAAGAGAATGGGGAAAAGCCAAAGCGGAAGAATGAAGGACATAAATTAATGCTTCTGTATATTATCTACAAGCACCATCGTTCCACATTTCTGCTCCTCCGTTTCAATCTTTACAGTCTCCAAACTTTTCACTCTTAAAATCTCACAACGCAAGGTTGTGTTTCGTAGCGTCTCCTAACACAACGAAACACAAAAAGCAGCTCATTCAAAATACGTTTCACTGTTTGATTGAGTTGCAGTAGATAAAATGAAATTGCTCACTCGCGGAATTTCCGACCATTACGAAAAACATATCTTCTAGGTACGTGCTTAGTTACGTGCTTAATTCAGTCGAAATGGAAGAAGGAAGGATAGGATACAGATTAACATTGCTGCAGCAATCATGGTGATCATTATGATTGCTGCAGCATGGTGAACAAAAGTAGAGTAATAATGTATAAAACATCTGGGATTCTGATAGGAGCATGCGAAAAAGCGATAAAAACAAAATATGACATGACAACAACTAAATGATCCACAGCAAACACTTAAACAGAAGAAAAAAATGAAATTCGAAATTAAAATAGTCCGATGGTCGCTAAATTTGCAACCTTCCATACAGTATGAAAAATATCATCGATTTTCTTCCTGAAAATATTCTAAATTCTTAAAATTTATTAAAAAATTTATTTTGTTTTCTACACAACATTTTTAAATATCGATTGAAAATATCCATTGGTAGTTTAACATTGCAATTTTTGAAAACAATCCCTCCATCAACCTTAGCCCTTTCAGAATCTTTTAATGGAGTAAACGGATCCTGAAAGTAAAAGTGACCGACGCATTGCAATTAAACTTTAAGTTTTGAAAAATCAGTGCATCTGTTCAGAAAGGACAAAGATGTTTACTTCCATCACACGAAAATTTCGACTTCAATTTGATTTTTTCTGTGAGAAATGGGTTGAAAGTAGTGTATTGCGAAAGTTACTGTGGTTTGTGTTGATATGAGCCGTTGACGATGGGATAATTTCTTATGTCTCTAAAATCTCCCAGTCGTGGTGATTTCTCGAACAGATTTGGCTCTTTATTACATCCTAACCTATCGGGTCAAACACGTTTTTTTTTCAAAAGTGACAATTGTTTATTCAATTTTCGTTTCAAATGTCACATCTCTGATGTATGATAAATAAGAAAACAACAATGAATACTGCATAAAGAACAGTCTATAGCCCTGGACACGACCAAAAGTGAGTTTAATCAAATTTCAAGTATCCGGGAACTTTTAAAGCTTGGGAATCTCGCTAATATCGAGTTTCCAATCTTTAAAAGAGGCTATCAGCCGACTTCTGGTATCTTGAGACAACGGCCGAGAAATCTTTTTTTAAAATTATTCTAGAACTTTACATCAAACAAATGAAATAAATGTTTATAACAAACACAACTCAATGTACAAATTTGATAGTGGAAAAAGTGTGAAAAAAAAGCATTATATTGGGAGAATACATGGGGTAGCGATTAGAGAATGTATACAGAATATTGTGGTGTACGGTGATTGGGAAACGCTGCCTGTACGTCGTACGGGTATACGGTAAAATAGTCTGGGGTGCATATCTCATATGATTAGAGATGTTCAAGGGCAGAAAACTGGAGAACAAAGGTGTTAGAGAGCATAAAAGTGGGCAGAGTTGATACTGTAGATGAGCCGAAGCTGGGATACGGTAGACGACATCTCGCCAATCCATAAGATTACTGTAGATTTGGATGCCGCAATCAACTTCCAAACAACCATACAACCATAAATCATCACCTGCATACGTTGCGTAGAATAAAATCAGTTCACTATGACAAATAATCGCTCCTTACCGTACTACTTCATTGTAGGTGTTCAGCACAGCGAACGATGTGTGTGACAATAGAATCATAAGTCGAATAGCTAGATTATCGGATTTTAAAATGCGGTCAGGACTTTTTCGATTTTAGGCAAATTGGGCTCAAAATGCGGTCACGTGTTTCGATTTTTGGGAAATTTTGGCTCAAAATGCGGTCAGGTTTTTGGATTTTTTGAAATTTTGGCTCAAAATACGGTCAGGCACTTTGTAATATACCTTTCGACCTATGAATGGAAGACGGAGATGAACCTTCCTGATCGACGGACCTGTGAAATATTGATTAGTTATTGAAATGCATCTATTTCAGCGTGCACCACTGTTTCTTTTCCTTTCGTTATTTTTGAATACCATATAACAAACCTTAGTCTCCTCCTCATTTGCATGCTTGGACAGACACTCTGGAAGGACGGAGACGAGTTGACCATGATCGGAAATCACCTCAACAATATACTGTAACGTCAACAACGTACCGTAACCAAAATATACAAAAATTAATAAAATCGATAATCTTTAACAACTGTTTGACAACAGTTATTCCATACTACACACGTCTTCCTCGCTTATTCCGCAATATGACCTTTGATCTTTAGTCTTGATCTTTAGGTTTACGGTATGGGGGATCAAAGACCAAAAGGGATATGAAATACAGTGTAAACTGATAACAGAGATCGAGAAATGAACTGAATGTTCAATGATTCAGTCATATCTGATCTACTATAGCAGTAATACACATGGAAGGCTCAATTCTACAGGGGGGATCCGAACGAAAAATGGTCGAATCACTAGGTCCAGTCAACGAGGTTAGCCTATCCCAACACAAAATAAGACCCGTTATATGTCATATAGATCTCGGAAAGTGTGGTGACAAGTCTCATTTTCCACGAAATAAATCAATAGTTAAACAAATCCATAAAAATAATAACCTTGATCTCCCACAGACTCCTCTCTAGTGTGCCCATCTCATCTACGTCGAACGAATCACTCTCCAGTGGACCTCAAAAAGTGAATCAATAATATTGATCTACTGTAGACTATTCTCGAATTCAACGTAATATTATCACTAAATCAGATATGAAAAGCAAAATAAGTGTTATTCTACGAAGGATATCAATATCAGAGAACCAATCCTGCCACCACACTATTATACCACCCTGCCACGCCGAATCACCAGGCGAAATACCAAGTAGTAGTAAAGATCAAAACTAAAGTGGAAATGGACGTTTGAGCATAAAATCATGAAAATCATTGAATAACATTAATCTCCCATAGACCAACCAATACCTGTGACCATCCCTCTACCCGTTATGCAGCCACCACCTACCGTACCCTACTCTACCATAACCCAGCGAATATCTACAGTATCCCTCCTATACCATAATCCAATCCACTCTACCGTCAAAACGAAAAAAAGTAAAAATTTGTGACAACCGATTCAACAAAGTGTACTAGATTTTGAGCTCTGCTATTGCCACATTCTTTCAAATATTGTACAATTTAAACATTTAAACCGGTTGATACCTTATCAAAGAAATATTTTCCTTATTTTTTCGGTTATTCTCTCAAATCAAAAATTAGATACCTCGCACTTACAGTTAGAGATCAGGATCAAGTTCTCGAGACGCTAGCAGCACTACGGGCGCCATACGTGGGCACCACTGCCGCTAGCGGCAATACACCCCCGTTTTTTTGGCACCCGACCCCCCGAATTTCCAAAAAAAATCACTCAAAATGACGTATAAATGCTCCATTTTTTTGCTTCCGACACCCCCCCCCCCCCGATTTTTGCGTCCGACCCCTGATTTTCATTTCCAGCGGCAATGCCCGCCCACCTATGACGGGCACAAATCATTCCCCCAGACGATGAGCGTCTACAAATATTCCTTCCATTTTTTCGTTCCTATTTCTATTCGTTCTATTCGTTCGAATACTCGTTCCCTACTTTTGAACAAAAAAAATAAGATTTAAAATCGACTTTCCATGAAATCAATGATTATGTAAATCCTAAAAAAAATCACTGAATAACCTTGATAAGATACAAAATTCTCTCAAATTCAAGACAACTTATTCAGAATGATCAGAAATTGAGGAACGAGACGATGCATCCTCTCTATAATAACTCTGTGCTACGTCGAATCAACAGGCACTAATGCCAAGTAGTAGTAAAGAACAAAATTAAAGTGTAAATGGATTTTCAAGCTATATTGTTGGTACATGTATGAAATAGTTCAACGCCAACTCGAATCTATACTTTGCACAACATCAATCAATGTCTCAATAACCTAAAAATTCAATCAACAATATTGATATGCCATAGATTATTCTCGAATTTAACAACATATTAGCACTAACTTGTAAATTAGATTTGTCAAATACTATAAGTGTAGTTCTACGTAAAGAATGGATATCAAAGAAACAAACGATGTCACCCCACTACATACCACCATGCAACGCCGAATCACCAGGTGCTATTCCCAACTATTAGTAAAGGTCAAAACTAAAGTGGACATGGATTTTCCAGCAGCATAAACGGTACAGATCACCAATAGTATCATAATCAGAAAATAATGCAATTTTAATGTAAAGTTATGAAAAGAGAATAAAAAGGCGAAAGAGTGAGTAAAACAAGAGTTTTCTCTGTTTTTTTTCTTTTCGCAACTTTTTAACAGAAAGTAAGATGTCAAATCGAAGCTGAATGTTCATCAAAATCCATGATTAAATAAATCTATAAAAATCAATACCTTGATCTCTCACAGACACCTCACTATTGCGCCCATCTTTCGTAGATCCATCTCATCCTCGTTGAATGGATCACTCTCCAGTGGATCTCAAAAAGACAACTAATAATACTGATATACCATAGACCGTCGTCGAAGTCAACATAATATTATCACAAAATCGGAAGAGATGAGTAAAATAAGTGTAATTCTTTGATATCCCAAAAAAATCCGAAAAAAAAATTCACTAGGAGACGTCAGAACTTATTTGCTACGATCTGCAGACACTTTTGTCTATGAAGGTATGAGGTCTTTCCGAATATTATGCGAGGGATGGTCCCATCAATGAGCGATCCCCCCCCCCCTTTTTCCACCCCATTCTATCCTTTCTTTCCTCAAGTATCTTGCCCAATATTACCCTCTTTCAATCATCTAGCTATGTCGAGAGTATTCAGTTATCCATTGTTTCTGTTTTTTAAACCTGTATTGTTTCATGCTGAGCATGTCGATAAATATAATATAATATATAATTATGGTGAAAAAGCAGAACGAGAGTAGGACCAAGTATCTGATTCATATACCAAGTGTGAAACGCGCATCTCACAGGCTCAATTCAACAATCACGAATAGGTTGAAACAAGAGGAAAAGAGACTGAAACGAGGTAGAAACACCAATAGGTGAGTGTGCTACGTGTATGGGACCCTGCAAAATTCCCATCACTGACACAATGCCTCGGCACTTTTGTTTAATCTGCGCATTTGATTGAACACATTTTCTAAAATAGTGGTATTGACTATGAGTTAAAGGGAGCGTAACCTCTCTCTTTAATATTCTTTTGGGTGGCAAATGGCAAACTGCCTACATCAATCCTCAACCCTATCCACGTATGGAGATAACTAGTAACCAAGAAGAGATACGTTCTATCTATGATCTTCATGTTATAACGCAAGCACGAATCGATTAGAATACGGTTGCCATTGATTACTGTACCTATCGCGAACTGACTATATTATCAAAACTAATCAATCAATAATATGTTGGACTACCTTCTCCCCCGCTTGCATCCTTGAAATCAAAAGAGCAGAGAGAGAGTGTGAAGATTCACTCCGAAAGTGTGCTGGAAAGTCTCATTTTCCACGAAATCAATCAATAGTTAAAAAACCCATAAAAATCAATACCTTTATCTCCCACAGACTGATCTCTAGTGTGAACTTCTTTCGTAGATCCATCTCATCCTCGTCGAATGGATCATTCTCCAGTGGACCTCAAAAAGACAACTAATAATACTGATATACCATACCGTTGTCGAAGTCAACATAATATTAGCACTAAATCAGATTATCGATCGATTCAAGATCACAACGGAATTGTGTGTAGACGAAACATGCTAATCCATTATCCCCGTTAACATGCATCATTGCGCTGACAATAAATCAAGTTCTAGCTGATAAATTGGTCATATTTAGCAAACATTTTACAGCGATTCACCTGGTTTTCAAAGTTATGTTTTATTATTATCAACTTGAAACCAACCAATAGCCGAGACCATCCCTCACCTGTCCGTAATCCAGCCAACACCTACCGTACCCCTCCTCTACCGTAAACCAGCGACTATCTATCCTTTCTATATCATAACCCAATCCACTATTCAGTCAAAACGAAAGAAAATTGAAGCATTTATTCCAACAGATTCGTAAGTGTGCTAGGTTTTGAGCTTTGTTATTACCAAATTGAGTCAAATACTGTACATAAAAAATATTTTCATCTGATTGCTACCTTGTCAAAGAAATGCTTCCCTAATTTTTTGTCATTTTCGGTATCCTCGCCGTTTATTTTTATATAGTGGGTCAATTCTCGAAATAGGGTGGGTTTATTCACAAAATTTATTATTTTCGCTTAAAAATCATCATTTTTAGCTTCCTTTTTTTATCAAGTGGCCTAAAATGGGCTTTATATAGTGGGTCAATCCTCGCACTGCGAGGATTTGGCAATGTATGAATAGAAAGAGCAGATCAGTAGATAATCAGAGATCGGGATGGAGACCGGTAAAGGAGATGATCGAAGAAGCAAACGATGCCACCCCACTATTATACCACCATGCTACACCAAATCACCAGGCACTATTGTCAAGATGAAAACTAAAGTGGAAATGGATCTCATAGATGATTTATTAGGTTGATTCATAAGTCTTGTCGCATTTGGGAGGGGTACGTTTGTGTTATCACTGCTCAGTCGTACGTTATCAATTACCCCGTCCGTTCTGGCAGTAAATAAGTCACTACTACTACTCTTTGAGCGTAGTAGTGAATTGTGCCTACATCGAGTCTAGTAGCTGAAATGCCTCCACCTTTCGTTCTCAGTTTTGTGCACAAGCGACACTTCATGTTGTTTTTCTTTCTATCCGAGCTCAAACCACCCAATGTCCACACCCGTATGGCGGTAGTATAAAACACTAAGGCTACTAGTAAATGCACGGTGCAACGTTTGTTCAAACGCTTCGAAAAAGGGAGTACAACGTCCAAATCCGGACGGCACCCTGAGCTGGACTTGGACATGCTGGAGCAGCACGTCCACGCTGACACCTATTCTACCACCCGTGATATGGCGACGAGTCTTGGAGTAAGTCAACCCACCATCGTTGGTTGCCTACAGGATCTCGGCAAGGTACAGAATTTTGGTTGATGGTTACCCCACCAACTGTCAGGACAACCGTGTGGACCAGTGTTTGAATCTTATTTCGTACGCTCGTACAACGGCTTGGATCGACGGGATCATCACTGGAGATGAAAAGTGGATACTTTACGACAACGTAATCCTACGGGCTCAGTGGGACAATCGAGATGAGCAGTCCAATTCCATCGCCAAACCTGAACTTTACCAGAAAACTATCATGCTGTCTGTGTGGTGGGGCAGAGGCGGTGTGGTGCATTGGGAGCTGCTACCACAGGGGCCGACTATTACGGCCGCGGTATACTCTCGTCAACTACGGACCCTGAAGTCCCAGGTCCCCTCCGTTCCCTGGTTGCGCGATCAAATTCACTTCCAACGCGACAGCGCCCGACACCTCGTGGCAAGGACAACCAAAAAGGCCCTGTTAGACTTTGACTGGAACATCGACCCCCACCTGCCCTACTTGCCCGACTTGTCTCCTAGCGATTACTGTTTGTTTTCCGATGTGCGGCGTACTCTCGGAGGAGTACACTTCAACAATCAGCGGGAGGTCGAAATCTGGCTGACCAACTTCTTTGCCTCCTAGCAGCCGTCCTTCTGGGAGCACTGCATCCACAAGCTACCCGAACTTTGGAGGAAGTGTGTCGACGCAGACGGCGCTTACGCAAAATGCGACTAGACTTATGAATCAACCTAATAGATCCCAATACTTTCAGAAAGCAATGCAATTTTTATGTAAAGTTACGAAAAGATAAATAAAAAAGGCGAAAGAGTGAGTAAAACTAGGAATTTTTCTCCTTTTTTCATTTCTTTTCGCAACTTTTGAACAGAAAGTAAGATCTCAAATCGTAGCTAGATATCCATTGAAATTCATGATTAAATAACTCAATAAAAATATGGCTCAAAGTCAACACAATATTAGCACTAAATCACATGATAAGTGTAGTTCTACGTTACGTCATGAAATCGAGGAAAGGAACGATGCCAACTCTCTATAATAACTCTATGCTACGCCGAATCACCAGGTCCAGCCAACCAGATGAGCCTATCCCAACACAAAATAAGAGCCGGTATAAGCCATATAGATCTCCGAAAGTGTGATGGCAAGTCTAATTTCCCACGAAATCAATCAATAGTTAAACAAATCCATAAAAATCAATACCTTGATCTCCCACAGACTGCTCTCTAGTGCGCCCGTCTTTCGTAGATCCATCTCATCTTAGTCGAACAGATCTCTCTCCAGTGGACCTCAAAAAGTGAATCAATAATATTGATCTACCGTAGAGTATTATCGAATTCAACATAATACCAGCATTAAATCAGATGTGCCAAATACAATAAAAGTAGTTCTACGTAAATAACGGGTATCAAAGAAACAAACCCTGCCACCACACTATTATACCACCCATAAGTCGAATAGATAGGTTATCGGATTTCAAAATCCGGTCAGGTTTTTCGATTTTTGGCAAATTTGGTTCAAAATCCGGTCGGGATTTTCGATTTTTGTGAAATTTTGGCTCAAAACCCGGTCAGGTTTTTCGATTTTATGTGAAATTTTGACTCAAAATCCGGTCAGGCTTGGTACTTTGCAACATGTTTTTCGACCTACGATACCACCATACTACGCCGAATCACAAGGTACTATTCTCAAGTTCAAAACTAAAGTGGAAATGGATTTTCGAGCAGCATAGACGGTAAAGATCACCAATAGTATGAGAAAGTAATGCAAATTTAATACAAAGTTATGAAAAGAAAAATAAAACGTGGAGTTTTCTCTGTTATTCTCTCTTTTCCTTTCGCAACTTTTGAACAAAAGTGAGATTTAAAATCGGCGTTCCATGAATTCAATGATTATATAAACCCATAAAATTCAATCAACAACATTAATTTCCCAAAGAATGTTCTCACAGTCAGGTCAATATTGGTAAAATCAGTGTGTGTAACAGGATTTTGAGATAAAAACGCATGTGGGTACCCCGAAACCGTGAAAATATCACGAAAATCGCCAATTTATGGTCCAATTTTGCGGGTGGGTACCCATGAAAGGCGAATTTTTGCGGGTGGGTCTATCCCATGGGATAACCATAGACCATGTTTGTACAATATGCTCACGAGTGTCTATATCAAACAAACAAAACCATGCCATCCCACTATTATACCACAATCACCAGGTACTATTCTCATGCAGTAGTAAAGATTAAAACAAAATCGAATAAAGATTTTCGAGCTGAATAGCCAATATTATCAAAAAGTAATTTTGATGTAAAAACAAAAACAAAATTCAAAACACTTTTGAGTAACTTATTATCCAAAAAACAATAACAATATATGGACTATATCGTAAAAGATCAATAAAATCTCGATTTAATCGATTAACTATCCTCAAAATGCAGTTAGGCTTGGTACTTTGCAACATACTTTTCGACCTATGATATATATTTTGCACAAAATCAATCAATATCCTAATAACCTCAAAACTTCAATCAATAATATTAATCAATAATATTTATCCCCCCCCCGCCAGTCTGGAGAGTCAATAATATATTATATCATGTTCTTTATCTCTTTAAATTTTTCTCATGTCTCGTTGCGCCTCGGGCGTACAGTACCGTGCAAAAGTCTGGCCCCAAAATTTGAATCGCTATAACTTTTTTCGTTCTTGGCCGATCGGCCCCCGGTTTGTTTTATTAAATAGTGCAACCATTGGAGAAAATTTGTATGCTATTGATTATTACCTACGATGATGAAATTATTTCATCATTCTTGAAATGCCGAGGTGTGATCGTAAAAATAGGTTTATTCTCAGGTAGATTTTTTTCTGTAAGTCCAATTTTTTGTGAGGAACTAACAACTATCAGTGAACGTTTTAAGCCATTAACCACGTTGCTTGCATATCGCTCCGAGGAATTAGCAAATTTCGACTGACCCATCAAAATTTCGTAAAAATGTCATAACTCAGTCTCTAGTTGAGCTACGGGCCTCAGATTCAACAAGTATTATCACATGGTTATAGGGCACCAACATGCCAATTTCAGAAGGATTCCGCTTCTTGAAGAGAAAATTCGAAAAAAATCCCATACCATATTTTGGGCATACCGTATTTCCCAGCCGGTTTTTCTAAAAATCTAAAAATATGGTATGATCTGCCCAAACATCTACAAAGTGGTGAGATTACAGGAGTTCAATTACGACTTTGCCCGCAAAAATACCATGGACAGTCAAAGTGGAATTTTGCGAGAAAAGAGACAAATTAAAAAGGTGGAATGTCCAATAGTGGAACTAAATTGCGGATACTTGTAGGAAATGTGCTTATTAAACACTTGGTTCAAAATCTGATCGAAATTGATATGAAATACTGAGTTATTGACCCGTAATAATTTTCCATAACGAACGAAATTAGTTGCCATCTACTTTGACTGTCCATGGTATTTTTATGGGCAAAGTCGTAATTGAACTCCTGTAATCTCGCCACTTTGTAGATGTGTTAGGTAGATGTTTGGGTACATCATACCATATTTTTAGAGTTTTAGAAAAACCGGCTGGGAAATACGGTATGCCCAAAATATGGTATGGGATTTTTTTTTTCGAATTTTCTCTTCAAGAAGCGGAATCCTTCTGAAATTGGCATGTTGGTGCCCTATGACCATGTGATAATACTTGTTGAATCTGAGGCCCGTAGCTCAACTACAGACTGAGTTATGACATTTTTACGAAATTTTGATGGGTCAGGCGAAATTTGCTAATTCCTCGGAGCGATATGCAAGCAACGTGGTTAATGGCTTAAAACGTTCACTGATAGTTGTTAGTTCCTCACCAAAAAATTGGACTTACAGAAAAAATCTACCCGAGAATAAACCTATTTTTACGATCACACCTCGGCATTTCAAGAATGATGAAATAATTTCATCATCGTAGGTAATAATCAATAGCATACAAATTTTCTCCAATGGTTGCACTATTTAATAAAACAAACCGGGGGCCGATCGGCCAAGAACGAAAAAAGTTATAGCGATTCAAATTTTGGGGCCAGACTTTTGCACGGAACTGTAGATAAATTAATTAATTAATTATCTACCGTAGACTACGTTCTCACTATGGATATGAATCAGTGAATAAAAGAAACAGTTGATTCATAACGAATGGACAACACGAATTCACATGGCGAGTACAGTGTTCTCTTGACTCTCAAACCATACATTTTCGGCGTCATCACAGCATTTTCATATATAATTCTGAAAATGAGCGGTATTGTTAAAAAAATCTAGCTCTAGTTATTAAAATGACCATATTTAGCAAATATTTAACAGCGATTCACTTGGTTGAAACCAATCAATTCTCGTGAACATTCCTCATCTACCCGCAATCAAGCCAACGCCTACTACCGTAATCCAGTACATACCTACCGTACCCTCCTCTACCGTAACCCAGCGAATATCTACAATATCCTCCTATACCATAACCCAATCCCACTATACCGTCAAAACGAAAAATTGAGACATTTGTGACAAAAGATTCAACAAAATGTCATAGTTTTTTGAGCCACATTGTTTCAAATACTGCACATTTTGAAAAAAAGGTTTGTTATCCGGTAAATACTGGAAACCAAAGAGGCAAACCCTGCCACCCATTATTACACCACCATGCTACATCGAATCACCAGGTACTAGTCACAAGTAAGGTAAAAACTAAAATGAACGTCCCGCCGGATTTTAGAACATTTTTGTGTCCGCCAAGTTCCCTTTTATGC
Source organism: Parapristionchus giblindavisi (assembly GCA_943737045.1). Taxonomy (NCBI): domain Eukaryota; kingdom Metazoa; phylum Nematoda; class Chromadorea; order Rhabditida; family Diplogasteridae; genus Parapristionchus; species Parapristionchus giblindavisi. The sequence continues at coordinate 185,649 of CALSFV010000092.1, read as the reverse complement.
CCTGGATGCAACAGAATACTCAAAGGTCCCACACAATTCACCTGTTCGATTAAAATAAAACAAAATTCTAGACCCTTTTGAGTAACTAATTATCAAAAATAACAACAATATATGGACTAAATCGTAAAAGACCAATAAAATTTAATCAATTAATTATCTTGATTTCTCACCGGCAGGCTCTCTCTGGATGAGGAAGGTTACGGTAGCATGGCTCTCGATTCCATTCCTGATCAGGCCCATGAGGGACTTTCTTGTACGTCAAAGAGCGCGTACAACAGACAGAGAGACATCTTCTTGATGAAGGATGCAACGATGTATGTGGATAAGTGACTGCAATCATCATCGGATTGATATTATTATTATTATTATTATTATTATTATTATTATTATTATTATTATTATTATTATTATTATTATTATTATTATACAATATAATATTATTATCGAGTAATGTTGTTTAAAGAATTGAAAGCATGAAATGCATGACCATTTTTGGAATTTAAAGAGTGAACAACTTTCAGTCAAATACCGTAATCTAACCAACAGTCACAAATATTTTCGAAATATTGTAGCGCGAATTATAAAATTTTCAAAGCTTTTACTGGATTTCATCGCTTTCCGTTAATCAAGGCTCACAAAGTCATGTGGGGGTGATCACTGCTAGGCCAGAGATAAATCGCAGGGCAGTGATAATGAAAATTGAAACTCTATAGACTCATCCAAATTCTTTCATACATACATTGCCATACCCTCGCAATGCGATGATTGACCCACTATATAAGGCCCATTTTAGGCCACTTGATGCGAAAGGAAGCTAAAAATGTCGATTTTTAAGTGAAAATAACGAATTTAGTGAATAAACCCACCCTATTTCGAGAACTGACCCACTATATAAAATAAACGGCGAGGGTACTGAAAATGTATGAAATTCTTTGCGGGAGTAAGACGATTTAAACCGTGTTATTAAATTTATTTCAATGGGATCGAAAAACAAGCGGTGACATCGGCCTATTATACAACCATGCTACGCCGAATCACCAGGTACTATATTCGGAATTTCTTTGTTATTTTTTGGACTCGGCTATTTTGTGATTCAAATACACACAGTTTATAGCTCTGAAAATGCTAGTTGAAGAAACATGTACGATCTAGAAAAGCTGAAACGAGCAATCATCGGCTTGAATTTTAAAGGTATATAAATGATACGGATCGTCTGTGATTACAAACGGGGCGAAAAAAATCAATATTTTGCTTTCTACCACTCCGGATTTGCAGGGTAATATTGTAGTAAATAGCAAGGTTTTCGCGCGCTACTTACTATTATAGAATATTATCATGCAAATCGGTGAGACATCAAATATACTAATTTTAAGGAAGGTATATATTGCGCATAGGTATATCGAAGAACCAACGACGGAACTGTCATCACTCTATTATAACGCTAGCACGACTCGAGAAGAATACGGCAGCCATTGGTTACTGTACCTATCGCGAACTGACTGACTAATCAATCAATAATATGCTTGACTACCTTCGTCCTCGAGTAGAGAGAGTGTGAAGATGCACTGAAGAGCAGTTCCATCAATCCAGTAGTAGACTGGTCCACATCTTCACAATTGGGAAGGACACGAGATAGGAGAGGATGTGAGTGCTTAAAGTACCATATTATTAAAAAAATTATAATTATTATTATTATTAAAACCATCTAAATTATTGAGGTAGTTGCGGTAGTTCACAGAATTGCAATGAATCAGTGAACCAAAGAAACAGTTGATTCATAACGAATGTGCAATACGAATTCACAGGGTGGAAAGCACAGTGTTTTCTTGACCAATAAATCATCCACCCGTAATTCAGCCAACATCTACCGTACCCTTCCTGCACCGTAGCCCAGCGAATATCTACCGTATTCCTTTACGATAACCCAATCCGCTATATCGTCAAAACGAAAAAAATTGAAACATTAGTGACAAAACATTCAACAGTGTCAGTTTTTTGGGCTCTGATATTATCACATTGTTTCAAATGCTGAACATTAAAAAAATCAACCAATTGCTGCCTTATCGAAGAAATATTCCCTTATTTTTGTGTTAGTCTACAAATCAAAAAATTAGGCACATCGTACTCACAATAGGTACATGAGACAGTGTGTAGTCAAAGAGATCAGGATGAAGGGTTCGAGAGATCAGCAGAACCACGTGTACATAGTTGTCCAGACGATGAACGCCTGCAAATATTGATTTTATAAAGTTCAACGATAGTAATTAACTAAATATTATAACTCATTAGGGAATGGTTTCTTTGATGGTTGAAATTACATGGAGTGACCTACATAGCAATATTCAGCATGGTCGACTTAGTAAGAATCAACTTTTAAAAGTTGCCATTGATCGATTTTTTAAACGGAACCCGTCGCATATCCGCCGTACGAAAGACGGCCAAAAAAGATTTTTTGGACTTGATTTCCACTGTAACAGCATTTTTTGCTTGAATTACCATACATACATGAAATGCTGTCGGGGGAATCGAACTCGTGTTCAAAAAGTGAAAAAAAAGACATTTTTTGGCTGTCTTTCGTGCGGATATGCGACGGGTTCCGTTTAAAAAATCGATCAATGGCAACTTTTAAAAGTTGATTCTTACTAAGTCGACCATGCTGAATATTGCTATGTAGGTCACTCCATGTAATTTCAACCATCAAAGAAACCATTCTCTAGTCAATGAAGTATACTGTATATGTGTGATCAAGCACTGATTGTTTACTAGTGAGATAAAGAGAAGATTGACACAGGACTTTTACAAAGAAATTTGTAAACAACAATCGAAGAAACAAACGATGATACCCAACTATTATACCACCATGCTACGTCGAATCACCAGGTAATATTCTCAAGTGCAAAACTGAAGTGGAAATGGAATTTCTAGCAGCATAGACGGTACAGATCATCAATAGTATCAGAAAGTAATGCAATTTTAATGTAAAGTTAGGAAAAGAAAAATAAAAAAGGCGAAAGAGTGCGTAAAACGAGGACTTTTCTCTTTCTTCTTTTTTGAACAGAAAGTAACATGTCAAATCGAAGCTAAATATTCATTGAAATCAATGATTAAATAAATCCATAAAAATGTGTCTCAAAGTCAACACAATATTAGCACTAAATCACATGATAAGTGTAGTTCTACGTTACGTCATGAAATCGAGGAAAGGGACGATGTCACCTCTCTATAATAACCCTATGCTACGTCGAATCACCAGGTTCAGTCAAACAGGTGAGCATATCCCAACACAAAATAAGATCCATTATATGTCATTTAGAACCCCGAAAGTGTGATGGCAAATCTCATTTTCCACGAAATCAATCAATAGTTAAACAAAATCCATAAAAATCAATACCTTGATCTCCTACAGACTCCTCACTAGTGCTCTCTTCTTTCGTAGATCCATCTCATTTTCGTCGAACGTATCACTCTCCAGTGGACCTCAAAATGACAATCAATATATAATATTTATCTACCATAGACCGTTCTCCATTTACATTCTAGCACTAAATCAGATGTGACAAGTACAATAAGTGTAAATCTACGTAAGATAACGATATTAGAGAAGCAAAACTTGCCAACATATTATTATACAACAATGCTACGCCGAATCACCACCAGGCACTAATACCAAGTAGTAGTAAAGGCGAAAACTAAAGTAGAAATGGATTTTTTAATATAATTTGCTAAATATTACAACCAAGGTGTATACTGTATATGTGTGATCATTCGTAGTAGTTGGTGTTTACTAGCGAGATAAAGAGAAGATTGACCCACGACATTTACTAGACAATCGCGAAACAAACGATGATACCCCACTATTACACAACCATGGTACATTGAATCACCAGGTACTAATCTCAAGTAAAGTAAAGTAGTAAAGGTAAAAGTATAAATGGATTTTCAAGCTATATAGATGGTACGTTTACCAAAAAGTTCGATGCAAATCTATATTGTGCTCAAAATCAATCATTGTCTCAATAAATAATCTCAAAAAGTCAATCAATAATATTGATCTACCATAGACTGTTCTCGAATTCAACAACATTTTGCACTACATCGGATGTGCCAAAATGCAATAAGATTAATTCTACGTACATTATTGATATCAAGGAAACAAACGATGCTACCCCATTATTCTACTTTCATGCTACACTGAATCACCAGGCACCTTTCCATAGTTCAAACTAAAATCTAAAAAGATTTTCTAGCAGCATAAACGGTACAGATCACCAGTAGTATCAGAAAGTAATGTAATTTTAATGTTTGCTACTCAGAATAGATTTCAGAACAAAAAATGTCACAATTTCAGCAGTATTCGAAATACGCGAGAAATTTGCTATCGACAGGTAACATATGGAGACGACATTGTCGCTACCGACTAGACCCACCTGATTCAGCAAAAATTCACTCAAAAATGAAAACGATTTAGCCAAAATTAATAAAAAATAAAATTTTTGCGTAACACTCATCCCATTTTAATTTCCAGATATAAAGATAAGGGATAAAGCAATCCGGCGCCTAGATAAGTTGCCCAAGTATGGTCCAGGCACTCAATACCATGATATATTGCAAAAAAAACGTGATAAATTTATTGCAGCGATAAACATTCTCTTATTAATTTATTAATTCTCCATCTATCAAATTTCGTTCATCTGTTTATCGCATAAGGAAATAAAAATTTATAAGATCTAGGTCATAGTTAGTAAACATTTGACAGCGAATCGAACATCACCAACAAGCGAACATCACCTGGTTGAAACCAACCAATTCCCGTAGCCATTCCTCATCTACTCCGGTTTTTCAGGGTACTATTACAGTAAGTAGCACGCAAAAAGTAACTTACTTCTTACTTACTTTTTCGCTACATACTAATGAAATAGCAAAACAGTAACAATAAAGTAAGTAAAAAGTAAGCTACTTGAAAGTACTTTTTGCGCGCTACTTATTATAATATTATCATGCAAAACCGGAGTACCCGTAATCCAGCCAACACCTACCGCACCCCTCCGTAACCCAGCGAATATCCACAGTACCCCTTCTATACCATAATCCAATCCACTATACCGTCAAAACAAATCAATCAAAATCAAAAAATTAGGTGCATCGTACTCACAATAGGTTCATACGACAGTGTCAACAGAGATTAGGATGAAGGGATCGATACACCAGCAACACCAAGTGCACATCGTTGTCCAGACAATGACCGCCTGCAAATATTGATTTTAAAATGATCAACTTAAAGTAACACCGGGCAACGATGTGCACTGTATTAATAATAATAAATCGATGGAGTATACTGTATATGTGTGATCATTAATATCAGTTGCTGTTTACTAGTCAGATAAAGAGAAGATTGACCAAGACTTTTACTGAATCACCAGGCGCTATTCTCAAGTAGTATTAGTAAAAATAAAAACGAAATGGATTTTCAAGTTAGATAGATGGTATATTTATCAAAAACGATGCCAACTCGATTCTATATTTTGCAAAACATCAATCAATGTCAAGATAACCTCAAAAAGTCAATCAATAGTATTGATGTACCATAGACTATTCTCGAATTCAACACAATATTAGCACTAAAATATGTGACATCAATAATTGATACCAAAGAAACAAACCATGACACCCCACTATTATACCACCATGCTACGCATAATCACCAGGGCACTAATCTCAAGTAGTAGTGAAGATCAAAACTGTTTCGTTCCGCGACTTTTGAACAGAAAGTAAGATGAAAAGAAATTGAGGAAAAGGACGATGTCACCTATCTATAATAACTCTATGCTACGCCGAATCACCAGATCCAGCCAACCAGGTGAGCCAGACATGGCCCATGGTTATCCCACGGGCAAAAAATGCGGGTGGGTAACGTAGATTTTCGGCAAAAAAATGCGGGTGGGTAAACAAAAAATGGGGGAAATTAAAATTTTTTTAAAATTCCGTTATTATTTCAGTTCACAGTTAGACTATTTATCGTACAGTAAGAACGAGAACTGATTTTAATAATATGCGATTTCGTTCAATACTGCACTATATTACATGCATAGTATCCCAATCTGATCGGGTACCGACAGAGAAAGACATGAAACTCAAGAAATTTAGTATTCATTGCGTTTAAGAGGATTTCCAGCGCGTTATCCCATGGTACCTACCGTGGGATAACGCTCTGGCAAATGAGTTTGACGCGTTCTTTTTACATTTCCACGTGGAAAACTGGAATCTCTGTCGGTACGCGACGAGAAATGGCGCAAAAAATAATTTGTATATGCTAAGACCAAGGAAATAGAAAAAATAAATGCAGTACGCGATAATCATGCCTGAAAATGCCCCCCCCCCCCCTCCAAACAATACTTTCCCACTATAATTTTCATATTTCTTATTGCCCACTGTGTTCTCTGTCGGTACGCGACTCTAAACGAAAAATCAATTTTTTTTTAATCAATTCATATTTCAGTTCTTGTTAACGTTAAATTCTGACACAGCGTACTATTATCACTTCACTGAACTTAAAGATCGTACTCTTCTCATATTCGTACTCCTTTATTCAATTTGCTACCATACTCTTTTCTTCAATTTTCTTCGACATGATTGATTAATTGGCATTTTTTTCAAATCAACATTTTTCGAAATTTTGCGGGTGGGTACCTTCTTTTTAAAAAAATTGCGGGTGGGTCTATCCCATGGGATAGCCATGGGCCATGTCTGAGGTGAGCCTATTCCAACACAAAATAAGAGCCGTTATATGTCAAATATATCTACGAAAGTATGATGGCAAGTCTCATTTTCCACGAAATCAATCAATAGTTAAACAACTCCATAAAAATCAATACCTTGATCTCTCTCACGACTATTCTCGAATTCAACAACTTATTATTGACCGTATTAAATACACTTGTTTGTTTGGTACGAGAGTAGCCAGCCACAGCCACAATGTGTTTCTATGTTTAGAGAGACAGCACAATTGAGATAGTACGTAGATCAGGGAGAGCGAGGAAGGGAGGAAAAAGTGGAGAGTTAATCGATAGTTCTTTCTCTGTTTAGCAGCCAGTAGCAAGGCAATTACACAAGTACATTTTATACGGACTATAGCACTAACAATAAATCAGATGCGCCAAATACAATAAGAGTTGTTCTTCGTAAATAATGGAAATCAAAGAAGCAAACGATGCCGCCCCACTATTATACCACCATGTTACGCCGAATCACCAGGCAATAATACCAAGTAGAAGTAAAGATCAAAACTAAAGTGGAGTTGAATTTTAGACCAGCATAGAATAGAAATAGAAAATAATGTAATTTTAATGTAAGGTTACAAAAAGAAAAAGAAAATGGATCTTCGCGATATAGATCACCGGTAGTCTCAGAAAGTAGCTTTAATGTAAAGTTACGAAAATAAAAATAAAACAGGCAAAAGAGTGAGTAAAACGAGTAGTTTTATCTATTTTTATAGTTCCTTTTCGCGTCTTTTGAACATAAAGTAAGATTTCAAATCGACATTCAAGAAATCAATGATTGTATTATATAAATGCCTAAAGAAATCAATGAACATCTCCCATAGACCAACCAATACCCGTGACCATTCCATCTACCCGTAATCCAGCCAACACCTACCCTAACCCTCCTCTACCGTAACACAGTGAATATCTACCGTATCCCTAATGCATCGTTACATTTGCCTGACGCGCCTACGCCGTCACGTAAAAAACGTTACATTTGGCGACGCACGCGTCGACGTCAATTTTGGAGTGTGTTCGGTCCCAAGTGGAAAACCCTGAATGTCATCAGGGGTACGGTAAAAGATTGCGGTAGCCAACCATTACTGATCGATGGTTACGGTAACTTCCTACCGTACCCCTGATAACAATCATGGTTTTCCCATTGGGGCCCAACACACTCCAAAATTGACGTCGACGCGTCCGTCATACGTGGGCGGGCATTGCCGCTGGAAACGAAAATCGGGGGGGGGGGGGGTCGGACCCAAAAATCGGGGGGTGTATTGCCGCCATACGTGGACGGCATTGTCGCTAGCGGCAAGACCCACCCGGTTTTAGCATCCGAATCACCCGATTTAGTCAAAATTCACCCAAAAAAGAAAACCATTTTGCAAACAATTCACTTTGAAATGAATTTTTTCTGTCTAACCCTTCCGATTTTTGCATCCTACCCACCCGAGTTTAATTTCCAGCGGCAAAGGTTGCCCACGTATGATTGCCGCTAGCGGCAGTGGTTCCCACGTATGGCGTGCGACGCCAAATGTAACGTTTTTTTACGTGACGGCGTAGGCGCGTCAGGCAAATGTAACGATGCATAACACACCATAACCCAAGCCACTAAACCGTCAAAACGAAAAAAGTTAAACATTTGCGACAAATTTGTGACAACAGATTCCATAAAGTGCACTAGTATTTGAGCCCCCAAAATAGGTACATCATACTCACAATAGGCACACGAGACTTAAGTTGGGTGCTTCCCCTTATAAATCAGATGTGTCAAATACAATAAGAGTATGTAAATAATTGGAATAACAGAAACAGAGAATGCCACAACACTATTATATCATCATGCTACGACGAATCACCAGGTGCTTTTCTCAAGTAGTAGTAAAGATTAAAACTAAAGTGGAAATGGATTTTCCAGCAGCATAGATGGTGCAGATCACCAATAATATCAGAAAGTAATGCAATTTTAATGTAAAGTCACGAAAAGAAAAAGGAAAATGCGAAAGAGTGACTAAAACGAGGAGTTTTCTTTTTTTCCTTTCACAACTTTTGAACAGAAAATACGATGTCAAATCGACATTCCGTGAAATCAATGATTAAATAAATCCATAAAAATCAATCAATAACCTTGATCTCACACAGAATGCTCTCAACGTCAACAGAATATTAGTACTAAATCACATAATAAGTGTTGTTCTAACAATAAGCTACGTAGAGAAATCGAGGAAAGGGACGATGTCACCTCTCTATAATAACTCCATGACACCGAATCACCAGGTCCAGCCAACCAAGTGAGCCTATCCCAACACAAAATAAGAGGCGTTATATGTCATATAGATCTCCGAAAGTGTGATGGCAAGTCTCATTTTCCACGAAATCAATCAATAGCTAAAAATGGATGGTCCCATCAATGAGAGATCCCCCCCCCCCTTTTCCACCCCATTCTATGATTTCTTTCCTCAAGTATCTTGCCCAATATTACCCTCTTTCAATTATCGGCGCTTGTTCCGCAAATGTGCACACTTGCCACGCCCCCATTAAGCCCCGCCCCCTTTTCCAGACTGAGAGCCTGGAAGGGGGGAGGCCCCAGCCGGCTCCTGCTCGGCGACTTCTCCAAGAAGATGGAGAAGTCCGGGGCAGGGAAGGGACTTCATCGCGAAGGCCCTTCCCCAAACCAAAATGCTCTCGAATGAGAGAGGCGCAACTGATGAATCAGAGGCGAAGAATGAGCCAGCCGAGGCTATTTATAGGGGCGATACAAACTACAAGCCTCGCATGCGCGCTCTCTCGCTAGAACACGCTCTCTCGCTTACTCTCACTGTCCAGCTCTCTCTCCTCTCTCATCTCCCCTGCGTGTCTTACCTGGTTTGTCTGTATGTCTGTGTCGATAAATATATAATATTATCTCTAAATCACATGATAAGTATGAATAGCGAAATGATATTGAGGAAAGGGACGATGTCGCCTCTCTATAATAACTCTATGCTACGCCGAATCACCAGGTCCAGCCAACCATTTGAGCCTATCCCAACACAAAATAAGAGCCGTTATATGTCATATAGAACTCTGAAAGTGTGATGACAAGTCTCAGTCTCAAATCAATCAATAGTTAAACAAATCCATAAAATCAATACCTTGATCACCCACAGACTCCTCTATAGTGTGTCCGTCTTTCGTAGATCCATCTCATCTTTGTCGAACGGATCACCACTGATCACTGTACCTATTGCGAACTGACTTTATTATCAAAACTGATCATTTAACAATATGTTTGACTACCTTCATCCTCGAGATTAGCGAGCAAAGAGAGTGCAGAGGTGCACTAAAGAGCAGATCAATCAATCCAGAAGTAGTCCCGTCCAAATCTTCACATTGGGGAAGGACACGAGATAAGGATGTGTCAGTGCTTTAAGTACAATTTTAATATTATTATTATTATTATTATTATTATTTTTATTATTATTATTATTATTAAAACCATCTAAATTATTGTTGTTTTGTGTAAGTTTCAGTATTCAGTTCTGTTTGTGTGGAAAATTCAGTTCTAATAGGGAACCAACGAATCGGTTGACTCATAAAGAAAGAGCAATTGCTAGCAACACGAATTCACAACAGTGTTCCATTGACTTTGAAAGCTTCAACTCTTCTTCAGTGATCTCGCTTTCAACGAAAAATTGCTTGTGCCGGAATAAAGGAAAAGGTTTACAAAAATTAAGGAAAAAATCGAATTTTCGAGCCCCTTTAAACGGAATGTTATCAGTGCCCAGTACAACTTTCGCTACGGTAGACCAATCATACCACTCTAACCACTCTGAATTGCATACAAATAATCGATAACAACCGAATTCACAAATCGATAGAATCGATAATTACAGTATGCCTGCGTCCCTCACTCATCGATCAGATCCACGGGGCCATTAAGACCTTTCTTCTTGTACAGACAGCCAGTGGGGAAGGGCGACCTGCATAATCGATCAATCAATAATATGTTCCAAAAGAAATTTAAAAAAAAAGTAATCAACAATAACATTGCAATTCCGTATCAGTAATAGATAAGGCTGAATTTAGATAAAATTTAGATAAATCGAAAAGTAATTAACTATAGTTTATCTATTTCTTTATTCTGTACCGTGTTGTACTTGCAAAATTAATTATATAATTAGTGGGAGGGGGTGGCCAGAAACTGAAGAAGTGCCAAGCCTTTATAAACGGGTCATACATGAGCGGCATTTCCAAGACGCAACCCAACTAACTTTTAGTCAATGCAGCCTGCCACTAAATTACAAAATAGGTTCCTCCCATACTGCCTTTTCAATACATCCTAGGAATATACCCAGCCCACATATGACGTTTCAGATAATATAATCAAAGATCAAAGATCACAAACTTGAGGAAGTTATTGCTGCGTTTGCAGTAGGACACGAATGTGATGTAGGCGACGCATCGCGACGAAACCAGTTGACAGTAGGATTATTCCGCCACTTGCTTCCATACCTGAATTTGATCATAGATATAGATGAGAGAGTTCAAAGATTCAAAGATCGTAGAAGTTTGCCCACGTATGATGAATCGATTATGATAGGTTAATAATTCCATTTAGTGTTTAGCTTTTCACAATCAATCATAATATAATCGCAAAAAATATGATTTCAGCATGCTCATTCGAATATTCTAACAACGGAAATCGAAATAATCGCAGACTTCTGGACGATTTATTTATTCGATTTATGAGCAAAATAAGAAGAAAGAGAAATGGTAGTCAATACTTAGATCGAGACGAACATCACTACAAAGATGAATGCAAACCTGTCGTCGATTGATTTCACTTTCCCTCCTTGCAATACCTATTAGATGTCCATTTGAATGAGGAAGAAGATGATGAAGCATCATCATGATGAAGGCCACTTGACGATGCTGGAATGACAACCACTTATTGATCAATTCATTAAGTTTTGTTGATTGATTTATTGATCATAATATGACGAAAGTACTCTACCGCGGTATACCGAGCATGAACATTGACTATTCTAAATATATTTCAAAACAACAGAAAATATGTAGCTCAAGACATAACAATTGTTCCAATATCAAATAAGCAAACAAGAATCATAAGGAAAATGAGAACAAAGAAGGGAAGGAGCAGAAAGACAATGAATAAAAAATAAACGGAGAATGTCATAGTGAAAGGAATCCCTAGCTAGGGAATGATGGACCGAATTGAACGCTTCTCTGTATTATCTACAAGCACAATTTACCATTCCACATTTTGACACTCTCCATCGTTTCAATCTTTACAGTTTCCAAACATTCCACTCTCACAATCTCACAACGCAAAGTTGTATTTCGTTGCGTTTCCTAACACAAACGAGCAGCATGGTGAAGAAAAACAGAGTAATAATGTATAAAACATCTCTGATTCTGATCGGAGCAAGGGAAAAGGGATAAAGACAGAATATGACATAACAACAACTAAATAATGCATAACAAAGCCAAAAACAGGGAAAAAAACAGAAAACGAAATAAATTCGAAATTAAAATAGTCCGATGATTGCTAAATTGACAACCTGCATACAGTATGACAAATATCATCGATTTTCTTCCAGAAAATATTCTAAATTCTTAAAATTGATTTTAAAAAAATATTTTGTTTTCTACACAACATTTTTAAATATTGATTGAAAAAATCCATTGGTATTTTCAATTGTTGAAACCACTGTTGGTCATCCTTCCATCAACCTTAGCGCTTTCAAAATCGTTCAATGGAGTAAACGACTTCTGAAAGTAAACTGTAAGTGACTGAAGCATTACAATTAAACTTTGAGCTTTGAAAGACCAGAGTATCTGTTCAGAAAGGGTTCAAAGGCGTTTATTTCCATCACATATATGATTTTCCGACTACAATTTGAATCTCGGGACTGATTGTGAGAAATGGATTGAGATTACTGTATTGCGAAAGTTACCGTAGTTTCTGTTGATATGAGCCGTTGACGATGGGATTATTTCTTATGTCTCTAAAATCTCCCAGCCCTGGTGATATCTCGAACAGATTGGGCTCTTAAATGACCTCCTGATCTTTATCGCCCCAGGTCATACACATTTTTCTCAAGTGACAACTGATTATTCAATTGTCCTTTCAAATGTCGCATCTTTACTGTATTCGCTGTAGATACATCGTACATCTCAACTCGAATACTGTAGTTATTTATCACCTAATCATAGATCAATATCAACAGGAAGACCAATTGTTTGTCTTACAGATCACCCGATGACTTTCATGAAAAATCGATTTGAAAAATGAAAGAATATCAGCCGACTTCTGGTACCTAGAGGCGACGACCGAGAAATAATTTTTAGATTATTCTAGAACTTCACTACCAAATGAAATGTCTAATCAATGTTTATAACAGAAACAACTCAATGTAAAATTCTTGCGAGTAACAAAAAGTGTGTGAAAGGCGTTATATTGGGATATTACATGGTGAACAGAATAGGGAATGTATACAGAATACGAGGTACGGTGATTACGAAACGTTGCCTCTACGTCGTACGGGTATACGGTAAAATAGTCTGGGGTGGATATCTCATATGGTATCATATGGTCATATGATGTTCAAGGGCGGAAAACTGGAGAACAAAGGTGTTAGAGAGCATAAAAGTGGGCGGAGTTGATACTGTAGATACTGTAGACTGGGATACGGTAGACGACATCTTGCCAATCGATAAGATTACTGTAGATTTGGATGCCGCAGTCAACTTCCAAACAACCAGACAACCAGAAAACATCGCCGGCAAACGTTTCTAGCAACCCTTGAACATCATTATTATTATTATTATTATTTTTATTATTATTATTATTATTAAAACCATCTAAATTATTGTTGTTTTGTGTAAGTTTCAGTATTCAGTTCTGTTTGTGTGGAAAATTCAGTTCTAATAGGGAACCAACGAATCGGTTGACTCATAAAGAAAGAGCAATTGCTAGCAACACGAATTCACAACAGTGTTCCATTGACTTTGAAAGCTTCAACTCTTCTTCAGTGATCTCGCTTTCAACGAAAAATTGCTTGTGCCGGAATAAAGGAAAAGGTTTACAAAAATTAAGGAAAAAATCGAATTTTCGAGCCCCTTTAAACGGAATGTTATCAGTGCCCAGTACAACTTTCGCTACGGTAGACCAATCATACCACTCTAACCACTCTGAATTGCATACAAATAATCGATAACAACCGAATTCACAAATCGATAGAATCGATAATTACAGTATGCCTGCGTCCCTCACTCATCGATCAGATCCACGGGGCCATTAAGACCTTTCTTCTTGTACAGACAGCCAGTGGGGAAGGGCGACCTGCATAATCGATCAATCAATAATATGTTCCAAAAGAAATTTAAAAAAAAAGTAATCAACAATAACATTGCAATTCCGTATCAGTAATAGATAAGGCTGAATTTAGATAAAATTTAGATAAATCGAAAAGTAATTAACTATAGTTTATCTATTTCTTTATTCTGTACCGTGTTGTACTTGCAAAATTAATTATATAATTAGTGGGAGGGGGTGGCCAGAAACTGAAGAAGTGCCAAGCCTTTATAAACGGGTCATACATGAGCGGCATTTCCAAGACGCAACCCAACTAACTTTTAGTCAATGCAGCCTGCCACTAAATTACAAAATAGGTTCCTCCCATACTGCCTTTTCAATACATCCTAGGAATATACCCAGCCCACATATGACGTTTCAGATAATATAATCAAAGATCAAAGATCACAAACTTGAGGAAGTTATTGCTGCGTTTGCAGTAGGACACGAATGTGATGTAGGCGACGCATCGCGACGAAACCAGTTGACAGTAGGATTATTCCGCCACTTGCTTCCATACCTGAATTTGATCATAGATATAGATGAGAGAGTTCAAAGATTCAAAGATCGTAGAAGTTTGCCCACGTATGATGAATCGATTATGATAGGTTAATAATTCCATTTAGTGTTTAGCTTTTCACAATCAATCATAATATAATCGCAAAAAATATGATTTCAGCATGCTCATTCGAATATTCTAACAACGGAAATCGAAATAATCGCAGACTTCTGGACGATTTATTTATTCGATTTATGAGCAAAATAAGAAGAAAGAGAAATGGTAGTCAATACTTAGATCGAGACGAACATCACTACAAAGATGAATGCAAACCTGTCGTCGATTGATTTCACTTTCCCTCCTTGCAATACCTATTAGATGTCCATTTGAATGAGGAAGAAGATGATGAAGCATCATCATGATGAAGGCCACTTGACGATGCTGGAATGACAACCACTTATTGATCAATTCATTAAGTTTTGTTGATTGATTTATTGATCATAATATGACGAAAGTACTCTACCGCGGTATACCGAGCATGAACATTGACTATTCTAAATATATTTCAAAACAACAGAAAATATGTAGCTCAAGACATAACAATTGTTCCAATATCAAATAAGCAAACAAGAATCATAAGGAAAATGAGAACAAAGAAGGGAAGGAGCAGAAAGACAATGAATAAAAAATAAACGGAGAATGTCATAGTGAAAGGAATCCCTAGCTAGGGAATGATGGACCGAATTGAACGCTTCTCTGTATTATCTACAAGCACAATTTACCATTCCACATTTTGACACTCTCCATCGTTTCAATCTTTACAGTTTCCAAACATTCCACTCTCACAATCTCACAACGCAAAGTTGTATTTCGTTGCGTTTCCTAACACAAACGAGCAGCATGGTGAAGAAAAACAGAGTAATAATGTATAAAACATCTCTGATTCTGATCGGAGCAAGGGAAAAGGGATAAAGACAGAATATGACATAACAACAACTAAATAATGCATAACAAAGCCAAAAACAGGGAAAAAAACAGAAAACGAAATAAATTCGAAATTAAAATAGTCCGATGATTGCTAAATTGACAACCTGCATACAGTATGACAAATATCATCGATTTTCTTCCAGAAAATATTCTAAATTCTTAAAATTGATTTTAAAAAAATATTTTGTTTTCTACACAACATTTTTAAATATTGATTGAAAAAATCCATTGGTATTTTCAATTGTTGAAACCACTGTTGGTCATCCTTCCATCAACCTTAGCGCTTTCAAAATCGTTCAATGGAGTAAACGACTTCTGAAAGTAAACTGTAAGTGACTGAAGCATTACAATTAAACTTTGAGCTTTGAAAGACCAGAGTATCTGTTCAGAAAGGGTTCAAAGGCGTTTATTTCCATCACATATATGATTTTCCGACTACAATTTGAATCTCGGGACTGATTGTGAGAAATGGATTGAGATTACTGTATTGCGAAAGTTACCGTAGTTTCTGTTGATATGAGCCGTTGACGATGGGATTATTTCTTATGTCTCTAAAATCTCCCAGCCCTGGTGATATCTCGAACAGATTGGGCTCTTAAATGACCTCCTGATCTTTATCGCCCCAGGTCATACACATTTTTCTCAAGTGACAACTGATTATTCAATTGTCCTTTCAAATGTCGCATCTTTACTGTATTCGCTGTAGATACATCGTACATCTCAACTCGAATACTGTAGTTATTTATCACCTAATCATAGATCAATATCAACAGGAAGACCAATTGTTTGTCTTACAGATCACCCGATGACTTTCATGAAAAATCGATTTGAAAAATGAAAGAATATCAGCCGACTTCTGGTACCTAGAGGCGACGACCGAGAAATAATTTTTAGATTATTCTAGAACTTCACTACCAAATGAAATGTCTAATCAATGTTTATAACAGAAACAACTCAATGTAAAATTCTTGCGAGTAACAAAAAGTGTGTGAAAGGCGTTATATTGGGATATTACATGGTGAACAGAATAGGGAATGTATACAGAATACGAGGTACGGTGATTACGAAACGTTGCCTCTACGTCGTACGGGTATACGGTAAAATAGTCTGGGGTGGATATCTCATATGGTATCATATGGTCATATGATGTTCAAGGGCGGAAAACTGGAGAACAAAGGTGTTAGAGAGCATAAAAGTGGGCGGAGTTGATACTGTAGATACTGTAGACTGGGATACGGTAGACGACATCTTGCCAATCGATAAGATTACTGTAGATTTGGATGCCGCAGTCAACTTCCAAACAACCAGACAACCAGAAAACATCGCCGGCAAACGTTTCGTAGAATAAAATCAGTTCATTATAACAAATAATCGTACCTTACAGTACTACTTCATTGTAGGTCTCAGGCACAGTGAACGGTGTGTGTGACAATAGAAGACGGAGGTGAACCTTCCTGACCGTCGGACCTGTGAAATATTGATTAGTTGTTTAAGACACCAATTTCAGCGGACACCACTGTTTCTTTTCCTTTCGTTACTTTTGAACTCCCTATACCACACCTTGGTCATCTCCTCATTCGCATGCTTGGACAGATACTCTGGAAGTACGGATTCGTTATTTTCGCTTAAAAATTGACATTTTTAGCCTAATTTTTTATCAAGTGGCCTAAAATGGGCCTTAAATAGTGGGTCCACGCACTGCGAGGGTATGGTAATGTATGTTCCTTTCGCTAGTTTTGAACTCCGTATACCACACCTTGTTCATCTCCTTATTCGCATGCTTGGACAGATACTCTGGAAGGACGGAGAGTTGATCATGATCGGAAATCACCTCAACAATATACTGTAACGTCAACAACGTACCGTAACCAAGATATACAAAAATTAATAAAATCGACAATCTTTAACAACTGTTTAACAACAGTTATTCCATACTACACACGTCTTCCTCGCTTATTCCACAATATGACCTTTGATCTTTAGCGATCGGTGTACGGTTTGGGGGTTCAAAGACCAAAAGGGAAATGAAATACAGTGTAAACTGATAACAGAGATCGAGAAATGAACTGAATATTCAATGATTCAGTCATATCTGATCTACCATAGCAGTAATACACATGGGAGATCAAAGGTCAAAGATCAATATATTTTAGAATAACCCATCAGACAAATATGCGATCATTCAATAGCAGAATCAATCAATAAATAGCTCCCAAACAAGCGAACAGAAGGTTTTCAGCATAATTTCAAAGGTGCATTTTTGCCAAGCAACTTACCGTCGTATACAACGTTTCAGGCATTTTGTGATACAAATATCAATATCCGAATAGAAAATACAAAAAAAAGAACGATGAAAACATCACTTGCCCTATAGAATGACGTTTTTTGCGCGTTATAATAATATAAACTCATTGATGTTATGTAGCTAGAACAAGGATAGGTTGCACAATTAATTTTAAAATTGCTGACATATACTATTCGCCTTCCACTATCAGTGACGTCATCATCACTACCAGGGAAATGGGCATCTAATGCAGATTGTGTAGACTGTCGTAACTGGCAGCATAAGAGACTCAACCGAATAAATCCAACTTAGAGGAAGAAGACAGATTAGACAAGATATTGTGAATGTTAAATGTTTCCACATTTGATCGATAAAGACGCAATATAAACAATCAATAACCATATATATATTCGGGGAAAAGTCGATTGGTAATTACGCGGTAACTTACTGATTATTGGGGAACATACATTTTCGGTACCCTCGCCGTCTATTTTTATATAGTGGGTCAATTCTCGAAATATAGTGGGTTGATACACAAAATTCGTTATTTTCGCCTAAAAATCGTCATTTTTAGCTTAATTTTTTTATCAAGTGGCCTAAAATGGGCCTTATATAGTGGGTCAATCCTCGCACTGCGAGGGTATGGCAATGTATGATTGGGGAAAAGGTTCCTACCATGTGAACAGCTGGCAGCACGGACGGGACACACAAGCCAAAAGGACGTACGCCCCTTTTGCCACATGCACATCAAAGTTCAAAAAAACTACGGTATTAGGCGGCATTGCTAAATGCAGAAACGCAACTCTAGAGGCGGAATTTTCAAAAATGTTCGTAAATTAGCAAACAAATCGTACTGAATAAATTCAAAAATAATTAATTTCGTAGTCGTGAGAGCTAGCTGATAGCTTTTGTCAACGCGACAGACGGAACCATAGGTCTGTAAGATATTTGAATATGCAAAATGTTAATAAAAGTCGTATTCACAGAGATTCCGCGACATAACGAAATATAGGACTTTTCACTGCATTTAGCAAACTTCGTATTGCCAATACTCTTATTTCTTCTCTATTTTTTCCAATACAATTTAGATTGTTTCAGTGTTCACCCTCATCAAAGATTTAAGCGAAATAAATTCATGAAACTACAAAATTTTGAAGAAACAAAAATAATTCCGCATCTGTGAATTAGGGGTTCCTAAAACGCGCGGTGGCGTGCATATAGTGTGCGGCAATTTGCTGACCCGCCTTTGTCCCGTCCGTGGCAGAGATAGAGACGTAAACAGGAGTACGTTAGTCACAGGCTAATAGATGTAGAAGATCTTCTTAATTAACCCTACAATACATTATCGATCGTTCAAAAAGGAGAAAATAGGTGGATATAAAATAAAATAACGAAATCGGACTACTTCATCGTTAATTTATAAAAGATAGAGCGAAATTAATTGATAATCGTTGTCACCTTATGAGGAGTAAAAGGCGTGGAGAAGGTATACTGGATAACGTGGAGTTCCTCGCATTGAGGCGAATCATGACATTCTGACTAAACCGTGCCTGAACTGAAATCTTTATATGTTGATTTATACGGCAAGTATAAGTAAAAAGCGGGCTTGTCCCACGTGATAAAACGACGATTTCTGGATGAAACTGTCAGTATAAAAGAGTTTCTCGTTCAGATTAAAGGTGGATGCAACGAGGAACAGTGGATGAAAAAAGGATAACGAGACGAGAATATACTAGAATAGCTAACTGGCCGTTATTCTTCCTTCATTGACTAGACAAAAGTGAACAAAACAACTAGAAATGCGCTAAAGAAAGTGCGGAATCAAAAAAAGAAAGATACGTTTAGTTTTGTGGTTCTTTGGCGGCTATTGACTCGAATAGGTAGTAAACATATAATGTACGTATAATATAGTGAAGACTAATCAATCAAAGAAGCGAATAATGATAAAAGAATGGAAAATAAACAGGCCATCACGGTGTGACACACCGACCGGCGGAATGGTTAGAGACGCAGAGTTTTAGGGAGCTACCGTGTTCTGAGAGCCAAAAACGCTGCTAAGGCATTTCTGTGTAAGAGTTCACTGATTTCAATAAATTCCAAATTTTCGCAATCAATTTTCTCGGGATTTTCTTTGTTTTCTTTGATTTTATTTTGCTTCCGTAGATATATGAATCATGTATTACCCAAGTTTGAAGTAATTTTGTCACCGATGATCTTTTAAATACGCAAACGTCTCTGACCGATAAAGATTATGACGAACTCTTCATAATCTATGGCATAATCAAGGACAACATTTTCAGACTATAAACACTGTGAAAATAGCTTACTTTAATAGGTAATAATGACTATAATAAATAAAAAAATGTTATTAGTTTTTCAAGCTGATAAAACAAGCTGTATTTATCCTGAAAGTTGATTACAAAGTTTAAAACATTTACAAAAATAATTTAAAAATTAGAAAAATAAAAATGTTTAAAATAAATATAAATTTTAAATTCCCTCCTTGGAGATAATTACCCTGAATCACGCACAATTCCTCACTTTTGTAGAAAAAATACCCTGAAACAGGCACAAACCCTGAATTTTGTAAGAGAATCTTGCGATTCAGGGTGCATCAGGGGCTAGAGCGCCAGACGGCACGAGAGAGGCTAGAGTGCAGACACGCCAGACATTCGGTCATTTCTAATTTTTCCGCCGGTCGCTTTCTCTTGTTCTGTCACACCGTGGGCCAAACCGAAACTATTTTCCAGATCGACATGCTCATTCTTACAGTAAGTTAGAAAGGTGGTTCTAAATATAATTTGTCTTAATTGGAGTTTGCATGAAATACGGTAGTTTTAAGCTTCGGGAACTTTCTTTTTCGTTCTTTTCTTGTCGCCGAAGATTTTTGTCATCCTTTCTTGGTGTTTTGTGTTTTTGTTCCGTTCTGTCTGTTATTCTATCCCTTGTATTTCCCCCATTTCCATTCTCTATGTCTATTTTTCTACTCTTTTCTTTTCGCGGATATTGAAATCGTCTCAAAAACGATACGCGCCCAGATTTTCGCACAGTCTGTTGTGTATCAGTTTTTCTAGTTCGCGGAAACAAAACTTGTATCATCTTCCCTTCCACCTGGTTCTTTCAATGCATTCGTCGTGCTTTCTTACCCCACTAAAATGCCTATCTTCCACTGTTTTGTGAATATTCTCCGCTGTTTACGCATTCTCTTTGCTGTATTTTCTTTCCGTTTCGTTAATTTTGATATCACAGTGAACTTCTTTTCAGTTCATGAGAAGGTTGGAGACTGGGCGCGTTACAATCTTCTGAAACTTCGCCGCCGTTGCTTACCTGTGCCCATCCTCTCTGGAGTCATCCAATCCGCCTACCACGCCATGATAGGTAAGTTTTTTGCTGATATTTTGTCTTCACAATTAGTAGTACATGGGAACTAATTGTGAGCAATGTTGATATTTCGCCTGCAAAGTACATCAATCATCTTAATTTGTTTTAGGAATCGTCGCCTGTCGTGGAGGTATTGACAAGCCCGTGCACAAGGCTGACGGACGTGCATACCACAAGACCAAGATAAACAGCTACTCAGAAGTGTCTCCATGAACCCCGTCGAATATCCTCACGGAGGATGAAACCATCGGCAGATTGGACATCTTGTAATCGTCGCCAGAAGCGTAGTCACGGAGTAAAAGGTACATTTAAAAAATTCTAATTATACATTGATTGCTAGAACTAGAAACGTTGTGTGTATACCACTTGTTTTCCATGCTGTGGTACGTATGCTGTTGCAATTCGTTTTATATTTATTACATATCCTGTTTTCAGATCAGCTGACCGCGCCTCTGGGGATGACCTCTCCCAACCATGAAACAACCGGACCAATATCTGCGTTTTCGCTGGAGAGTCCAAGTTGATCGTCGTTGCCTTCTCTGCCTTCGTTCAGATTGTCCGCAAGGGCGATTGCGGGGTATGTTTTACTCTTCACCTTGAGAATCATTATTAAATCGAACTAGTTATTGATTGTACACCTTCAGGCTGCCCCATCGGTGAACACTGTTCGTCAGCTCAAGGAGAAGAGAAGCTCCCCTCCGTCAACTCTGACGCTTTGGCAGCGTCAATGCTGAGCTATCGATCTTCGTCTTGAGGCGAACGCGCTACCGTACCCCGGTCTGTGACATCCTTATCGACATTAGATTGCGTGCTCGCAAGAGCCCCTTTCTTTCTATTTTATATCTGTATCACGTGAAACTATCTCTTCAGGAATCTTACCGCTCGTATGGATGACCAGACGGGGGATTACTTGAACTTTCTCTTCTGGACAGCCCTGCTTCCCGGATTCAACTTCGTGGTCCATGGACAGCAAGCTTTGGATGATCAAGCACACGCTTATACTCTCCGTCCACGGAGACTGGCTCCGTTTCGATTTTTCGTTATAAAGTGTTTGTCCGTCGCGTTTGTTTTGGAGGCCAAGGGTCGTTGGAGGAAAGTGTTTTCGAGGTATCCATCCCCGCGCTGTTAAATGGGCGGAGTCTGCATCGCTATATACATTGAGCTATCCGGAAAGGGGCGGAGCTTGAAATCGGAATACTCGTTGACCATACTGTATGTAGATGGTTTGATATACACAGACGGGATCAAGGGAGAATGATTATCTTCTTCGTTTTGTTATGTCCCGTTCGTTATAACGAGTGTACATGGCCAAGCCTAGTAATAATTCCACACAAATAATGGAGTTGCACTTTTACTCATTCATATTTATATCTATTACAACAAGGAAATAATTGTAAAATGACGAAAACAAAAACAACAGAACTACTCTGACACAATCTAAAAACGACGATTGATATTTAATAATTTCTGAAAGATTCGATTTAAAATCGATGAATCACGTAACAATGAATATAACAGACTAGAAACAAATTAAGGAAAGATCAAAGATCAATCTATTCATTCTTCTTTTCTTCATCGGAAACATGATTATCGTAGAGGGTGAACAGTTTCGCTACCTCCTTCATATCCATACCAGCCTTTCCATCATCTATCAATCTTCCGGAAAAGGTAAATATTTAATAAATAACTTAAAATTTTAATTTCATCGTGAATAGAATTTTAATTACTTAATTAATTATTACCATGGTATAATACTATGTTCAAAGTTGTGAAATGAGAAGAAAACTTTTCAATTTTGTACATTCACTCGCAATTTTTCGTTTCGTTTCTTTTGTCGATTTTTAAACACTACATAAGCTAGTCAGTTCACGATAATCAACAATGGTGCATCTACCGTACCTCGCCACATCGATACCTCCACTTATCAGATTCACCATCAAGACGCCGACAATCTTATCGTCCTTCATGTAAAACACAACACCTTTGTCGTACTTGTTACCCGTTTACTAGAAGAATAAAATCAGTTTATGATAGAGAGATCAAAGATCAATATAAAGATCAAAGTTCAAAGATCACTCACCAGAGTGCTTTGGCGCCTCCGGTCATGTTCTCTCCGATCAGTCTGCCTGAGGTCTGTGCGCCCTCCCAATGCTCGGTACGGTGACGGCCTGATATCATAATAGGATCATTATCGATTTTTCCACAAACAAAGCTCATGAATGATTTAAAAATCATTTACATCAATATCCATGTCGCACCAGAACAATCCTCCCTACCAAATACCGTAACCCTACACGATCTACCGTAATACCGTAATCCATATCGTAACAAAAATGTAATGTTTCCATTCAAGTCCTGCTCGATCTCATCAATTCAAGCTATTCATCGGACTAATGACACGTGCGAGGGATGGTCCCATCAATGAGAGATCCGCCCATTCTCTATCCTTTCTTTCCTCAAGTATCTTGCCCAATATTACCCTCTTTCAATCATCTAGCTATGTCGAGAGTATTCAGTTATCCATTGTTTCTGTTTTTTAAACCTGTATTGTTTCATGCTGAGCATGTCGATAAATATAATATAATATATAATTATGGTGAAAAAGCAGAACGAGAGTAGGACCAAGTATCTGATTCATATACCAAGTGTGAAACGCGCATCTCACAGGCTCAATTCAACAATCACGAATAGGTTGAAACAAGAGGAAAAGAGACTGAAACGAGGTAGAAACACCAATAGGTGAGTGTGCTACGTGTATGGGACCCTGCAAAATTCCCATCACTGACACAATGCCTCGGCACTTTTGTTTAATCTGCGCATTTGATTGAACACATTTTCTAAAATAGTGGTATTGACTATGAGTTAAAGGGAGCGTAACCTCTCTCTTTAATATTCTTTTGGGTGGCAAATGGCAAACTGCCTACATCAATCCTCAACCCTATCCACGTATGGAGATAACTAGTAACCAAGAAGAGATACGTTCTATCTATGATCTTCATGTCATAATGCAAGCGCGAATCGATTAGAATACGGTTGCCATTGATTACTGTACCTATCGCGAACTGACTATATTATCAAAACTAATCAATCAATAATATGTTGGACTACCTTCTCCCCCGCTTGCATCCTTGAAATCAAAACAAACATTGCCGTTGAAAATTAAAATCGGGTGGGTCAGGTGCCAAAATCGAGTATGTTTGACACAAAAATTTCATTTTCGAGTGAATTTTGCCCAAATCGTTTTCAATTTTTCAGTGAATTTTGGCTAAATCGAGTGGGTTTGGTGCCTAAATCGGGTGGGTATTGCCGCTAGCGACAATGTCGCCCACGTATGAATCAAAAGAGCAGAGAGAGAGTGTGAAGATTCACTCCGAAAGTGTGATGGAAAGTCTCATTTTCCACGAAATCAATCAATAGTTAAAAAACCCAAAAAAAATCAATACCTTGATCTCCCACAGACTCCTCTCTAGTGCTCCCGTCTTTCGTAGATCCATCTCATCTTCGTCGAATGGATCACTCTCCAGTGGACCTCAAAAAGACAACTAATAATACTGATGTACCATACCGTTGTCGAAGTCAACATAATATTAGCACTAAATCAGATTATCGATCGATTCAAGATCACAACGGAATTGTGTGTAGTAGAAACATGCTAATCCATTATCCCCGTTAACATGCATCATTGCGCTGACAATAAATCAAGTTCTAGCTGATAAAGTGGTCATATTTAGCAAACATTTGACAGCGATTCACCTGGTTTTCAAAGTTATGTTTTATTATTTTCAACTTGAAACCAACCGATACCCGAGACCATCCCTCACCTGTCCGTAATCCAGCCAACACCTACCGTACCCCTCCTCTACCGTAAACCAGCGAATATCTATCCTTTCTATATCATAACCCAATCCACTATTCAGTCAAAACGAAAGAAAATTTAAGCATTTATTCCAACAGATTCGTAAGTGTGCTAGGTTTTGAGCTTTGTTATTACCAAATTGAGTCAAATACTGTACATAAAAACTATTTTCATCTGATTGCTACCTTGTCAAATGAAATGCTTCCCTTATTTTTTTAGTCTACAAATCAAAACATAGGCACATCGTACTCGCAATAGAAACAGCAGATCAGTAGATAATCAGAGATCGGGATGGAGACCGATAAAGGGGGGGGCGCCCGTTTCGGCAACGCCCGTTTCGGCAACGAGTTATAAATCGGTTGGGAGAAGGTCTATGGAAACAAAAGTTGTATGATTGTTATCAGTAGTGGTGTACGGTATGGTGCTACCGTAACCGCCGGGAATCGTGAACTGATTTTTTTTAGTCGACCCATGACCCGGGGTTCATGGTTGAAAATGGCCAAAGTCGAAAAATTCATGATACTCCGAGACCAAATACTAGTTACCATAATATCAATAGTGAGCCAACTTTTATCTTTCTGGTTACCGTAACCCGAACTACCGTAATCAAACCGGGATTTGAAGTGCATTTGGCCATATTCTTGCAGGTTACGGTAGCTAGATTACGGTAGTACGGGTTACGGTATCTAGAAAGATAAAAGTTGGCTCACTATTGATATAATTGCAACTAGTATTTGATCTCTGGTCATCATGAATTTTTCGACTTTGGCCATTTTCAACCATGAACCCCGGGTCATGGGTCGACTAAAAAAATCAGTTCACGATTCCCGACGGTTACTGTAGCGCCATACCGTACACCACTACTGATAACAATCATACAACTTTTGTTTCCATAGACCTTCTCCCAACCGATTTATAACTCGTTGCCGAAACGGGCGTTGCCGAAACGGGCGCCCCCCGATAAAGGAGATGATCGAAGAAGCAAACGATGCCACCCCTCTATTATACCACCATGCTACACCAAATCACAATGCAATTTTGATGTAAAGTTACGAAAAGATAAATAAAAAAGGCGAAAGAGTGAGTAAAACTAGGAATTTTTCTCCTTTTTTTCTTTTCTTTTCGCAACTTTTGAACAGAAAGTAAGATCTCAAATCGTAGCTAAATATCCATTGAAATTCATGATTAAATAACTCAATAAAAATATGGCTCAAAGTCAACACAATATTAGCACTAAATCACATGATAAGTGTAGTTCTACGTTACGTCATGAAATCGAGGAAAGGAACGATGTCACCTCTCTATAATAACCCTATGCTACGCCAAATCACCAGGTCCAGCCAACCAGGTGAGCCTATCCCAACACAAAATAAGAGCCGGTATATGCCATATAGATCTCCGAAAGTGTGATGGCAAGTCTAATTTCCCACGAAATCAATCAATAGTTAAACAAATCCATAAAAATCAATACCTTGATCTCCCACAGACTGCTCTCTAGTGCGCCCGTCTTTCGTAGATCCATCTCATCTTAGTCGAACAGATCTCTCTCCAGTGGACCTCAAAAAGACAATCAATAAAATTGATCTACCGTAGAGTATTATCGAATTCAACATAATACCAGCATTAAATCAGATGTGCCAAATACAATAAAAGTAGTTCTACGTAAATAACGGGTATCAAATGTGGTGTTACATTTTCAAAACGTCTCCGTCAACTTGAAATTTGAAGTGTTTTCGGTCTCGAGTGGAAAACCCTGATGGATCATGAAATTACTGTAAAAGGTTACGGTAGTCAGCCATTATTGATCCATGGTTACGGTAACTTCTTACCGTATCCCAATTGACAATAAGGGTTTTCCGCTTGGGACCCAAAATACTTCAAAATCAAAGTTGACGTTTCCGAATGTAACACTATTTCGAAGGACGGCGTGCGCCCGTTTTGAAAATGTAACACCACAAAAGAAACAAACCCTGCCACCACACTATTATACCACCATACTACGCCGAATCACCAGGTACTATTCTCAAGTTCAAAACGAAAGTGGAAATGGATTTTCGAGCAGCATAGACGGTAAAGATCACCAATAGTATCAGAAAGTAATGCAAATTTAATACAAAGTTATGAAAAGAAAAATAAAACGTGGAGTTTTCTCTGTTATTCTCAACTTTTGAACAAAAGTGAGATTTAAAATCAGCGTTCCATGAATTCAATGATTATATAAACCCATAAAATTCAATCAACAACATTAATTTCCCAAAGAATGTTCTCACAGTCAGGTTAATATTAGTAAAATCAGTATCATAGCCGAACTACAATATGCTCACGAGTGTCTATATCAAACAAACAAAACCATGCCATCCCACTATTATACAACCATGCTACGCCGAATCACCAGGTACTATTCTCATGCAGTAGTAAAGATTAAAACAAAATCGAAAAAGATTTTCGAGCTGAATAGCCAATATTATCAAAAAGTAATTTTAATGTAAAAACAAAAACAAAATTCAAAACACTTTTGAGTAACTCATTATCCAAAAGACAATAACAACACGGCGGTTCAATGAAGAGAAATCCCTACATTTAACTTTGGCTTGAAGCCTCTTGCATTACGAAAAATCGGCAAAGTTGATTTGCACTGGGCGGGATTCGAACCTACGAGGTTCGGATAGATACACAAAAGCTCTACCCATTAAACCATATCGGCATGTCTCGCGAATCGTAAAACTCGATGATAGGCCTAGTCAGAAGCGAGCGCCCAGATATACCGTAGTCAACTTTCGCGCTGGGAGAACCTAGATGTTTTAGTGCTTATCATCACTCAGTTTGCGATACTTTCTTTCTCCGGCAAGAGCTTCTTAGTTACTATCATTGAGCCGCCGTGCAATATATGGACTATATCGCAAAGATCAATAAAATCTCGATTTAATCGATTAACTATCCTCAAAATGCAGTTAGGCTTGGTACTTTGCAACATACTTTTCGACCTGTGATATATATTTTGCACAAAATCAATCAATATCTTAATAACCTCAAAACTTCAATCAATAATATTTATCTACCGTAGACTACGTTCTCACTATGGATATGAATCAGTGAATAAAAGAAACAGTTGATTCATAACGAATGGACAACACGAATTCACATGGCGAGTACAATGTTCTCTTCACTCTCAAACCATACATTTTCGGCGTCCTCACAGAATTTTCTTATATAATTCTGAAAATGAGCGGTATTGTTAAAAAAATCTAGCTCTAGTTATTAAAATGACCATATTTAGCAAATATTTGACAGCGATTCACTTGGTTGAAACCAATCAATTCTCGTGAACATTCCTCATCTACCCGCAATCAAGCCAACGCCTACTACCGTAATCCAGTACATACCTATCGTACCGTCCTCTACCGTAACCCAGCGAATATCTACAATATCTTCCCACTATACCGTCAAAACGAAAAATTGAGACATTTGTGACAAAAGATTCAACAAAATGCCATAGTTTTTTGAGCCACATTGTTTCAAATACTGCACATTTTGAAAAAAAAGGGTTGTTATTCGGTAAATACTGGAAACCAAGGAGGCAAACCCTGCCACCCATTATTACATCACCATGCTACATCGAATCACCAGGTACTAGTCACAAGTAAGGTAAAAACTAAAATGGACGTCCCGCCGGATTTTAGAACATTTTTGTGTCCGCCAAGTTCCCTTTTATGCCCTGGATGCAACAGAATACTCAAAGGTCCCACACAATTCACCTGTTCGAATAAAATTTAATCAATTAATTATCTTGATTTCTCACCGGGAGGCTCTCTCTGGATGAGGAAGATTACGGTAGGATGGCTCTCGATTCCATTCCTGATCAGGCCCATGAGGGACTCTTTCTTGTACGTCAAAGAGCGCGTACAACAGACAGAGAGACATCTTCTTGATGAAGGATGCAACGATGTATGTGGATAAGTGACTGCAATCATCATCGGATTGATATTATTATTATTATTATTATTATTATTATTATTATTATACAATATAATATTATTATCGAGTAATGTTATTTAAAGAATTGAAAGCATGAAATGCATGACCATTTTTGGAATTTAAAGAGTGAACAACTTTCAGTCAAATACCGTAATCTAACCAACAGTCGCAAATATTTTCGAAATATTGTAGCGCGAATTATAAAATTTTCAAAGCTTTTACTGGATTTCATCGTTTTCGGTTAATCAAGGCTCACAAAGTTATGCGGGGGTGATCACTGCTAGGCCAGTGATAAATCGCAGGGCAGTGACAATGAAAATTGAAACTCTATAGACTCATCCAAATTCTTTCATACATACATTGCCATACCCTCGCAATGCGATGATTGACCCACTATATAAGGCCCATTTTAGGCCACTTGATGCGAAAGGAAGCTAAAAAATGTCGATTTTTAAGTGAAAATAACGAATTTAGTGAATAAACCCACCCTATTTCGAGAACTGACCCACTATATAAAATAAACGGCGAGGGTACTGAAAATGTATGAAATTCTTTGCGGGAGTAAGACGATTTAAACCGTGTTAAATTTATTTCAATGGGATCGAAAAACAAGCGGTGACATCGGCCTATTATACAACCATGCTACGCCGAATCACCAGGTACTATATTCGGAATTTCTTTGTTATTTTTTGGACTCGGCTATTTTGTGATTCAAATACACACAGTTTATAGCTCTGAAAATGCTAGTTGAAGAAACATGTACGATCTAGAAAAGCTGAAACGAGCAATCATCGGCTTGAATTTTAAAGGTATATAAATGATACGGATCGCCTGCATAGATCGAAAAGTATGTTACAAAGCACCAAGCCTGACCGCATTTTGAGCCAAAATTTCCCAAAAAATCGTAAAACCTGACCGCATTTTGAGCCAAATTTTCACAAAAATCGAAAAACCTGACCGCATTTTGAGCCAAATTTGCCAAAAATCGAAAAACCTGACCGCATTTTGAAAACCGATAACCTAGCTATTCGACCTATGATCGCCTGTGATTACAAACGGGGCGAAAAAAAAATCAATATTTTGCTTTCTGCCACTCCGGATTTGCAGGGTAATATTGTAGTAAATAGCAAGGTTTTCGCGCGCTACTTACTAGAATATTACCATGCAAATCGGTGAGACATCAAATATACTAATATTAAGGAAGATATATATTGCGCATAGGTATATCGAAGAACCAACGACGGAACCGTCATCACTCTATTATAACGCTAGCACGAATCGAGAAGAATACGGCAGCCATTGGTTACTGTACCTATCGCGAACTGACTGACTAATCAATCAATAATATGCTTGACTACCTTCATCCTCGAGATCAGCGAGCAGAGAGAGAGTGTGAAGATGCACTGAAGAGCAGTTCCATCAATCCAGTAGTAGACCCGTCCACATCTTCACATTGGGGAAGGACACGAGATAGGAGAGGATGCGAGTGCTTAAAGTACAATATTATTAAAAAATTATTATTATTATTATTATTATTAAAATCATCTAAATTATTGAGGTTGTTGCGGAAGTTCACAGTATTGCAATGAATCAGTGAACCAAAGAAACAGTTGATTCATAACGAATGTGCAATACGAATTCACAGGGTGGAAAGCACAGTGTTTTCTTGACCAATAAATCATCCACCCGTAATCCAGCCAACATCTACCCCTTCCTACACCGTAGCCCAGCGAATATCTACCGTATTCCTTTACGATAACCCAATCCGCTATATCGTCAAAACGAAAAAAATTGAAACATTAGTGACAAAACATTCAACAGTGTAACAGTTTTTTGAGCTCTGATATTATCACATTGATTCGAATCTTATACATTAAAAAATTCATCCGGTTTCTAACTAATCAAAGAAATATTTTCCTTCTTTTTATTTGTCTACAAATCAAAAAAATTAGGTACATCGTACTCACAATAGATACAGTAGATCAGCAGATCAGTATATAGTCAAAGATATCAGGATGAAGGGATCGATTCACCAGCAACACCACGTGCACATCATTGCCCAGACGATGAACGTCTGCAAATATTAATTTTACAATGATCTACTTAAAATTATTTACTAAATATTACAAAATCAATGATGTATACTATATATGTGTGATAATTCCTAGCAGTTATATATATATATATATATATATATTTATCGACATGCTCAGCATGAAACAATACAGGTTTGTAAATCAAAGAGAATAGATCACATAACACTCTCGACATAAATTTATATTGAAAGAGGGTAAATTTGGGCAGGGATTGACTATATGGGAAAGAAGAAGGAAAGAATGATAGAATGGGGCAGAAAGGGGGGGGGGTATCTCTCATTGATGGGAGCATCCCTCGCACGTGTCACTGGTCCGATACATAGATGAAGTGCTGGAACCGAGCAGGACTTGTAAGGATTAGAGATAGTAGCACCAATAGTGAGTAGTGCATAGAATAATCGGTGGAGGAGGCCGATGTTATTGTGTGACACGATTGAATTTATAAGATGGTCTTACAATGAGAGATGCAATTGGGGAATGGTAGGAGGTATTGGGTCAAAAAGAGAAAAGATGAATAACTAGGATGCAAAAAGAGTAGGGTATTCACTATTCATTAATAACGATTTGAACTGCGAATGTGACTCGGCTGATAATATACTAGGGGGTAATCTATTCAGCCATCTAATAACTCTAATAACTCTTGTCAGGGGGAAAGAGTTATATCTAATACTATTTCTAGTGAACTCTAATGAGAGGCCATAAGAGAAGCTACGGGGTCGGGTCGGCTGAAATCTAAAGAATGTTTCGATCGGAATGATCGACTCTCCATAAAGTATCTTTCTCGCGAGGAGAAGATCACTTACCACCCTTTGCTCACTTAGAGGCTTCATTGAGAGTGCTTTCAATCTATCAGGATAAGAAGGAAGAGATTCAGGAGAGACGTGGAAGCAACGATAGAAGACAATACGAGTAAAAAGGCATTGCTTATTAGTGAGATAAAGAGAAGATTGGCATATCCGATAATAAAGAACAGAACAATCCAGGGCTGTGCATTTTTCGTTTTCCGATTTTTTCGATTTTTCGACTTTTTTCAAACAATTTTTTCGACGAAAATTTTTTCGACTTTTTTCTCGAAAAATCGAAAAAAAAGAGAACAGAAAATAACACTCAAAATTGATTATTTTATCGATTCGATGCTATTTTAAAGTTCTTTAGTTGTATTCCAGGCAAGTTTTTAATAATTTTATCATTTTCTGACACTGTAATTGTCATATTTTGTCTGGAAAATTCTCTTAGGGATAGGTTGTCTAACTCAACTACCGTAGAGTATTCCAAACTATCTCAAAAGACACTTTAGATAGTACTCTTTCGCTTGATATAGTAACGGGGATTGGTGTACTCCAACGAAGTCGCGAGAAATCAAAAGAAAAAGTATTTAGAAATTTTTGTACAACATTTTTCGTTTTTTTTTCGAAATTTTTCGATTTTTTCGACTTTTATTTCCGAAAAATTTCGTTTTTCGAATTTTTTTCGAAATTTTTTTTTCGCACAGCCCTGGAACAATCGTAGAAACAAAGGATGGTACCTCATTAGGCACTATTACAGAACCATGATACACCGAATCACCAGGTACGATTCTCAAGTTCAAAACTAAAGGGGAAATGGAATTACAAGCTGTATAGACTCTAAAGATCACCGGTAGTCTCAGAAAGAAATGTTATTTTAATGTGTTACGAAAAGAAAAATAAAACAGGCAAAAGAGTGAGTAAAACTAGGAGTTTCCTCTGTTTTTGTCGTTTCTTTTCGCGTATTTTGAACATAAACTAACAATAAGATGTCAAATCGGCTTTCCATGATATGCATAAAGAAATCAATGAACAACCTTAATCTCCCATAGACCAACCAATACCAGTGACCATTCCTCATCCCTAATACAGCCATCACCTACCGTACCCCTCCTCTACCGTAACCCACCAAGTATCTACCATAACCTAATAACCCCCCCCCCTACCATAACCACACAAAACCACTATACCGTCAAATCGAGAAAAAAACATAAATTTGTGACAACAGATTCAAGAAAGTGTACTAGTTTTTGGGATCTACTATTGCCAAATTGTTTCAAACATACATACATACATATACATACATATACATATACATTTTTTTTTAAAAAGTCGAAAAAAATATTATCAAAGAAATATTTCCCTTTATTTTTCTGTTAGTTTACAAATCAAAAAAAGGTACATCGTACTCACAATAGGTAGAGCAGACAGTATTTCAGTAGGTAGTCAAAGAGATCAGGATGGAGACTCCATCATGGAGTGATCGATACACCAGCAGAACCTAGTGCACATCGTTGCCCAGGCTATGACCGACTGCAAATATTGATTTTATAATGATCAACTTAAAGTAAATATTATAAATCGGTCCATAAAATCACAAATATCAGTCAATTGATTCCCTTTTCCCAATATCTCACCTATCTCCTATCTCAATTCCTACCCCCCCCCCCCCTATATCTCACCGATTCGCCTTGGCGACGGACATCCTTCAAAAGAGTTTTAATCGAAAACACATTATTTTTAATATTATCAATTGAATAATTTTGAAAACGTGATCTTAGATTTGGTTACACCCTCGGGCGTAGATAAATTACATTATTAAGTCTAGGCTCTCATACTTTTGCGTACTCTTTCTTTTTCACTCTACCCTCTCTTTCAAACCATGACAGCACTCACAGAAGAGACATTCGGCAACCAGAGTAACTCAGCAGTGGAGGACCACCCATACCGAGATGTACGATAGATTATACATTTTCGTTACCCTCGCCGTTTATTTTTATAAAGTGGGCCAATTCTTGAAATAGAGTGGGTTGATTCACAAAATTATTTTTCGCATAAAAATGGTCATTTTTAGCTTCCTTTCGATTGAAGTGGCCTAAAATACGCCTTATATAGTGGGTCAATCCTCGCATGTATGACGATAGATAGCCCGTGCACGGCGGTTCATTGGAGGGAAACCCCTACATTTAACTTTGGCTTGAAGCCTCCCGCACTATGAAAAATCAGCAAAGTTGATTTCCACCGGGCGGGATTCGAACCCACGAGGTTCGGATCGCCACACAAAAGCATTAGCCACTAAGCCATCTCAGCATGTGTTGCAGCTCGTAAAACTCGATGATAGCTATAGTCTGAAGCGCTCGCATGGCGAGCAGCGCTCATTCTTATCGTATCTAACTTTCGCGCTGGGAGGATCCCTCAGTTTGCGATACTCTGTTTGCGAGTGCGGGAGCTCCTTAGTTACTATCATTGAGCCGCCGTGCCGTGGTCAGCTCGTTTTCCTGCGTGGAGTAGCAAAGTTATTGATGCATTGCAGCAAAAAAGCGAATCAATCGATAATAATGCATTTCAGTCAACAATAACTAAATAAGATCAATCAAGATTAGATAGGATTTTTTTAAGAGAAGATAAGATTTGCCAGTTATTAATGCAGCAGGTGAACGACAGTCTCATAGCAAAAGTGCGACATGAATTCACGCGGTAGGAAGAGCGGCGAGAAGGGTGAAGACAACGGAGTGGCCAATAATAATAATAATATATTTATTCACGTCAAGCGATCATCGCTATCAAAACTAGAATAGTACCGCCAATAAGATTTTAAAATTAAATTTATTATTGTAATTGCTCATTAAAGCTCATAGAAGCTTTTTCCATCGCAAATAACTAGACATATCCGCCCATATGCCAGGCGTGAAACCCGCATATCACTGGTTTAGCACAGCAGGCTCAAAATCAGATACCAAGTGTGAAACGCACATCTCACAGGGTCAATTCAACAATCACGACTAGGTTCAAACAAGATAAAAAGAGACTGAATAAGATAGAAACGCCCATTTGTGAGAGCGGTACCCTAAAAAATTCCCATCGGTGTCACAATACCCGTGAAATTGTGTTTAGTCTACACATTTGATTGAACAGATTTTCAAAAATAGCGGTATTACGTAAGTATTTTTTTTCTAATCAATCAATAATATGTTTTACTAACTTCATCCTCGAGATCAGCGAGCAGAGAGAGTGCAGAGGTGCATTGAAGGTCAGATCAATCAATCCAGAAGTAGACCCGTCCACATCTTCACGTTGGGGAAGGACGCGGGATAGGAGAGGATGTGCCAGCCTCAATAACCTCAAAAACCCAATCAATAATATACCATAGACTGTTCTCGAATTCAACACAATAATAGCACTAAATCAGATGTGCCAAATACAATAAGAATATGAAATTAGCTATGTAATAATTAATTGAAATCAAACAATGCTACCCCACTATTATACCACCATGCAACGCCGAATCACCAGGCACTAATACCAAGTAGTTGAAAAGATCAAAACTAAAGTGAAAATGGATTTTCCATGAAATCAATGTTTGCATAAATGAAAAAAGAAATCGGCACGTGGTCGGTTTCTGGCCTCGCGAATATCTACAGTATCCATCATATACCATAACCCAATCCACTACACCGTCTAAAGTTAAAAATTTGCGACAAATTTGTGACAGAAAAGTGTACAAATTTTCGAGCTTACATTTAGCTATTGTGACATTGTTCAAATGCTGAACATTTTGTATTAAATTTTTTAACGCGACCCACTTCTACCACACCCAAAACAGCAACCCCTATTATTATACCACCATGATACGCCGAATCACCAGGCACTATTCTCAAGTTTAAAATTAAATTGGAAATGAATTTTCAAGATATATAGATGGTACATTTATCAAAAAGTTTCCGCTAAAAAGATTATGCTAAGACTACATATTCTGATATTTTTCAAAGCTTTTACTGGAATTTTTTCAAATGTTTGTTTACGTAAGACATTCAAAAAGTAGACTAATTAAATAAAAATGGTTTGAGAAAAATGGTTTTGGAAAAACATGAGAATAAACGATCCACGATAAATTGGGTGGGTGAACATATTTTTGCTAGTAAAATTTTAAAATTTTTGCCAGTGGCTCTGGCTCCATAGATTCATCTAATATAATAACAATAATGATAAATTTTAAGTTAAATTGATTATTGTAATTATGAACCGAAGGAAGAGTTCCACCGCTAGTAACTAAACATAACGGCCCATACTAAAAGGAATTTATTTCGGAGATGATCTAGTAACTGTACTAACAAGATTTGTATATAATGAGTTATATTGTTATAGGAATATATGCCAAGCGTGAAACCCCCATATCACTGGTTTATGTGTCGTGGCTTTTCCTTCGATTTTCCACAAAAAAACAACCAAAAGCCAGCACTGTTGATCTAACAATAAACCAGTGATATGCGGGTTTCATACATGGCATATTAAATATGGGCGGTAGTGTCTGTTTACTAGCGTTGCAACTGCTCTTTATAACAAATAATCGCTCCTTACCGTATTACTTCATTGTAGGTCTCAGGTACATCGAACGGTGTGTGTGTGGCAATCGTAGATAACCCGGAGCAAAGATGGCGTATCGCGTATCATGAGAGGAAGAGTCGTCGATGATACAGTACTGTAATTGGAGAGCAATTATTCATCAATCAAGATTATCCACATTTTATTATACTATCCGGTCCATACATGGGCCGGCATTGCCGCTGGAAATGAAAATCAGGGAGCCGGAAGCAAAAATGGAGCATTTATACGTCATTTTGAGTGACTTTTTGGAAAATTGGGGGGTCGGGTGCCAAAAATCGGGGGTGTATTGCCGCTAACGGCAGTGGTGCCCATGTATGATCCGGTCTCATAAACAAAACAGTTACAGTAATCAATCAATAACTAACACAATCAATCAATAGCTACCGAATCACATCGAACGTAGCAAACAATCAATATAGACCTTGTAATATAATATGGGGTCGAAAAATTATTATTACTGATTAATTGATTTAGCTATTGCGAGTCAACTTGCTAACTTAAGAGAGACTATCTGACTCAGTGAATGCTTATGGCTTGGCACTTGGCCAAAAAGTGATACGAACCGATCGGGCCCAAATCGTGCACAGTTGTAGTATGGGCTGACATGAGCTCACAGACGGAGTTTGGGTTCGTCATATCTGCACCCTCGCTAAATATCGTAAGTTCGATGAAGTGTCATCAAAATTTCAAAGTTTACGGATTCGTTCGATATGTGTATATGACGAAGGGCAATAGTAAGCAGGTAAATTCCACCAAGTATCATCCCGATCCAAAACCGTGAGACCCAGAAAAAAATTTAAAAAGACATAAAAAATATTTTTCAATTTTATTTTATTTTTCCTACAATTGCCTATCGGTGAGGGTCATTTTTTATTCCTTCAATTTGACGAGTATTCATTAGTGTAACTACTGTATGAAAATGAATTAAAACAAATTGGGAAAAAGTTGCCCTATTCCCGAAAAACCACGATTAATTCGCCTTTTTATTGCAAACTGAGCCGATTAAGCGTGTGCCGGATACGGTAATGCAAATGCGGAAATTCAAAATTCTGCAATAACTGTTTGTTTTCATTCGATTTCGGTATTATATTATTGTTTTCTTTTATCATTTGTTAGTTATCTGAATATTTGAATAGTAATATCACACTATTTTTCGGAAAAAATATCAATTTTGAAGTTTTGAATTTGCATAACCGTAACCGGTAAATGCTTATTCGCTCAGTTGGCGATAAAAAGGCAAATTAATCGTGGTTTTTCGGGAATAAGGCAACTTTTTCCCAATTTGTTTTAATTCATTTTCATACAATAGTTACACTAATGAATACTCGTCAAATTGAAGGAATAAAAAATGAACCTCACCGATAGGTAATTGTAGGAAAAATAAAATAAAATTGAAAAAATATTTTTTATGTCTTTTTAAATTTTTTCTAGGTCTCACGGTTTTGGATCGGGATGATACTTGGTGGAATTTACCTGCGTACTATTGCCCTTCGTCATATACACATATCGAACGAATCCGTAAATTTTGAAATTTTGATGACACTTCTTCGAACTTACGATATTTAGCGAGGGTGCAGATATGACGAACCCAAACTCCGTCTGTGAGCTCATGTCAGCCCATACTACAACTGTGTACGGTTTGGGCCCGATCGGTTCATATCACTTTTTGGCCAAGTGCCAAGAGAATATCACTTGAGCCAAATAGACTCTCTTAAGTGCCACTAATCGGCTTGAGCTGTTAAGTTAACTGTCAGTAAAGCTCAAAGCTCGTCTAACATAAGCGCGCGAAACAGGCAATCACCTGGTCAGAACGGTGGCTTCAGGCGCCACCTCGGAGCGTTTTAGGAAGCGAAAACGATCGCGTGAGTATATCCAGCCACCATACATTCCCGGTACGAATGGGTATGATTGCTAGGGATACGGTAGTTACCGTACTATGGTAGGAGATGGCTTAGTGTAGGCATAGGTCGAAAAGCAAGGTTATCGGTTTTCAAAATCCGGTCAGGTTTTTCGATTTTTGGCAAATTTGTCTGAAAATCAGGTCAGGATTTTCGATTTTTGTGAAATTTTGGCTCAAAATTCGGTCAGGCTTGGTACTTTATAACATACTTTTCGACTTATGGAGTCAAGGTGGGATCGAAAAACAACTGGTGACATAGGTGTATTATGCGCTCGTGCCACACCGAATCACCAGGTACTATATTCGGAACTACCCTGTTCTTTTCGATCAGTCTGTTTGGTAATTCAAATGTGCACTCATTTTGGCCGTGAATGGCATCACAATGAATGAAGAATGTTAGAGGAGAGGAGAGTTCAAAATTTCCTGGGTCAAAAAGCAGAGAAATACCCCCTATAGACAACGCGCAGTCATGAATAATACAAAGCAGGGCTTGAATTTTAAAGGTATATAATAACGGCCTATAACGCGAGCACGAATCGAGAAGAATACGGTAACCATTGACTACTGTACCCATCGCGAACTGACTTTATTATCAAAACTAATCAATCAATAATATGCTTGACTAACTTCATCCTCGAGATCAAAGATGCAGTGCAGAGGTGCATTGGAGATCAGATCAATCAATCGAGAAGTCCACATCTTCGCGGGGAAGGACACGAGATAGGAGAGAATGCGAGTGCTTAAAGTACAATATTATTTAATTTATTATTACTATTATTATAAAAAACGCTCAGTTTAAATCTAACCAGTGAACGAAAGAAACGGTTGATTCATAAAAA
Organism: Parapristionchus giblindavisi; assembly: GCA_943737045.1. Classification (NCBI taxonomy): domain Eukaryota; kingdom Metazoa; phylum Nematoda; class Chromadorea; order Rhabditida; family Diplogasteridae; genus Parapristionchus; species Parapristionchus giblindavisi. Next base: position 146,321 of record CALSFV010000092.1, on the reverse strand, counting down.
TGAGCAACGCGAATTCACGTTGTGGAAAGCACAGTGTTGTAAAGGCGAAAGAAAAGGCGAGTAAAACGAGGAGTTTCTCTCTGTTTTTTCAACTTTCCTTTCGCTACTTTTGAACAGAAAGTAAGTTGGCAAATCGACTTTCCTTGAAATTCATAAATGACTAACAATAAGAAATGAATGAACAACCTTAATCTCCCATAGACCAAATAATATCCGTGACCATTCCTCATCTACCCGTAACCCAGCGAACATCTACAGTAACCCTCCCATGCCATAACCCAATCCACTCTACCGTCAAAACGAAAAAAAAAGCTAAACATTTGCGACAAATAGGTGACAACAGATTCAACAAAGTGTAATAGTTTTTGAGCTCTTTTATTGCCACATTGTTTTAAATGCAGTTAAAAAGGTTAAAAAGGCTCTATTATCAAAGAAATAGTTCCATATGTTTGGGTTAGTCTACAAATAAAAAAAATCAATTACATCGTACTCACAATAGGTACAAGAGACAGGATGTAGTCAACGAGATCAGGATGAGATGAGATCGATACACCAGGAGTACCACGTGTACATCGTAGTCCAGACGATTCCCGCCGGCAAATATTGATTTTATTATGATCAATTTAAAGTAATTTAATTAACATATCGTTTTCTCTCTTTCTCTTCCCTGAATTTCTTTCACTCTCCGGCGAGAGAGAGTGTGAAACGAGAAAGTGTGGTTCGGCGAAAATGACTTCAATGCTTCCATTTTCGACATTCCGGGTACTTTTTTAACGGATGGAAAGTCGCCGATTTCGGTTTTCCACTATTTTTCAACGAGCTATCATAGGTCGAAAAGTAAGTTACAAAGTACCAAGCCTGACCGCATTTTGAGGCAAAATTTGCCAAAAAAAGAAAAACCTGACCGCATTTTGAAAACCGATAACATAGCTATTCGACCTATGGCGGGAGAAAGATTATTTAACCCGTTTTATTGACTAAAATGAACAAGATAGACTAGTAGCGAAAAAAAAGTTGAGGCATCGATCTATTATACGCTCATGCTACGTCGAATCACCAGGTACTACAATTGCCTGGGCCAAAAGCACCTTTGCAGATTTCGACAACAGAGAGAACAATAAGCGAAAAATATTCAATTTTAGTGAATAATCAGTTTCTAAAAATTACGGGTCAGTTTATAATTTTGCAAATGTTAGTTGAACAAAAATGTACGATCTAGAAAAGCCGAAACGGTCAATCACCTTGTGCAGTCCAGCATCAAGGAATCTCGCTCGCTTCGCAATGGGCAGCAACCAGTGTGCTTGAAGCGTCTGAAATCAATCAATAAATCAATATTTAATTTTTCTCTTGACCCCCCCCCCCAATCATTCGGTGTCACGCAACAAAAAGAGAGCTGAACCAGACAAATCTGTAAGAGTGTAATGCACAAAAGAGTCATCGTTATATACCTTATTGAGTAACTAATTATCCAACACAAATTTATGAACTATATCGTAAAATATCAATAAAATCTAGATTTAATCGATTAATTATCCTGATTTCTCACCGGGAGCCACTCTCTGGATGAGGAAGGTTACGGTAGGAAGGCGCGCGATTCCATTCCTGATCAGGCCCATGAGGGACTCTTGCACGTCAAAGGGCGAGTACAACAGACAGAGAGACATCTTCTGATGAAGGATGCAACGATGTATGTGGATAAGTGACTGCAATCAACAAATTATTATTATTATTATTATTATTATTATTATTAAAATTATGAAATGCATGACTAATTTCATTTTTGAATTTAAAAGGAAGGAAATTTTTCAGCCAAATAACGTATTCTAATGAACATTCGGAAATATTTTCAAAATATTGTTCACCAGGTCTAGCCAACTAGGTGAGCCTATCCCAACACAAAATAAGAGCGGTTATATGCCATAAAGGTCTCCGAAAGTGTGACAGTAAGACTCATTTCCCACGAAATCAATCAATAGTTAAACAAATCCATAAAAATCAATACCTTGATCTCCTATAGACTGTTCTCTAGTGTTCCCATCTTTCGTAGATCCATCTCATCTTCGTCGAACGAATCACTCTTCATCGTATCTACAGTAATAAACAAGCATTATACCGGTGTCATCGAGCATACAAAAGATCAACACTCGAAGCTATCAAGGGAATATGCCTTCAGGCCACATTAGAATGGTACCGCCAAACGATTATGCTAAAGACATATTCTGATATTTTCTGGCCCCGTAAAAGATCAATACAATATAGATTTAATCGATTAATTATCCTGAATTCTCACCTAGAGCCTCTCTCTGGATGAGGAAGGTTACGGTAGGATGGCGCGCGATTCCATTCCTGATCAGGCCCATGAGGGACTCTTGCACGTCAAAGGGCGAGTACAACAGACAGAGAGACATCTTCTTGATGAAGGATGTGACGATGTATGTGGATAAGTGACTGGATAAGTCATGGGATTAATATATATATATATATATTATTGTTAGTATATTATCGGTCTATTACACGTTCTTGCTTCGCCGAATAATCAGGGACTATAGTCGGAACTTCTCTGTTCTTTTGGGCATTCTATTTTGTAATTCAACCACTCATTTTCACCGTGATTCGCCGCACAGCATAATGAATGAAGAATGCGAGTGGAGAGTTTAAAATTGCCTGCGCCAAAAGCACTTTTGCAGATTTCGACGACAAAGAGAACAAAAATCAAAGAAAAAAATCAATTTTTTAGGGGATAATCAGTTTCTAACAATTACGGATCAGTTTACATTTCTGAAAATGTTAGTTGAAAAAAATGTATGATCTAGAAAGGCCGAAACAGGCAATCACCTTGCACAGTCCAGCATCGATGAATCTCGCTCGCTTCGCAATGGGCAGCAACCAGTCTTTCGTATATCCATCTCATCTTCACTCTCGAATGGATCACTCTCCATCGTATCTACAGTAATAAACAAACATTATATCGGTGTAATCAAGGCATACAAAAGTTCTCTGATATTGTCCTATGATTACAAGGAAGTTCGCATTCATGCCGCAAAATTAGAATGGTACCGTCAAAAGATTATGCTTAAGACTACATATTCTCATGTTTTTGGACAATTGATTGCTGTACCTATCACTAACTGACTATATTCTCAAAACTAATCAATCAATCAATAATATGTTTGACTACCTTCATCCTCGAGATCAGGGAGCAGAGAAAGTGTGAAGATGCACTGATGAGCAGATCAATCAATCCATTAATAGTCCCTTCCATATTCATGTTGGGGAAGACCACGAGATAGGAGAGGATGTGTAAGAGCTTAAAGTACCATATTATTTAAAAAAATATTATTATTATTATTATTATTATTATTATTATTATTATTATTATTATTACTATTATTTTAACCAACTAAATTATTGTGGTTATTGTGCAAGTTCCAGTTCCAGATCCTAAGTTCAAGAACAGTTAATCTAAGAAACGGTTGATTCATAACTAATGGACAACACGAATTCACAGGGTGGATTCAGGGTTCACAGCGCAGTGTTCTCTTGGCGTTGGAAGTCCCAAAATATCAATTCTAATGAATCAGTGCTCTCAATTTCAACGAATAATGGCTTCGGCCAGAATAAAGGAAAAAGGTTTACAAAAATTAAGGGAAAATCGAAATTTCAAGACTCTTTAAACTTTTTTATCAGTGTCCAGTACAACTTTCGCTACGGCACACCAATCATTCTAGCCACTCTGAATTGCATACAAATAATCGATAACAACCGAATTCACCAATCGATAGAACTAATCGATAACTACCGTATACCTGTGTCTCTCGCTCATCGATCAGTTCCACGGGGCGATTGAGACCTTTCTTCTTGTACAGAGAACCAGTGAGGAAGGGCGACCTATTTAATCGGTCAATCAATAATATGTCTCAGGAAGAAAATTAAAAGTAATCAATAATAACATTGCAATTCCGTATCAGTAATAGATAAGGCTGAATATTGATAAAATTTAGATAAATCGAAAAGTAATTAACTATAGTTTATCTATTTCTTAATTCTGTACCGTGTTTTACTTGTAAAATTAATTATATAATTTGAGAAGAGTTGGAGATACTCGAGACGCCAACTTCCTCGTCCGACCATCGACCCTGCTACGTACGAGGAAGCCATCAAAAGCTACCCCTGGAGCACAGACCCCGATCCTACGAAGGACTACGCCCTGCTCTGTGTCGGGTTGAAGCAATGTGCTCGAGCAGCAGAAGTCCCGCCAACACCACCTCCTCCACGCCTCTCCGAAGCATCCCGCTTCTGGATTCAACAAAGAGGAAGATGTCTAAGGGACCCTGAGTGCAATCCCTTCGAGAAGATTATGGCTGCGAGAACCTGCCGGGCATTCGTCAAGAAGGACATTGAGGAGTACCGGCTGAAGACACTTCTGAAGGCTGCAGAAGAGGGACGGTCGATCAAGAAGGCCAAGCAGAGCCTCTCGAAGGCGAGGACCCCGATGGATGCAGTGTACGACCAATCCGGAGCACCAGTAACGAGTCGAACTGGAATTGAGGAGCGTGTGAAGGAGTTCTACTCAGATCTCTTCCGCTCCGAAACACCGATTCCTCGTTGCCCCACCCCACCAGCCGACGAACCACTACCCATCCTTCCTTCCGAAATCCGCACTGCCATTACTAGAACGAAGAAGGACGGAGCAGCTGGACCGGACAAGATTACGGGCCAAATGCTACGGCACGGAGGCAGCTTCCTTCATTCCCTACTTTCCTCGCGGTTCACCCGATATATGCAGTCACAGAAGTACCCAGGACAGTGGAAATCGTCCTCCTCAATCCTCATCCACAAGAAAGGAGATCGCTGCGACCTCAACAACTACAGGCCAATCGCCCTTCTCTCCATCCCTTACAAGCTCTTCACTAAGGTTATGGTCACAAGAATGGAGACGACTTTGGACGATGCCCAGCCAGTAGAGCAAGCAGGATTCCGGAGACGATTCGGCTGTATGGACCACATCCACACCCTCTCCGCCCTCATTCAACACCACCGAGAATACCGACTCCCACTCGCCCTCGTCTTCGTCGACTACTGCAAGGCCTTCGACTCAGTCGAAATTCCTGCTGTACTCAACTCCCTGACCCATCAAGGAGCCGACCCCTCTTACGTACACTGCCTGGAGGCGCTCAACTCTGGATGCTACACGGAGATGAAGCCCTTCGAGCGACCAGTCCGTATTCCCATCGAGAAAGGAGTTAGACAGGGCGACACCATCTCGCCCAAGCTCTTCACTGCCGCTCTCCAAGATTGCATGAAGAACCTAGACTGGAGTGAAGAAGGAGTGCTGATCAATGGGAAATGGCTATCGCACCTACGATTCGCCGACGACATCGTTCTGCTCGGAACTGACACCACAGCACTCCAGAGAATGCTGAACGAGCTAGCGGAATCTGGAGAGAAGATCGGCCTCTCGATCAACAGGAAGAAGACGCAACTCATGAAGAACGCATGGTGCCCTGGACCCGGAATCACTCTCAACGGAGAACCACTCGAAGAGACCGACTCGTACGTCTACCTCGGACGCGAACTCCGAGCAGACGGTCAGTTGCACACTGAACTTCTGAGGAGGAAGAGAGCGGCATGGGCCGCATACGGCAGCATTCGAGAGATCACCAGCCAACTCCAAGATCCCAAACTTCGCTCATCTCTCTTCGATTCTCACGTGCTCCCCGCTCTCTGTTACGCCGCCGAGACGTGGCCCCTCACAAAGACCGTCACCTCCTTCATCCAGACCTCCCATCGTGCCCTAGAGAGATCTCTAATCAGCACGAACCTCCACTCGATGCGACAAAGAAGTATTACGAGCGAGGACGTCCGCCGGATCTCTCTCGTAACCGATCCGCTGGAGTACATACGGAGAGCGAAACACCGTTGGGCAGGTCACGTCCTGAGGAGAGAAGATGACAGATGGTCCACTCGTGTCACGCAGTGGTTCCCCCCACCCGACCTCATACGACCACCCGGACGACCCCCCGCCAGATGGAGCGACTCAATCGAGGAGTACGCGAAGATGCCATACAGCACCGGGAGATCAACCCGATCCTCCGCTCCACGGTCGCCCTATCAACACTGGACTACACGCGCTCGCAATAGAGAAATATGGAGGGATTGTGATCCACGCGGCCCCGCCCGCTGAAGATGGATCTACTAAGTAACTAAGTAAGTAAGTTTTACTTGTAAAATTAATTATATAATTAGTGGGAGGGGGTGGCCAGAAACCGAAGAAGTGTCAATCCTTTAGCCTTTATAAACGGGTCATAAATGAGCGGCATTTCCAAGACGCCTCCCAACTAACTTTTAGTCAGTGCAGCCTACGACAATTTTACAAAATAGGTTCCTCAAATACGGCTATTCCAGCGTTCAATATATCCTTGGAATATACCCAACACGCGAATGACTTTTAATGTTAGATAATCAAAGAACAAAGATCACAAACTTGACGAGGCTATTGCAGCGCTTGTAGCAGGACGCGTTGGAGAAGTTGACGCCGAAACCGCAGCGTGTCACCCTCAAGGAATACTCCGCCACACACGTCCATACCTGGATTTGATCGTGGATCTACACGTGAGAGATCAATGATTAACGATTGACAGGTCCCAGAAGTTTCTTACAAAATAAATAATCCCATTCAGCCTTTTGCTTTTCACAATCAATCATAATATAATCGCAAAGAGAAACATGGCTTGAGCGTGCTCATTTGCATATTCTAACAACGGAAGTCGGAATAATCGCAGACTTCTGGACGGAATCATATTTATTTGATTTATGAGCAAAATAAGAAGAGGAAAGAGAAATGATAGTCAATACTTTAAAAAAATAAATAAATCTCAATCAATTTTTAATCGTTCACTCTTTAACCTTATTAAATTCTTCTTCTTTCTTTTGAAAAATCGTATTATTGATAACTGTCCTGTGTGGGTCATCCTACTGATGAGGCCCACCCCACACGGGCCGGTCCAGTGTCTAGGACCAGGGCCGAAACACTGGATCGTTTTTTATCTCTAGATAGTCAGTCTTTACATAGTTTCTTTTCTAACACAACCTACTTTAAAACCATTCTTTCATTACTTTAACTCTAATTAGATCCAGACGACTATCAATACAAAGATGAATGCAAACCTGTCGTCGATTGGTTTCACTTTCCCTCCTTGCAATACTTATTTGATGTCTATTTGAATGAGGAAGATGATGATGATGATGGGAGCTGTCCACTTAACGAAGCTGTAATGACAACCATAGCTTGATTAACTCATTCAGTTTTATTGATTGATTTATTGATCCAGACATTGCCAGTCTGATGTGTTTTAATCCATGCACGAACACGGATACAAGTTAAATCAGGAATGCTTCGGCAATTCCATGCATGGATTCAAACACTTGACAGGTATAGTTCAAAATACAGACCAGTTCAAGTCATAACAAGTGTTCAAATATCAAATAATCAAACATGAATTTTAAGGGATAATGAGAACGGGGAGCAGAAAGACAGTGAAATAAAGAGAATGGGGAAAAGCCAAAGCGGAAGAATGAAGGACATAAATTAATGCTTCTGTATATTATCTACAAGCACCATCGTTCCACATTTCTGCTCCTCCGTTTCAATCTTTACAGTCTCCAAACTTTTCACTCTTAAAATCTCACAACGCAAGGTTGTGTTTCGTAGCGTCTCCTAACACAACGAAACACAAAAAGCAGCTCATTCAAAATACGTTTCACTGTTTGATTGAGTTGCAGTAGATAAAATGAAATTGCTCACTCGCGGAATTTCCGACCATTACGAAAAACATATCTTCTAGGTACGTGCTTAGTTACGTGCTTAATTCAGTCGAAATGGAAGAAGGAAGGATAGGATACAGATTAACATTGCTGCAGCAATCATGGTGATCATTATGATTGCTGCAGCATGGTGAACAAAAGTAGAGTAATAATGTATAAAACATCTGGTATTCTGATAGGAGCATGCGAAAAAGCGATAAAAACAAAATATGACATGACAACAACTAAATGATCCACAGCAAACACTGAAACAGAAGAAAAAAAAATGAAATTCGAAATTAAAATAGTCCGATAGTCGCTAAATTTGCAACCTTCCATACAGTATGAAAAATATCATCGATTTTCTTCCTGAAAATATTCTAAATTCTTAAAATTGATTAAAAAATTTATTTTGTTTTCTACACAACATTTTTAAATATCGATTGAAAATATCCATTGGTAGTTTAACATTGCAATTTTTGAAAACAATCCCTCCATCAACCTTAGCCCTTTCAGAATCTTTTAATGGAGTAAACGGATCCTGAAAGTAAAAGTGACCGACGCATTGCAATTAAACTTTAAGTTTTGAAAAATCAGTGCATCTGTTCAGAAAGGACAAAGATGTTTACTTCCATCACACGAAAATTTCGACTTCAATTTGATTTTTTCTGTGAGAAATGGGTTGAAAGTAGTGTATTGCGAAAGTTACTGTGGTTTGTGTTGATATGAGCCGTTGACGATGGGATAATTTCTTATGTCTCTAAAATCTCCCAGTCGTGGTGATTTCTCGAACAGATTTGGCTCTTTATTACATCCTAACCTATCGGGTCAAACACGTTTTTTTTCAAAAGTGACAATTGTTTATTCAATTTTCGTTTCAAATGTCACATCTCTGATGTATGATAAATAAGAAAACAACAATGAATACTGCATAAAGAACAGTCTATAGCCCTGGACACGACCAAAAGTGAGTTTAATCAAATTTCAAGTATCCGGGAACTTTTAAAGCTTGGGAATCTCGCTAATATCGAGTTTCCAATCTTTAAAAGAGGCTATCAGCCGACTTCTGGTATCTTGAGACAACGGCCGAGAAATCTTTTTTAAAAATTATTCTAGAACTTTACATCAAACAAATGAAATAAATGTTTATAACAAACACAACTCAATGTACAAATTTGATAGTGGAAAAAGTGTGAAAAAAAAGCATTATATTGGGAGAATACATGGGGTAGCGATTAGAGAATGTATACAGAATATTGTGGTGTACGGTGATTGGGAAACGCTGCCTGTACGTCGTACGGGTATACGGTAAAATAGTCTGGGGTGCATATCTCATATGATTAGAGATGTTCAAGGGCGGAAAACTGGAGAACAAAGGTGTTAGAGAGCATAAAAGTGGGCAGAGTTGATACTGTAGATGAGCCGAAGCTGGGATACGGTAGACGACATCTCGCCAATCCATAAGATTACTGTAGATTTAGATGCCGCAATCAACTTCCAAACAACCATACAACCATAAATCATCACCTGCATACGTTGCGTAGAATAAAATCAGTTCACTATGACAAATAATCGCTCCTTACCGTACTACTTCATTGTAGGTGTTCAGCACAGCGAACGATGTGTGTGACAATAGAATCATAAGTCGAATAGCTAGATTATCGGATTTTAAAATGCGGTCAGGACTTTTTCGATTTTAGGCAAATTGGGCTCAAAATGCGGTCACGTGTTTCGATTTTTGGGAAATTTTGGCTCAAAATGCGGTCAAGGTTTTTGGATTTTTGTGAAATTTTGGCTCAAAATACGGTCAGGCACTTTGTAATATACCTTTCGACCTATGAATGGAAGACGGAGATGAACCTTCCTGATCGACGGACCTGTGAAATATTGATTAGTTATTGAAATGCATCTATTTCAGCGTGCACCACTGTTTCTTTTCCTTTCGTTATTTTTGAATACCATATAACAAACCTTAGTCTCCTCCTCATTTGCATGCTTGGACAGACACTCTGGAAGGACGGAGACGAGTTGACCATGATCGGAAATCACCTCAACAATATACTGTAACGTCAACAACGTACCGTAACCAAAATATACAAAAATTAATAAAATCGATAATCTTTAACAACTGTTTGACAACAGTTATTCCATACTACACACGTCTTCCTCGCTTATTCCGCAATATGACCTTTGATCTTTAGTCTTGATCTTTAGGTTTACGGTATGGGGGATCAAAGACCAAAAGGGATATGAAATACAGTGTAAACTGATAACAGAGATCGAGAAATGAACTGAATGTTCAATGATTCAGTCATATCTGATCTACTATAGCAGTAATACACATGGAAGGCTCAATTCTACAGGGGGGATCCGAACGAAAAATGGTCGAATCACTAGGTCCAGTCAACGAGGTTAGCCTATCCCAACACAAAATAAGACCCGTTATATGTCATATAGATCTCGGAAAGTGTGGTGACAAGTCTCATTTTCCACGAAATAAATCAATAGTTAAACAAATCCATAAAAATAATAACCTTGATCTCCCACAGACTCCTCTCTAGTGTGCCCATCTCATCTACGTCGAACGAATCACTCTCCAGTGGACCTCAAAAAGTGAATCAATAATATTGATCTACTGTAGACCATTCTCGAATTCAACGTAATATTATCACTAAATCAGATATGAAAAGCAAAATAAGTGTTATTCTACGAAGGATATCAATATCAGAGAACCAATCCTGCCACCACACTATTATACCACCCTGCCACGCCGAATCACCAGGCGAAATACCAAGTAGTAGTAAAGATCAAAACTAAAGTGGAAATGGACGTTTGAGCATAACATCATGAAAATCGTGTAGATACCCCATTCCCTATGTACATTGATCATCTCTATTTCCTATGCATATTGATTAGAATATGTCATCATGTAAATACGTGCACGTGCGCGATCAGACTACAGTCTCTCTGATCCGCACACTCTCTCGCCACTCTACCTTTATCTCTAATGCTCTCTCGTGTCTGGCCCCGCCCACTCTTATGTCTAGATTCCCAATCAGTCTAGATCAGTTCTCCCTTGATCCTCGCGCACGAGATGTGCCCTTCTCTAGTCTTGTATTATTCTGTAATTACCCTAGTCTGCTAATAAAGCCTAAGTAGTAAACCCTTGTGCACTCACACTACACTACACGACATCGGGGCCGACATCAATACATAACAACTGGCGACCAGGATCTACCGAGGACAACAATATCTCCGTCTAAGGTATACGAACTATTTTCCTTTTGCTTTGTCTCGTTGTGAAGTGTATGCTGCTAGCTTGCTAGTGGTAACTATTGTGAGTGCTACTATGGTGTGGCAAATCGTGTGATCAGCGCTACTAGGTGTGGCAGAGGCTGATAGCTACTAGGTGTGGCAAATTGATTGATCAGGCTACTGTGTGTGGCTAGGACTGATCACTGCTACTGTGTGTGGCTAGCTACTAGGTGTGGCACGTGTCTGATCGAAGTACGCCGAAGGCTCTGCCCAAATTTTGATTTGGTGGTTGCATCCTTGCGGTGGAAAGTTGATCGAGTAATTTCATCATCTGGTGAAATTGACCAAGACAGTGACAGATAGTGATGCAGGGATGGTGGAGTGAAATCAGTCTGAAAGAGACTTAGTAACTCACCAATCGATTGACATTGTGATTTCGTCATCATTCGAAATACAATCAGTACAATGGCTATAAGACAGTACGAAAGCTCAAGGAGCTGATTACATCACAGAAGGAGGTCATTCATTCAATGAATGAGAGGATAGCTCTACTACAGATGGTAGTTGAGAGTTTGAGCAGCAGTACGGCTGACTCATTAAGAGGAGAGACTCGGATATCGGTCGAGGTAGACACAAGGATACAACCTACAGCAAATGTGGCAAGAATGTTGAGGTGTGTATGGATAGTAGTGGTGATCTGAATTAGATCAAAATGATGCGTGTCGATAAAGGTGACACCAACACTACAGTGTCAATGTGCGTGTACACAGGAAATCGATTACAAATCGATAAGGGAGCTAGCATCTCACTCACGTCAGATGAGGTGTGGAAGCAAATCGGATTGCTCGATTGTTCAACGGCGAACTGCATAATAGTCTGCGCCGACAGCTCCAGACCGAATATCAATGAAATGCTCGCTGAAACTACGCATGGTAGTGAAACAGCATATGCGAAGACGCTCCAAGAGGTCTTCACGGTCACGAGTTAGATGACCAATGATGTCGATCATGTAAGGATGATTGATAGTGTGCGCCGAGACTACGGATGAGTCAAGCAGCACGTATGAAGACTATGTAAGTCTCACAGGTCACGAGTTAGATGACCGATGATACCGATCATGTAAGGATGATCGATGATATGCGTGCCGAGGCTACGGAAGAGTCATGCACCATAATGGAAGACGCTCCAAGAGGTCTTCAAGGTCACAGTGAAGCTGACCATCGACCGATCATGTAAGGATGATCGATGATATGCTTGTCAAGGCTACAGAAGATAGTCATGCAGCATGTATGAAGACTGAAGAAGTCTTCAAGGTCATAAAGTAAATGGCCAATCAGGTCGATCATAAATCGTGATATCATAGGAAGGAAATCCTGCAGAGGATATGTTGTCTACTCCTAGAAGTACTCTGGTCCTGATCAGTGGAAATGGGTCATGGCGACCTTGCTGAAAAGGAAAGGTTCAATGATGTTCGAGATCTATATGAATCTACGAACGTAAAGAGTACATGTGAAACAATTGAGAATGAATGATTCACAGTGAACAGACATCTATGAATATCTTGATCGACACATTCGGTGTGCCTGAGATAGTGAACGATGATGATGTGGTCATCATGGATGAGGATGTCATGGCGACAGTTCCGACGGCAGCTGCACCAACTACAGTATCGCCGCCACGCTCATCTACCGTATCATCGACGCACTCACCAGCATCCAGGGCAAGCCTGACGAGATCTACGATGCAACAGCAACGTCAATCGCACCTGAGATGATCAACGCGAACGAGAGCAACTTTGAAGAACAGTCATGTTGATAAGATGAAGAAGAAGTACCACTGAGTGGTCCCTTTGTTTCGCTCATTTTTTTTTCTCGTTCTGCCATTCATGTTTTATAAGATGTCCCATCTTAGAGGGGAGGTGTTGTGTAGATACCCCATTCCCTATGTACATTGATCATCTCTATTTCCTATGCATATTGATTAGAATATGTCATCATGTAAATACGTGCACGTGCGCGATCAGACTACAGTCTCTCTGATCCGCACACTCTCTCGCCACTCTACCTTTATCTCTAATGCTCTCTCGTGTCTGGCCCCGCCCACTCTTATGTCTAGATTCCCAATCAGTCTAGATCAGTTCTCCCTTGATCCTCGCGCACGAGATGTGCCCTTCTCTAGTCTTGTATTATTCTGTAATTACCCTAGTCTGCTAATAAAGCCTAAGTAGTAAACCCTTGTGCACTCACACTACACTACACGACATCGGGGCCGACATCAATACATAACATCTCTCAAATCAAAAATTAGATACCTCGCACTTACAGTTAGAGATCAGGATCAAGTTCTCGAGACGCTAGCAGCACTACGGGCGCCATACGTGGGCACCACTGCCGCTAGCGGCAATACACCCCCGTTTTTTTGGCACCCGACCCCCCGAATTTCCAAAAAAAATCACTCAAAATGACGTATAAATGCTCCATTTTTTTGCTTCCGACACCCCCCCCCCCCGATTTTTGCGTCCGACCCCTGATTTTCATTTCCAGCGGCAATGCCCGCCCACCTATGACGGGCACACATCATTCCCCCAGACGATGAGCGTCTACAAATATTCCTTCCATTTTTTCGTTCCTATTTCTATTCGTTCTATTCGTTCGAATACTCGTTCCCCTACTTTTGAACAACAAAAAATAAGATTTAAAATCGACTTTCCATGAAATCAATGATTATGTAAATCCTAAAAAAATCACTGAATAACCTTGATCAGATACAAAATTCTCTCAAATTCAAGACAACTTATTCAGAATGATCAGAAATTGAGGAACGAGACGATGCATCCTCTCTATAATAACTCTGTGCTACGTCGAATCAACAGGCACTAATGCCAAGTAGTAGTATAGAACAAAATTAAAGTGTAAATGGATTTTCAAGCTATATTGTTGGTACATGTATGAAATAGTTCAACGCCAACTCGAATCTATACTTTGCACAACATCAATCAATGTCTCAATAACCTAAAAATTCAATCAACAATATTGATATGCCATAGACTATTCTCGAATTTAACAACATATTAGCACTAACTTGTAAATTAGATTTGTCAAATACTATAAGTGTAGTTCTACGTAAAGAATGGATATCAAAGAAACAAACGATGTCACCCCACTACATACCACCATGCAACGCCGAATCACCAGGTGCTATTCCCAACTATTAGTAAAGGTCAAAACTAAAGTGGACATGGATTTTCCAGCAGCATAAACGGTACAGATCACCAATAGTATCATAATCAGAAAATAATGCAATTTTAATGTAAAGTTATGAAAAGAGAATAAAAAGGCGAAAGAGTGAGTAAAACAAGAGTTTTCTCTGTTTTTTTTCTTTTCGCAACTTTTTAACAGAAAGTAAGATGTCAAATCGAAGCTGAATGTTCATCAAAATCCATGATTAAATAAATCTATAAAAATCAATACCTTGATCTCTCACAGACACCTCACTATTGCGCTCATCTTTCGTAGATCCATCTCATCCTCGTTGAATGGATCACTCTCCAGTGGATCTCAAAAAGACAACTAATAATACTGATATACCATAGACCGTCGTCGAAGTCAACATAATATTATCACAAAATCGGAAGAGATAAGTAAAATAAGTGTAATTCTTTGATATCCCAAAAAAATCCGAAAAAAAATTCACTAGGAGACGTCAGAACTTATTTGCTACGATCTGCAGACACTTTTGTCTATGAAGGTATGAGGTCTTTCCGAATATTATGCGAGGGATGGTCCCATCAATGAGAGATCCCCCCCCCCCCTTTTCCACCCCATTCTATCCTTTCTTTCCTCAAGTATCTTGTCCAATATTACCCTCTTTCAATCATCTAGCTATGCCGAGAGTATTCAGTTATCCATTGTTTCTGCTTTTTTAAACCTGTATTGTTTCATGCTGAGCATGTCGATAAATATAATATAATATATAATTATCGTGAAAAAGCAGAACGAGAGTAGGACCAAGTATCTGACTCATATACCAAGTGTGAAACGCGCATCTCACAGGCTCAATTCAACAATCACGAATAGGTTGAAACAAGAGGAAAAGAGACTGAAACGAGGTAGAAACACCAATAGGTGAGTGTGCTACGTGTATGGGACCCTGCAAAATTCCCATCACTGACACAATGCCTCGGCACTTTTGTTTAATCTGCGCATTTGATTGAACACATTTTCTAAAATAGTGGTATTGACTATGAGTTAAAGGGAGCGTAACCTCTCTCTTTAATATTCTTTTGGGTGGCAAACGGCAAACTGCCTACATCAATCCTCAACCCTATCCACGTATGGAGACAACTAGTAACCAAGAAGAGATACGTTCTATCTATGATCTTCATGTTATAGCGCAAGCATGAATCGAATACGGTTGCCATTGATTACTGTACCTATCGCGAACTGACAATATTATCAAAACTAATCAATCAATAATATGTTGGACTACCTTCTCCCCCCGCTTGCATCCTTGAAATCAAAAGAGCAGAGAGAGAGTGTGAAGATTCACTCCGAAAGTGTGATGGAAAGTCTCATTTTCCACGAAATCAATCAATAGTTAAAAAACCCATAAAAAATCAATACCTTGATCTCCCACAGACTCCTCTCTAGTGCTCCCGTCTTTCGTAGATCCATCTCATCTTCGTCGAATGGATCACTCTCCAGTGGACCTCAAAAAGACAACTAATAATACTGATATACCATACCGTTGTCGAAGTCAACATAATATTAGCACTAAATAAGATTATCGATCGATTCAAGATCACAACGGAATTGTGTGTAGTAGAAACATGCTAATCCATTATCCCCGTTAACACGCATCATTGCGCTGACAATAAATCAAGTTTTAGCTGATAAATTGGTCATATTTAGCAAACATTTGACAGCGATTCTCCTGGTTTTCAAAGTTATGTTTTATTATTTTCAACTTGAAACCAACCGATACCCGAGACCATCCCTCACCTGTCCGTAATCCAGCCAACACCTACCGTACCCCTCCTCTACCGTAAACCAGCGAATATCTATCCTTTCTATATCATAACCCAATCCACTATTCAGTCAAAACGAAAGAAAATTTAAGCATTTATTCCAACAGATTCGTAAGTGTGCTAGGTTTTGAGCTTTGTTATTACCAAATTGAGTCAAATACTGTACATAAAAACTATTTTCATCTGATTGCTACCTTGTCAAAGATATGCTTCCCTTTTTTTTGTTAGTCTACAAATCAAAACATAGGCACATCGTACTCGCAATAGAAACAGCAGATCAGTAGATAATCAGAGATCGGGATGGAGACCGATAAAGGAGATGATCGAAGAAGCAAACGATGCCACCCCTCTATTATACCACCATGCTACACCAAATCACCAGGCACTATTGTCAAGATCAAAACTAAAGTGGAAATGGATCTTCGCGCAGCATAGATGATATAGATCCCAATAGTTTCAGAAAGCAATGCAATTTTGATGTAAAGTTACGAAAAGATAAATAAAAAAGGCGAAAGAGTGAGTAAAACTAGGAATTTTTCTCCTTTTTTTTTCTTTTCGCAACTTTTGAACAGAAAGTAACATCTCAAATCGTAGCTAAATATCCATTGAAATTCACGATTAAATAACTCAATAAAAATATGGCTCAAAGTCAACACAATATTAGCACTAAATCACATGATAAGTGTAGTTCTACGTTGTGGAATGAAATTGAGGAAAGGAACGATGTCACCTCTCTATAATAACCCTATGCTACGACAAATCACCAGGTCCAGCCAACCAGGTGAGCCTATCCCAACACAAAATAAGAGCCGGTATGTGCCATATGGATCTCCGAAAGTGTGATGGCAAGTCTAATTTCCCACGAAATCAATCAATAGTTAAACAAATCCATAAAAATCAATACCTTGATCTCCCACAGACTGCTCTCTAGTGCGCCCGTCTTTCGTAGATCCATCTCATCTTAGTCGAACAGATCTCTCTCCAGTGGACCTCAAAAAGACAATCAATAATATTGATCTACCGTAGAGTATTATCGAATTCAACATAATACCAGCATTAAATCAGATGTGCCAAATACAATAAAAGTAGTTCTACGTAAATAACGGGTATCATACATTTTCGAGCACCCACATTGTGGGTACGGGTCAGTTTATAAATTGGCGCGCTTATAAAAAACGGGTCACTTTATCACATATTTTGCCAAAATAAGAGAACATTAACCAATTTTACGGGCCAGTTTATAATCGGGTCCGTTTATCACAATCACGGGTCAGATTATAGTTCTGCAAATGTGAGTTGAACAAAAATGTATGACGGGTATCAAAGAAACAAACCCTGCCACCACACTATTATACCACCATACTACGCCGAATCACCAGGTACTATTCTCATGCAGTAGTAAAGATTTTAATCTAATTTTTAAAAACAAAATCGAAAAAGATTTTCGAGCTGAATAGCCAATATTATCAAAAAGAAATTTTAATGTAAAAACAAAAACAAAATTCAAAACACTTTTGAGTAACTCATTATCCAAAAAAACAATAACAATATATGGACTATATCGTAAAAGATCAATAAAATCTCGATTTAATCGATTAACTATCCTGACTTAATCGATTAATTATCCTCAAAATGCAGTTAGCCTTGGTACTTTGCAACATACTTTTTGACCTATGATATATATTTTGCACAAAATCAATCAATATCCTAATAACATCAAAACTTCAATCAATAATATTTATCTACCGTAGACTACGTTCTCACTATGGATATGAATGAGTGAATAAAAGAAACAGTTGATTCATAACGAATGGACAACACGAATTCGCATGGCGAGTACAGTGTTCTCTTCACTCTCAAACCATACATTTTCGGCGTCATCACTGAATTTTCTTATATAATTCTGAAAATGAGCGGTATTGTTAAAAAATCTAGCTCTAGTTATTAAAATGACCATATTTAGAAAATATTTGACAGCGATTCACTTGGTTGAAACCAATCAATTCTCGTGAACATTCCTCACCTACCCGCGATCAAGCCAACGCCTACTACCGTAATCCAGTACATACCTACCGTACCCTCCTCTACCGTAACCCAGCGAATATCTACAATATCCTCCTATACCATAACCCAATCCCACTATACCGTCAAAACGAAAAATTGAGACATTTGTGACAAAAGATTCAACAAAATGTCATAGTTTTTTGAGCCACATTGTTTCAAATACTGCACATTTTGAAAAAAAGGGTTGTTATTCGGTAAATACTGGAAACCAAAGAGGCAAACCCTGCTACCCATTATTACACCACCATGCTACATCGAATCACCAGGTACTAGTCACAAGTAAGGTAAAAACTAAAATGGACGTCCCGCCGGATTTTAGAACATTCTTGTGTCCGCCAAGTTCCCTTTTATGCCCTGGATGCAACAGAATACTCAAAGGTCCCACACAATTCACCTGTTCGATTAAAATAAAACAAAAATCTAGTCCCTTTTGAGTAACTAATTATCAAAAATAACAACAATATATGGACTAAATCGTAAAAGACCAATAAAATTAAATCAATTAATTATCTTGATTTCTCACCGGGAGGCTCTCTCTGGATGAGGAAGGTTACGGTAGGATGGCTCTCGATTCCATTCCTGATCAGGCCCATGAGGGACTCTTTCTTGTACGTCAAAGAGCGCGTACAACAGACAGAGAGACATCTTCTTGATGAAGGATGCAACGATGTATGTGGATAAGTGGCGGCAATATTATTATTATTATTATTATACAATATAATATTATTATCGAGTAATGTTGTTTAAAGAATTGAAAGCATGAAATGCATGACCATTTTTGGAATTTAAAGAGTGAACAACTTTCAGTCAAATACCGTAATCTAACCAACAGTCACAAATATTTTCGAAATATTGTAGCGCAAATTATAAAATTTTCAAAGCTTTTACTGGATTTCATCGTTTTCCGTTAATCAAGGCTCACAAAGTCTAGGCCAGTGATAAATCGCAGGGCAGTGATAATGAAAATTGAAACTGTATAGACTCATCCAAATTCTTTCATACATTGCCATACCATACATTTTCGAGCACCCACATTGTGAGTTGCGGGTCAGTTTATAAAATTCTCAGGCTATAAATAACGGGTCAGTTTTGCAGATTTCGGCGGCTGATACAAGGCGAGGCGAGCGAGATGATGCGACCATGGAAGCACTGTTTTATTATTAATTTTGCTGATAAAGATTTAATTGTTGTAGTCATATTGTTGCCTATGTACACTATAATGATGGAAATGGAAATGAATATATAAATAATAAGAATAAAGAAGTATAAAGAGAGACGACTGACAACGGAAATGAAAGACAAACGAAGAGAGGTAGTGAAGTGGCGAGAGAGGGTTAACTACGGTATGTGTCAATGTGTCAGATTTGTGATTCCGTTATAAAAGTTTGTTTTGACGTTATTGCTCTGACTAGTAATTTTTTATAAATTTAAACGTGTTCAGGGGATGCTAAAGAAAATATAGAAATCATTTATATATCATATTAATCGAATTTCTGTAATAAACTGACCAACCACAATTGACTCACAATTGGACCCAAATGTGGTTGGTCAGTTTATTTCAGTATTTCGTAATTATTTATGGTTCTTTTGATTTAATAAAATAATTTGGAGGGTTATGAGTAATTTGGGGTCAGAATATGCTCTCATTCATCAAAAATGGCCAAGTAATGCGTGATTTAGACATACAACTGACCCGAAGTCCTAGTAATCAATATTTTTGATGTCAAATTTCTATATGATACTATGTGGGGAAGTCCCCCAGTAATTATCATCATAAGTTGTACCGGTAGAACTGACCGCAAATTGGTCTTTTTGCATAAAACGTTACTGCAGGTATACGGTAATTCAATGTGACCCGAAGTCTTACTAATCGATATTATTGATGTCAAATTTCTATCTGATACCATGTGGGGAAGTCCCCCAGTAATATTCTTATGACTATATCATGTATAGTATTCCTTCGATATATACACTTATGATAACTACTGTATTTACCGTATGACAGTTATGTGCTTGATGTAATGTCTACTCTAATATTTCGAATTTGTTGTAATCGTGTTATAATGCAATCATTGATATTAACGACAATATATTTATACATTATAAATCTATTTACAAATATGAAGAAAAAAGTGTATATGGCAGATGGTGCGTAGAATGGTGCGTGGGTTGGTGGATCTGAAATTAATCAGAATTAATACTGAGGAATGAAAATAGAGGTTATCTGAAGTTACCGTAGTCGAATAAATGATGATACCGTAGTCAGGTCAAGATTACATTGATGTGTGTGTTGTTGAGTTGGCCTGAAATGAAATGAATTATAAGTAATAAGAGTAATAAGAGTATTATAAGTAATAAGAGAATATTAGTATAATCAATATATTTACAACAATATTGAGAAATACTATGATATGAAGTAACTGTAGAGGTGGAGGAGGCAATTACTGTCGTCGGGATTACGGTAGGGCACGATCAAAAGGATGGAGTGTTGTCGGAATATAATAATTGCAAAAACCAAATACAAACTGTTGAAACTACACCCTAGGTCGGAAGTAATCAATCAATAATCTAGGCCTTATTCTTGTCGTCAGCGATACCCTCTGCAAGGACGAGCTTATCGAATTAACCTGAAACGGAGAGCAAATAATAATCATGAACCCATCAATGAAAAATATACATTGACAAATCAATGACAATGGAGAGATGACCTGGCCCGAGCAATTGGTAACTGGTGGAATACACCCTATGATGCTTTTCGTCCCATCCTCATCTACCAATTATTGCTTGAAATGATAAATTGATTGATTGATCGATTGAAATTAATGACAAACTCATTGAGGTTATTTGTTCAACAAAATAATATCCAAAATGATATCAACAACATTTATTGTTTAATAAGTTCTCATCTATTACCATAGCCTTATAATATCATTGATTCATTACTCTTATCAGAAATTTTCAACAGTAATCATAGCAAAATTTCTAACCTTCATCTTTATACGTAAAGATACTACGACGGAGTTCTCCGCTTCAGGTAAACCGAAAGACCAAAGACCAAAAATCAAAATGAGCAGTTTATCCTGATGCAATCGGTCTCTCTGCTAAAGAAACAATACTATAACGACATGAGTGCAAGACGAAAAAAATAATACAACGAAAGACAATATACAATATGACAATATCAATATACAATTATGGAAATGAATGAAGTAATAGCACAGAATACACATAAAGACTATTATCACAAAGATTAAAGATTAAAGATCAGTAATGTATTGATGGGTATTCCACCCTAACATCTTGCGGATATCGTCGATAGCCACACGAATGTCGTCGCTCGTTCTCTAGCTGCTGCAAAGAATGAGCGCATACGGTAGCGTATGCGCTCTAAATATTATCCCTAGTTAATTTCCTAGCTAAGGACCCCATGGGAATTATTCACTTAAATATAAGGGAATAATTCCCATGGGGTCCTTTGCTGGGGAATTTTCTGTGAGTGTACGGTAGGTAGACTAAATATTATACTGTAGGTATACCGCTGCTTGTGCACTCAACAATTTAATTCTTCTCCTGTTAAATCCGCACGCTACAGTATGCCACACCATCCACACCATCGCAAACTGACAAATATTTCGCCAGGGGGTATTTTCGGATTTTCTTTATTCAAATATTTATTCACGTAATTCGTGGTTTTAGTACCAATTTTTATCATAGAATTGACGCTCATGTATCGTATAATTGCTTTGTCATCGGTTTGAAGCGAAAAATTGCAATTTAGACTAAAAATAAGCAATTTTAGCGAATTCGGGTCAGTTTATACAATTTTAGAGAAATTACGGGTCAGTTTATACTTTTCCTCCAATTGTGAGTCGAACAAAAATGTATGTGCCATACCCTCGCAATGCGAGGATTGACCCACTATATAAGGCCCATTTTAGGCCACTTGATGCGAAAGGAAGCTAAAAAATGTCGATTTTTAAGTGAAAATAGCGAATTTAGTGAATCAACCCACCCTATTTCGAGAACTGACCCACTATATAAAATAAACGGCGAGGGTACTGAAAATGTATGAAATTCTTTGCGGGAGTAAGACGATTTAAACCGTGTTAAATTTATTTCGATGGGATCGAAAAACAAGCGGTGACATCGGCCTATTATACAACCATGCT
The DNA here is from genome assembly GCA_943737045.1 of Parapristionchus giblindavisi. Lineage (NCBI taxonomy): Eukaryota > Metazoa > Nematoda > Chromadorea > Rhabditida > Diplogasteridae > Parapristionchus > Parapristionchus giblindavisi. Next base: position 124,004 of record CALSFV010000092.1, on the reverse strand, counting down.
ACGCCGAATCACCAGGTACTATATTCGGAATTTCTTTGTTATTTTTTGGACCCGGCTATTTTGTGATTCAAATACACACAGTTTATAGCTCTGAAAATGCTAGTTGAAGAAACATGTACGATCTAGAAAAGCCGAAACGGGCAATCATCGGCTTGAATTTTAAAGGTATATAAATGATACGGATCGTCTGTGATTACAAACGGGGCGAAAAAAATCAATATTTTGCTTTCTGCCACTCCGGATTTGCAGGGTAATATTGTAGTAAATAGCAAGGTTTTCGCGCGCTACTTACTAGAATATTATTACCATGCAAATCGGTGAGACATCAAATATACTAATTTTAAGGAAGGTATATATTGCGCATAGGTATATCGAAGAACCAACGACGGAACTGTCATCACTCTATTATAACGCTAGCACGAATCGAGAAGAATACGGCAGCCATTGGTTACTGTACCTATCGCGAACTGACTGACTAATCAATCAATAATATGCTTGACTACCTTCATCCTCGAGTAGAGAGAGTGTGAAGATGCACTGAAGGGCAGTTCCATCAATCCAGTAGTAGACCCGTCCACATCTTCACATTGGGGAAGGACACGAGATAGGAGAGGATGTGTAAGAGCTTAAAGTACCATATTATTAAAAAATTATTATTATTATTATTATTATTAAAAACATCTAAATTATTGAGGTTGTTGCGGTAGTTCACAGTATTGCAATGAATCAGTGAACCAAAGAAACAGTTGATTCATAACGAATGTGCAATACGAATTCACAGGGTGGAAAGCACAGTGTTTTCTTGACCAATAAATCATCCACCCGTAATCCAGCCAGCATCTATCGTACCCTTCCTACCCTGTAGCCCAGCGAATATCTACCGTATTCCTTTACGATAACCCAATCCGCTATATCGTCAAAACGAAAACAAATTGAAACATTAGTGACAAAACATTCAACAGTGTCACAGTTTTTTGAGCTCTGATATTATCACATTGTTTCAAATGCTGAACATTTAAAAAATCAACCAATTGCTGCCTTATCAAAGAAATATTCCCTTATTTTTGTGTTAGTCTACAAATCAAAAAAATTAGGCACATCGTACTCACAATAGGTACATGAGACAGTGTGTAGTCAAAGAGATCAGGATGAAGGGATCGATAGATCAGCATCACCACCTCCATATCGTTGCCCAGACGATGACCGCCTGCAAATATTGATTTTATAATGTTCAACGATAGTAATTAACTAAATATTATAACTCAATGAAGTATACTGTATATGTATGATCAAGCACTGATTGTTTACTAGTGAGATAAAGAGAAGATTGACACAGGACTTTTACATGAAAATTTGTAAAGAACAATCGAAGAAACAAACGATGATACCCAACTATTATACCACCATGCTACGTCGAATCACCAGGTAATATTCTCAAGTGCAAAACTGAAGTGGAAATGAAATTTCTAGCAGCATACAGTGCGGGACATAATGATATGAAAACCCTAAAATTTAGCGATTCTGGCCGATTTTTGAATGGAAATCAAAAGAGGTATATACCATTTGTATCCACTCCTTGGAATACTAAGGTAGCCCACGTTTGAGGAAATTAAATTTCCCGATCAACGAGAAAATAATGATTTTCCGAAATTTTAACTCGACATAATGATATGACACCCTGATTTTTTCATGAGTTAATATTTTTCTCAAACTTCTGCAGAACAGCAATGGATCAACAACAGGTTAGTAACCAATGTTATGGCCCTTCCTCGAGATTGGACACGCTTCCATAGAAGGTATAAATCACTTGAGGATCAATGCCGTCCCACTCCTTTTTGGTGGTATACATTAACTCGGCAACGGATGCATACTGTTTGTTGTTCTTGTACACACGACGAATCAGGATGCCCCACATGCTCTACATGGGGTTTGCATTGAAATTGCCCGTAGGGCATGGAAGAACTGGGATGTTCTTGACTTTGAACAATGGTTTTGAAGGGAGTTGGTGGCGAAGGAGGCGCCGTCTTTCTGGGAGATCAGATGATTGGCACGGCTCTTCCTCATGAACAGAACGAGGGTAGTATGGTGCATCTCACAATGCTCCCCATAGTCCATCCTGCTGGAGCGGAAGGAGATGGGCGGCTAGTCGAATTTTAAGAACGCGCCCTAGTACGGTACATGATATTTTTTTTTCAAAAAAAAATTAAAATTATTAGTTTCTGATCACATTCTGAGAAGAAATTCAACCCCGATAGTCCGGACGACTGTAACTGCTTCTGACGCGATTTCCTCAAGGAATCACGTTATTTCAGCAGGATGAACTTCGGTCATGTTCTGGGGCGAGTTCTTAAAAATCGACAAGCCGCCCATCTCCTTCCGCTCCAGCAGGATGGACTATGGGGAGTATTTTGAGATGTACCATACTACCCTCGTTCTGTTCATGAGGAAGAGCCGTGTCAATCATCTGATCTCCCAGAAAGACGGCGCCTCCTTCGCCACCAACTCCCTTCAAAACCATTGTTCAAAGTCAAGAACATCCCAGTTCTTCCATGCCCTACGGGCAATTTCAATGCAAACCCCATGTAGAGCATGTGGGGCATCCTGATTCGTCGTGTGTACAAGAACAACAAACAGTATGCATCCGTTGCCGAGTTAATGTATACCACCAAAAAGGAGTGGGACGGCATTGATCCTCAAGTGATTTATACCTTCTATGGAAGCGTGTCCAATCTCGAGGAAGGGCCATAACATTGGTTACTAACCTGTTGAGAACGAGGGTAGTATGGTGCATCTCACAATGCTCCCCATAGTCCATCCTGCTGGAGCGGAAGGAGATGGGCGGCTAGTCGAATTTTAAGAACGCGCCCTAGTACGGTACATGATATTTTTTTTTCAAAAAAAAATTAAAATTATTAGTTTCTGATCACATTCTGAGAAGAAATTCAACCCCGATAGTCCGGACGACTGTAACTGCTTCTGACGCGATTTCCTCAAGGAATCACGTTATTTCAGCAGGATGAACTTCGGTCATGTTCTGGGGCGAGTTCTTAAAAATCGACAAGCCGCCCATCTCCTTCCGCTCCAGCAGGATGGACTATGGGGAGTATTTTGAGATGCACCATACTACCCTCGTTCTGTTCATGAGGAAGAGCCGTGTCAATCATCTGATCTCCCAGAAAGACGGCGCCTCCTTCGCCACCAACTCCCTTCAAAACCATTGTTCAAAGTCAAGAACATCCCAGTTCTTCCATGCCCTACGGGCAATTTCAATGCAAACCCCATGTAGAGCATGTGGGGCATCCTGATTCGTCGTGTGTACAAGAACAACAAACAGTATGCATCCGTTGCCGAGTTAATGTATACCACCAAAAAGGAGTGGGACGGCATTGAGCCTCAAGTGATTTCTACCTTCTATGGAAGCGTGTCCAATCGGATCTTCGGTCCAATCTCGAGGAAGGGCCATAAGATTGAAACCTGCAAACTGCCTACATCAATCCTCAAAAATTTCAACGTATGGAAACGCCTAGTCACAAAAAAGAGATACGTGAAATCTATCATCTTCATGTTATAACGCAAGCACGAATCGAATAGAATACGGTAGCCATTGGTTACTATACTTATCGCAAACTGACTACATAATCAAAACTAATCAATCAATGATATGCTTGACTACCTTCATCCTCGAGATCAGCGAGCAAAGAGAGTGCAAAGATAAATTGAAGATCAGTTCAATCAATAATCAAGTCCACATCAGAAGTACCCCCGTCCACACATCTTCACGTTGGGGAAGGACACGAGCTAGGAGAGGATGTGCCAGTGCTTAAAATAAAACTATTATTATTATTATTATTATTATTATTATTATTATTATTATTATTATTATCATCATCATTATTATTAATAAAAGCAACTAAATTATTGTGGTTATTGTGCGAGTTTCAGTTTTCAGTCTAACAATAAGATCGGAGAATTAGTGAAACTACGAAACGGTCGATTCATAACGAATGTGCAACACGAATTCACAGGGTGGAAAGCAAAGTGTTCTCTTGATTTTGAAAGCATACATTTTCGACTCCCCCACCACACGATTTTATTATATAATTACGAACATGAGCCGTATTGTTAAAAAATCGAGCCCTGGCTAATAAATTGGTCATATTTAGCAAACATTTGACAGCGATTCACATGGTTGAAACCAACCAATGCTCGTAACCATTTTTCATCCGCCCGCAATCAAGCCAACACCTACTACCGTAATCCAGTCAACACCTACCGTACCCCTCCTCTACAGTAACTCAGCGAATATCTACCATAACGCAATCCACTATACCGTCAAAACGAGAAAAAAACATTAAACATTCGTAAGAAATTTGTGACAACAGAAAAGAAAGTGTACTTGTTTTGAGCTCTGTTATTGCCACATTCTTTCAAATGGTTTACATTAAAAATATTTTCAATCGATTGCTACCTTATTAAAGAAATATTTTTGTTAGTCTATAGAAAATATACATACTCACAATAGGTACAGCGTGTAGTCAAAGAGTAAAGATCAACACTAATTGTAAAAAAAACTAAAGTGGAAATGGATCTTCGCGCAGCATAGACGGTACAGATCACCAATATTATCAGAAAGTAATCCAATTTTAATGTAAAGTTTTTTTACGTAGGAAAATAAAAAAAGCGAAAGAGTGAGTAAAACGGGGCGTTTTCTCTGTTTTTTTCTATTTCCTTTTCGCAACTTATACAAAATTGAATGATTAGAAAAATACATAAAAATCAATCAATAACCTTGAACTCACACAAAATACTCTCAAAGCCAACACAATATTAGCACTAATCGATCAGTGTTGTTCTACATTAGGGAATGATATTGAGTAAAGGAACGATGTCGCCTCTATATAATAACTCTATGCTACGCCGAATCACCAGGTACAGCCAACTAGGTGAGCCCAACACAAAATAAGAGTCGTTATATTTCATATAGAACTCCGAAAGTGTGATGGCAAGTCCCCTTTTTTCCACGAAATAAATCAATAGTTAAAAAATCCATAAAAATCAATACCTTGATCTCCCACAGACTCCTCTCTAGTGTGCCCTTCATTCGTAGATCCATCTCATCTTCGTCGAACGAATCACTCTCCAGTGGATCTACAGAAAAATACAAATATTATATCGGAGCAATTAGGGCATACAACAATTCTCTGATAATGTCTGATGTTTACAAGGAAGTTTGCATTCATCAAAACCGCCAAAAAATATGTCAAAAGCTACATATTCTCATTATTTTCGACCAGTCCCACCGATTTTTTTTCTGAGAATATTTTGGGTCCGCCAAGGTTCCTCTTACTCCCTTTAACCGTGTGTTCATCCAGGCTGATTTATTTTTAACTTCTTGCATATAAATCAATGGAATCGCTCACGTGGACTACAGGAATAGATCAAATACTTTCGATGAACTTCTTTTTGTGATTCAGATAGAATGACGATGGAGTTGTGAGAGCGTAGACCTCATTGAATAGCTTGGGATACTCACTGAAAGAGGAAGGATATAATTATAATAATAATAATAATATGTAAAATTAAATTTATTATTGTATTATAATTGCAACGGAGACACTTACAACGCTAGTAACTATATCTAACCGCCCATATGTCAGGCGTGCAACCCGCATATCACTGGTTTATTGTTAGCTCGACAGCGCCGTGGCTTTTCGTTGTTTTTTTTGATTTTCCAAAAAAATTTCAGGAAAAAATCCACTAAGGGTCGTCATAACACATTTGCTGCGATCTGCACATTTAATTCAATTTTAATTTATCGTACATCAAAAAGATGTTTCAGCAAGCTTTGTCCATCACGCCATGCACTCTTCCCGGTTATTATGGTGAATAAGTATTATACTATGAGAGCACACGTGGGCAGCCTCTGTCGCTGGAAATGAACGATCGGGTGGGTCTGACGTCAAAATCGGATGATACATGGCCAAGTTGAGGGACTCCCTACTCACCGCTTTCTTCATTTCGAGTGCATTTTTACTAAATCGGGTGGGTTGGGTGCCATAACCGGATGGGTCTTGTCGCTAGCGACAATGCCGCCCATGTAGGTATGAGAGTAAGACCAAATATTTGGCTCACAATCAGAAAATTACCAAGTGTGAAACGCGCATATCACTGGCTCAATTCAACAATCACGACTAGGTTCAAAGAAGATTAAAAGAGACAGAAATGAGATAGAACCGTGGGCGCACGTGTATGGGACCCTACAAACGTCCAAAGCGGCGTATCAAGACTTTCCCGACAACCTAATAAAACCGTCGGTGTACGTGTATGGGACCCAGCAAAATTCCCACCGTTGGACCAATGCCTGTGCAATTTTATTTAGTCTACGCATTTGAAACACATTTTCCAGTGTGGTATTGGGTATGTATTCTTTTGGGTGGTAACCTGCCTACACCAACCCTATCAACGTATGGAAACGCCTAGTCACCAAGAAGCGATACGTTCGGTCTATGAATAAAAACTAATCAACCAATCAATAACAGATTTTCTAAAAGAGTGGTATTGAGTCATTTTCATGCCCTCACAATGAGAGGATCTTTCAGAATAATTTTCCTGATCGACCCACTATGTAAGGCTTATTTTCTATGCGAAAGATTACAATTTAAGCGACAAGTAACGATTTTTCAATTCAACCCACCATATTTCGAAAATAGACCCACTATATAAAAAGATCCTGCGAGGGTTCCGATAATCTATGGTTATAAATATAAATAATCGCTAAAAAATGCATGTTTTACCTATTCCCCCTTATCTAAAATCAAGAGATAAATCAAACAAAGTAACAAAATAATAAAATAAATAAACCAACAAATTGTGTTTGATGACCAGTTCGAGTAGTCCTTCGAGGGCGAAGATCGCTTGTGTCGATCCACGTGAGAAGTGAACAAAGTAGAATCTGGAACACAACCAATACAATCTATTTTTACTGTTATTAATATTTTATCATCACCGTAGTGTGACACGTACCATATTTGAGCCAAACATATAAAAGGAATAAAATATTCGATTTCATACAGTCCCTTCCTCCTTTCCTTATTTGTAAGATGGCCGAACCGGTGGATTTCGCCCCTACTAGTTAACATTTTTGATTTACTAATACCTAATTGTACATTATCGTGTCATCTATGATCTATTTCTACTTTATACTGACACTCAGAATACGTTAAAACAGCGCAATTCCGGATTCTTTAGCCAGGGGCGGACACTTGGCATAATCAAAGGATCGCCGGCTTTTCGGGCTTCCTAGTTTTATAACACGGGCCGCTGGCGAGCAATGCACATTCCAATTCAAAAAGGTAGCCACATGACCGAAAGCAAGATACGGAAAGAAGGTTTGCTTGATTTTTAACATTATGCATAGAAGATTTGCCTGACGACGATGTTCCTTGAATGAGAGGTGCGCGTATTATTTAGGAGTACTGTAGTTAGTCGTGACATAAATTCATTATTGATTGATCGTTAGGCCAACTCTCTACAGTATCCCTGTAGTTCAAAACGGGATCTCACGCGAGTTCTTTCACATCCTAGGAACACCGTACAGTCATTTTCCACAATCATCGGTCGAATAGCTAGGTTATCTGTTTTCAAAATCCGGTCAGGTTTTTTCGATTTTGTGAAATTTTGGCTCAAAATCCGGACAGGTTTTTCGATTTTATGAAATTTTGGCTCAAAATCCGGCTTGGTACTTGGCAACATGCTTTTCGACCTATGTCCACAGTACAAACAATGAACAACAAAGCAGAAATAACTTTATGCATGAATATAATTTCAAACTGTTTTACCTGCACAGTCTCATCGTCTCCTCCTATTGGTCGTTGCTGCATACCCATCGCTCTCATCTACCATAACTCCGCCCATTATCGATTGATCTCGTCGATGGGGCGTCTGATAGAGCGAGCTTCTTGCCGCATTGGCGTCCGCGTCTCCTCGTCATCGATCCGCGCGGCTCAAACAGGAATGTGATCGATGAGGTAGATGAGATGAAGAGTCCCGACCGAGGATGGACGTTTCACCTGAATGATTCATTCATTAATTTATTTATATTTATCATACATCATAAAGATGTTTCAACAAGTAAAATTAACGAATTAAAATTAAGAAATCTGCACAGGGGGGGGGGGGGGGGTCAATGGGGACAATGGACAAAGGGAAATGGGGGAAGGTGAAGATGGTCAGGGATGTCTGATTAATGTAATAATGCAAATGGAAGGAAGCTTGAACGTATTAAATATTCCTAATTAACCGAATTTTTCTAAATAAGAAAGTGCATCTGCAACCAAAAGTTCCAATCATGTTGGAAATCAAAAGAGAACAAGAAGGGATAGCCACGATTGAAAGATGGTAGAAAAATTGATGGATAGTAAAAGGAGGGACGCAAACTAGGGAATAGCAGGGCGAGAGAGTAAGAGGAAGTGAGAGAGTGGTAGACAAAGACAGCGTACGAGAAAGTATGCCAGAGAAAAGAAGATGGGCAAAAATAGGAGGAACTTGACTCAATGGGGGTTCTACTGAAGATGGTCAACCCCATTGGGTAGAGGTTCATTGATCTCGCCTCTACTAATACTTTTGATTCACTAATATCTAATTTTATGAGTACATTTGCATGTTTAACTATGACATATTTCGATTATAATTGCTCTTTTCAGATAATGATCGAAATGGGAATTATTTGAATGAGATTAAAAAGGTTCAAAGTTATAGAAGATGTTCAGATGTGGTATTTTAAGGCATACGTGAGCAGCACTGCCGCTAGCGGCAATACACCCCCGATTTTTGGCACCTGACCCCCGATTTTCCAAAAAAAATCACTCAAAATGACGTATAAATGCTCCATTTTTTGCGTCCGACCCCCCGATTTTCATTACCAGCGGCAATGCCCGCCCACGTATGTTTTAAGGCCCCGAGTTAATTTGAAGAAAAAAACGCTCCGCTCTGACAAACGCTCTCACACTTTCATTGTCTACGGGAGAACGTTGTCAAAGCGGAGTGCAAATTAGTTCGGGGTCTACCTTTCATACATAAATTACAAAATACATTGTCGATAATAATAACAATAATAATAATAATAATAATAAATCTATAAAATGAAAGCACCTTGATTAGCAGAAGCAGTCTTCACCATCCGCACGGTTCTTCGCGCTCTTGGTCGGATCCATCCTGCTCTATGAGAAAGAATCGCGACACCGCCGGGAATACGGTAGGTCTACGGTCGGTGACCATATACCCTGGATGGACGGGTTATGGTAGAAGAGGTAGGCGACCATATACTCTGGATGGACGGGTTACGGTAGAAGAGGGCGTGAAGTACTCCTCATCAGGAGTGTCGTTGAGTATACGGCGTACGGAAGCCATCTCGAGAACTGAACCGATTATCGATTGATTGGTGATAAGAAGCTGCATTATTAATTTACTACAATACAAACTACAATTATTGATTATTTACATACCTTCTCAAGGAAAGGGTACTGCTTATCCGGCTTCGTCCTCTTCCACTCTCTTCTTCTCAATCCTCAACCCCACCTCCTTGGCGCTGTCGGTGTTCATCTACGACTGTGTGCACTCCGTTCAGATCATGGAGAACATCATCTTCAGTCATCGTTATCATATCTTCATCTCCTACTCCTTCATCCTAAATCAAACGACGGCTTGTAGAAGATACTACATACTGTGGCCGTATACATGAACAACGGGGAAACCGTTTTGCTGGAAAATGCGACGTCATTAGCGTAAGCGGAGGCGTTTTCCAAAAATCCTCCGCCTACGCTAATCACATTTTCCCGGAAAACGGTTGTCCCGTTGTTCGTGCATACGGCCACAGAACAATACATTTTTTTGTTCAGTCTATGCTGAGCATTTGTTATTTTAATTAATCAAAACTATAATTATTACCGTTTAAGACTGCCTAGCAACAGTTAAACGATCTGTCCAAGTAGTCCCACGAGTCGTTGTGATTCCCTCTATCACGGCGATTGCCAACGAAACACGAGATTTACTATTAATAAATTATAAATATTATTTATTTAATAAGTTATTATTATGATAAATAAAATGGAAACTTAATATAAGCTCTTTCCCCTTCTCTATCTTCTCTCTCTCTATTCTCTCTTCATACATTTTCGACACCCTCACCGGATTGGTTTATATAGTGGGTCGATTTAGAAAAATCGTTATTTTTCGCTTATATTGTAATGTTTCACATTTAAAAATGACCCTTATATAGTGGGTAGATCCCGAAAATGAGCCATATATAGTGGGTCAATCCTCATACTGTGAGGGTATGAAAATGTATGTTCTCTCTTCAGCCCCTTCTCTAACTCATAAAATATTCATTCGTTTAATCTCCTCTCACTCCTTCTCACCAAACTATGCTGCTTGCATGAGCCCATCCGCCGACTTTCGCACATGGTAAGAACGGACGCGACTACCTCGAAAGCGAATCCGAACGATTTCGAATTCGCACGAACCGCAGGTCACAATGACCACCTAAAGGACCATCCGGGGCCAGATATACTGGGGCCGGGTGAACCCGCAGCTTTAATCCAAAGATCCAGCCAGGCATGTGCCATACGCACAGCATACTTCGCAACACTCTTATCATTCACTCTCAACCCTACTCATTACGATCGAGTGATCGGGTGGAAAGTAGCTTTTGCGCATGCAGCAAAGGCGGTCATCGCTCACGCTTCAATGCCAACCCTACCAATCAATACTCGGAATGAGTCTTGAACGGCTGATACATATCATTTAATGAGTCGGCAGAGTATGATGCAATGACCACTACACGGAGGGCAATTTCCATTAAAAAGAGCGAGTATAGCATATTGTAAAAGGTGGCTTGAACGGTGGTGCAAATCGCAGCGGGACTCAAAATATTAAAAATCTACAGTATATTCTGTCGATAAATTCAAAGTTTCTGGGCATTTTAATTCTATTCGACTGTTTTATTTGGTTGTACTACATTGGTTGCAATAATTGAAGTAAATGTGCGTCTATCTAGACCAAAAAAATTGGAAAGAAAAGGCGAAGAAGCATGCAAATTGTTGATTAAAAATTTTTCCATTGCATCCGTGAAATAGAATATGCACGCACATACTTTTTCACGGATGCGGAGAAAAATTGCCCGGATACGGATGAAAAATAATTCGTACCCATTGCCCTCCGTGCACTACTTTCATAATGAGAACAGAAGTGTTTTTCTGTATTTACTTAAGCAAAGCGCGCAACAAGGTCGCACACTCACTTTGCCTCCCACGCTGACCCATTTTTGTATTTTAACATATTCAAGCCTCTAGGTTGAATGCTCCTTGTGTTGATCATCATTGAGCTTCTTGCTGAGATCGGACGTCGCTTCGAGTTCGACGCAATTTCTGAAAAATTACTAAATTAAACAAGTGATCCGTTTCTTTTAAATAATTCATAAAGGAGACGCACGCAATTACAGAAATACATTACAAAGTAAAATGACTACGATTTGATAAATATCAATAAGTTGATGAGACAGCAAGGATCAAGATAAATTACACGTGCGAACTCGATTCCGATCACATTATCGATTGTTAATATGATGAAATAGATCGAAACAAAGCATAGGTGGGCGCGTGAAAACGAATATTTTAGCGCACAGCCCTGCCTTCCCATGGGGGCTGCGCATAGCCTTGCCTCGCGAAAATCGGACAATTTCTAGTCGAATTCGTAAAAAAATAGCACAGCCTTTCCCCCAGCGCGCCCATCTATGAAACAAAGGCATGGTTAGGCTGAAGAACTAGCTAATATGCAAATTGGAAGACGCAGACTAGAACTTCGAATTATGCAAATGCATTGCGATGGGCTTGGGAGTTTTAAGTTTCATTTGAAGAAAACACTTTCACGTTCTATGCCTATAATGCGCACTACTTGATCAAGAAGAAAGTAATAGTATGCATATCCAAAAGAATCATTCAGAAAACCGTTTGGTAACGTTTACACGTTTCGCCGTAAGTTTGCCATAATTGTTCAAATGAAACGCAGCAATTCATGGTTCTTGATAGCAAGCAGCGCACGCCAACGATAAAATACAACAATAATTGGAAAATAAAATGTAGTGAGACACGAACAAATGAGTCGACTAGTCAGAGATCGCAGTCTTCAGCGAAATCGTATGTGCCCAGATCTACCGTAGTAAGCAAAATAATGCACTATCGTGAAGTGATTTTTTTCGGGAGTGTTTATAAAAAGGCGCAGAATTTATCTCCTAGTTGCTTCCTTGCTTGCACATTAAACGTGTTTGGAAATTTTAGAATATTGTAATTCAACTAAAAAATCTTCAGGTTACGTATTTCCACCGTCAAAGAGTCGGGAAGTCATTGATTGATCTTTGATCTTTTGTTTTATGATTATTCTTACAGGATATTATTAATAATAATAATTTATTTTTACAATAATAATTTATAATAGCGAATAATTGATATTGTGATAAATCACATATAAATATAATCAGCGCGAGTTTTGCAGTGATCGTTGATTTTTGATCTTTTATGCGTGATCTCGATTACTTGCTCTAATTCATTCCTGCAATTTTCTCTAACATTATCAGCTTTCTAAATTCGATAAACCTTTTCAAGATTTCAATTTTGTTGAAGTGTCTAAACATACTTATGAGCTTCCATTGCAAATCCAATTCCAATGATTCCAAGGGCAGCATTCTAGGCAACGATACTGAGTAGTAGTCGAGTACTAGTACACTAGTTGTAGTATACTACTAGTAGCAATCACTCCAGTGACGCTAATGTCGAAGTCGCAAACCGTTAAGTCTACGAACATGACGTCACTAGAGCAGACAGAGGTTTTTTCGGGAAATGCTTTCGCATTACCCCTTGTGACGTCACATCTGTCGACAAATCGTTTTTCAAGATTCATATCCATGATACCTATACAACAATAGCCGAAGCAGTTCAAAAGATTTAACAAGAATGCGGACAACTTTGCACTTTTCTCATCTTTTTGCTTTTTTTGAACACGACATGGGAGGATTCTAGAGTAGATCATCTCGATTAGGGATCGACGTCCGCTTTCTTTTCCATTTAACCTGGACGGACTTGCATTGGATGAAAGGCCGTATCCATGAACGTTGGCAAACCATTTGCCGGCAAACCTGACGTCACAAGCGTAGATGGAGGATCTCTGACGAACGCCTCCGCCTATGGGAGTGACGTCAAATTTACCGGCAAACGGTTTGCCAACGTTCATGAATACGGCCTACGCAATCGATAAAGGGTTGCAGGATCTGAAAAATACTTGGCGTTTTCGGAGGAAAAAAGGACGAAGAATAGAGTAAAGATCAAAGATCAGAGAGCAACTTGAGCAACTTGGAAAAGAGACAAATTGGGAGATGAGGGGGGGAAAGACTGCTAATTGCTTATTAGTCCTACTCATTACGATCGAGTGATAGAGGAGTGAAAGGGTGTACAGTATAACTTAAGAGAATTATGTAAAGAGAACGAAGGGCAACAGTAAGAAAGATATCTACGGTAGAGGATAAGAGGTAGAGGATAAGAGTGCACGATACTCATGCGTAAAATACGAAACACTACACTAATCTATTCACGATACCATACCCAGCCGTACATGGAGTAAACCCGGTGAGCGGTAATAATTGCTCGCAACCGGGAGTACCCCATCAACGGTCAAAGCGGGCTACGGTACCGTAAGAAAGAGGTGGGGACGATGGAGCGAGATGGATTCGGTTAGAACGGCATATGGTAAGTCGCTCGATAACAGAAGTACTAGGAGGAGCTAGGAAAGGAAAGGAGAGGAGAGGAGGAAGGAGGAAGAGGAATGAGGAAAAGGAGGATGAAGTAATCTATAATATTCCTAGTATCGACAAATCGAGTGAGCGTGCACTGAGAGAGCAATAAGTGGGACTCTAGTAATCTACCAAAATTACCTATCCATGATAATACAATCTACCGTACACTATCGCTCGACAGAGAGGATGCAACTACCGTAAGTCAACGGATGAAACTCCGGTAAGTCAGCGGATACGGTATGTGAGCGGATACGGTAAGTCAACGAATAAATCTATGGTAAGTCAGCGGATGAAACTACACTAAGTCTGAGGATAAAACTAAGTCCGCGGATACGGTAAGATAGCGGATGAAACTACGATAAGTCAATGGATACGGAAAGTAAACGGATACTGTAAGTCTGCGGATACGGTAAGTCTGCGGATACGGTAAGTCTGCGGATACGGTAAGTCTGCGGATACGGTAAGTCTGCGGATACGGTAAGTCTGCGGATACGGTAAGTCTGCGGATACGGTAAGTCTGCGGATACGGTAAGTCAGCGGATGAAACTACACTAAGTCTGAGGATAAAACTACGGTAAGTCCGCGGACACGGTAAGTCTGCGGATGAAGCTACGGTAATTCAACGAATAAAACTACGGTAAGGCAGCGGATACGGTAAGATAGCGGGTGAAACTACTATAAGTCAATGGAAACGGTAAGTAAACGGATACTGTAAGTCTGCGGATACGGTAAGTCTGCGGATACGGTAAGTCAGCGGATGAAACTACACTAAGTCTGAGGATAAAACTACGGTAAGTCCGCGGATACGGTAAGTCTGCGGATGAAGCTATGGCAATTCAACGAATAAAACTACGGTAAGGCAGCGGATACGGTAAGATAGCGGATGAAACTACTATAAGTCAATGGAAACGGTAAGTAAACGGATACTGTAAGTCTGCGGATACGGTAAGTCTGCGGATGAAACTACGGTAAGTCAGCGGATGAAACTACGGTAATTCAATGAATAAAACTACGGTAAGTAAACGGATACTGTAAGTCAACGAATACGGTGAGTCAGCGGATGAAACTACGGTAAGTCAGTGGATACGGTAAATCAGTGGATACGGTAAGTAAGTGGATACGGTAAGTCAGTGGATACGGCAAGTAAAAGGATACGATAAGTCAGCGGATGAAACTACGGTAAGCTAACGGATGCGGCAAGATATGAGAGAGAAAAAAAGCATAAAGATAATCGATACGGCAATGGAAGGACAGTATACCTCACTGAACAAGCAGACGAATCCGTGTGCAGATGGAAGGCGAATCCACATGCCGATGGGCGTAGAGTACTCCGGTAGTTGAGAGAGAGCCGGTCATCGGAGTTAGTTGTGCCGAGGAGAGTTGAGAGAGCCGAGAGTTGGAGTCGGGCCGAGGAGATGAGACGATAAATGACGATGACCGGGATTAGGCTGTCTTATATACGGATTACCAAGGAGCACGCGCTCGATATTGACGTTCTAGAAGGGATTGGAAGGAATGATCTGCCCTGTTCCCAGAGTCATCGAACTGAGTACACGTGCACTTGGAGATATCGTCTAATCGAGTCTGATATCGAATATTGATTCCTACCCTGGCTATTATGTGATCGTTCTTTGATCATAGCAGAGAGTGCACAAATGTGAGAGAGTACAGACGGAGTGAGAGAGTGTGGGAAGCAAGAGAGTGCAGCGAAAGGAAACATATGCCGTCCTCAATGATCTACCATCAATAGTGTTGACTCATTGGTGATTCCCTAACTTCTCTGTCCTTTCCACTCTGTTTTTCTTCTTCTGCCGTTTCGTCGCTCTTCGCTTGCCTCCTCGTTTTCTTTCCGAAATCGATCTTTGATCTTTGCATTCTCGTCCCTCTCCTGCTCGCGACTTCATCACTTTCTAGAGAGAGCGTGTTAACGTATGAAAGAGCAGACGGAGTGAGAGAGTGAACAGAAAGAACAAAATGAATATCGTTTCCATCCATTCTAGGTGGTTTACTTTCTTGTTGAAATGGAACTACTTGCCGTTACACTTTTTTTCTCGTTTTTCTATTCTTAATTATTCTTCTTCCTCTTCCTTTCTCCATTCCTCCAACTCTCCATCTCTCTATCTCTACTTCTCTCTCCAATTCTCCATCTAGCCATATATCTTGCCAGGTTCTCACTACGTCTCTCACCCATCTTTTTTCCTCTTTTCTCTCATCATTATGGCTATACCATCTTTGACCTCTGACTACTATTTGCGTATATTACCACTATTGTATTGTCTAGTTCTGAATAGATTGTGTTCCAATTCATGAAGACTCTCACAATGAATCATTCTATCTCCATTCCTTTACAGTCTTCGCTCGTTTTGACCCTTCACTCTCGGTGATTTTCCCGCCTTTTTCAGCTATGCCTCTTCCTTACCGTCTCTCTCTTCCTCTCTATCTGTCTCGCAATAAGCGATCTGTTATTGCATGTTCTTATTCTCCTTTTGGTCATTTGCATCCTACATTTCCTTCGCGTCCCCGTTCGTAATTCGACCTCGCATATGCACATATTTACAATTCATATTCCAAACTGAACTATTACTTTTACTATTGAACATTTTACTTTGAATAATGTCAAATCTGTTTCAGATTGTTTTATCGTCAGTTTCCGTGTCCAAGACGCGCGAGGAACCGCCAGCTGAGAGGGTGACAGTCGTCTCTGGACAAACGTCGACTTCATCGGAGACGACGTCCGACCTTCAACGTACCGTTGTCACTCTCGGAGGTACGAGTCTGTCTTGGAACTAATCTTATACTCTATTAAAAAGTCATAAAAAAGATGAAAAAACAGAGAACACTCCTCGTTTTACACACTCTCTCGCCACTTTCTCATCGTTTCACGGGGTCTTAACATCAATTTTCTTTGCTTTCGGTCCTTCTTACGACAACGGCATCACCCAATCATTATTTAGTCATCTTTGTGATTCATATTGACCGATGTCGTTAGCGGAAGAATTGGGATGTTTTCTATTCTTAGACCGTATCCATGAACGGTGGCAAACCGTTTGTCCACAAACGTGACGTCACAACCGTATCCTCGTCCAACGACTCCGCCTATGCTTGTGACGTCACGTTTGGTTTGCCAACGTTCACGGATACGCCCTCTTGTGCAATGTGCAAAAGCAAAGAAAAGTGATACTCTAAACTTTGTGATACTGTAAACAGTGGCCAGTTGTCCTTGCGTAGCCTTTGAATACAGATTATGATAGGAAAAATTGTTGAATCAATTGTAATCTATCGTTGTTCATGTCGATTCTTCGATGGGTCGTCGTTGCTGGTGAAGATCGTCACGTCGTCACAGCTGATGAACTTCTCAATGATGCGAACACCTACACAAGCGATCTCCTGCAGACCGCCGCTGGAGCGCCTGCTGGATTCCGTTTTCAGAAATAATAAATATATTTGGGGTGTGTTAATGCTTGCAATCGGTGTCCAAGCCCGCGAGTTTAAATGGGAGGAGTCAGAATCACTATATAAACAGAGTGATGAAATGGGGCGGAGCCATGCATCGGTATATAAGTACGGGAGTGTCTGAGTATATGTAGATCGTATGATATTTGTTCTTATAGGGACCAATGGTCCAGTGGATAAGAGCTCAGACATTCAAACCGGCCGGTTGGTCGGCAGGAGAGTTCGATTCCCAGGAGAGGATTAGCAAAAGATCGACACTCACAACTTAGTCTAAATGTTTTTACTATTTTTTCCTTGACGTATTTCCGCTCTCCCTGCGCTACCGTCCCGTAGAATGATCGAGAACTAACTTTTTTCGTCTAAGAAAATATAAATAAAGCAGTATACTTTGTGTCCAATTTACTTCCAATGATTTTATATTTTTTTCATACAGTTAAATTATTATTAAAAAATTAACTTTTTATTTACAATATTGCGTTACCTTCTCTGGAATTTCAAAACTTAAAGATTACTTAAAATAAGTCACTGATTTGGAGGTTACTTTAAGCCTACTTGAAGTGAAAGAACATTTGACGAGACGTATTACAGTTGACACCTGTTGAAGTAGACTCACAAGTCTATTTCAAGTGAAAATAAGTATGTAATGATAAGAGCGCTTTGAGTGAAAGATCAATATTTTAAAGTACACTCACTTCTCTCACTCGTATCTCAATAGTTTTTTTTAACTTGATTCTCACAAATATACTCCATGTTGAAGGGCAAAATACACAAGTCAGGTACATTAACAACATTAACAAACTTTACTGATGACCGGGTAAAATATATATATATATATAATATTTAAATTATTCCCTCGTGTTAGACATTTCCTCTACAGATTTCGTATGTAAAAGCCGTAAATTATGCGAAACCAAACATTACTGTTCAGTGCTGGACGGAAATGTATTCAGTTGATAAAGTTCAATATGATGATATCATGCTCCAAATAACAATTAAATATGTTAGTGACTTTAATGAATCACACGAGACGAACAAATCTAGTTACACTTACAGTTGCAGTTACAGTTTAAGCACATTGCATACACTAGCTTTCAGTCTCGCTGTCTACTAAATGCTGCACGATTATGCCGCATTTGCTTTAATTAATTGTTCGTGGTGTTATCGGATCAGGGCTGTGCGGCAAGGCATTGCCGGTTTGCCGAAATTACCGAAATTGTCGGTTTTTCATTGCTGAAATTGCCGAATCGGCGATTTCGGCAATATTTCTCAAAATCGGCAATTTCGGCAAATATTTAGAAAATATTTTCCTACATTAAAAATAAATTAAAACGTATTCAAATGGTTTCTTGAGGCAGTTTTAAAAGCATGTTGATTTTTTCTCTGCAGTGTATTCAAAATACACCATATTTATCATACTGTATTAGACCTTTGAAATCGATTGCTTTGTTTGCTTGATTGTAAATTATAACTTGTTTTAGTTTTTGCTTGTTTATTCTACGCGTTATATGATTTTCTTTTTTTTCATTCGTGCATTCAGAAATGGGTAAGGTCAACAAGTACTTTGAACCCTCGATTAACGGCGATTTCACCAGTAAGATCAGCAGAAATTATACATGCAAGAAGACCAAAACAGGTTAATATTCATTTTATTTTCGTATTTTTTTCTGATTTAGAATCTTCATTTATTTCAGGATCAACTTTCCTGCAGATCAATCACATGATGTTGTTCCTTTCTAAGAACCTTGTTCTTATGGACTAAACTCTTGTTATCGCGTTATTGATTTTTTGTTGATCGTTATTCGTTTTTTCTGTTGTTCGTTATTATACAATAAAGATTATTACTCGAAAAAATTTTACAAAGCAAAAAAAAAACACTGAAATAAGTTTTGGAAAAAAATTGCCGAAATTGCCGAAAATATTTTTTCGGCAATTGCCGGTTTGCCGAATTGCCGAAAATTTGCCTTGCCGCACAGCCCTGTACCGGATAACTCAGCGAACGTGACTATTAACATAACTTTTATTTGCTTATTATGCTCATAAAAATAATACCAAATTTAAACATTGTGATCGGACGCTGTATCTACACTGCCTGTGAAAAACTAGAATGGAAAAAAAAACAGAATTAAGCTATGGCAATTTACAGGAAGATCGCTATTTTTTTAAATTTTATAGTTTTGCACTCTAGTAATACCTCTTCCATGTTGTATTTTTATGGCCTCTCTAACGTATGCACTTTTTGGCAGAAAATCTATACTTTTGCAGCTCTCTCATTTTTTTTTGTAATTTTGAAATACTGCAGTGATCGTCAGCAACTCTCCGACCTGATATTCACTTGTCCGTACGTACTATAATATATGATACGTAAACTTTCATAAACTCTCTCGAGCCCACTGATATGTAGCTCCGCCCATTAATCGTTTAATCGCGCTTACGTAGTGATTCTAACTCCGCCCATTACTTCGCGGGCTTGGACACCGTTTTCAGACATAAACACCCCAAACTCTTTATTCAAATTGGAAAGCAGAAGGTGAGTAAAGACTTCTCCAGATGAAATGTAGCTCTACACCAATGCCGATCCACCTTCAGACGTCCGTCGAGTACATTTTTTCCATCTACCACAGATTACAGCCGTCCTAGGCCGATCTCAACGCTAACGAAACGGCGATACTGTCTAAACAATGAAACATTATTCGATGATACCAAGGGCAGCATTCTAATTGCAAGCCACTTTACCGAGAAGTAGTCGAGTGTAGTAGTAGTTTTCACTCTACTGGCGCAAAGGTCGATGTCGTCTCCAGAATCCGTTAGAGTAGCTCATCAACGACGATGACTACGATGATGATGAAGAGTCGACCTGTAAAATTAGAGAATATCATAGATTCATAGATTTTACAGTTCAAAACGATAACATATTTCCGCAAACGTTTTGGTCGACAGAAACGACAACTTTGAACTTTGAACTTGAACTGAGTTCCGTTGGCACATCGTTAAGTCTACGAACGTGGCGTCGCTAGCGCAGCCAGAGGATTTTAAGCAATGATATTGCCTCTTGTCACGTTTGTCGACAAACCGCTTGCAGTTCAAAAGTTTCAAAAACAAAGTGGACAACGGTACACTTTTCTCATTGTTTTGCATTTTTGAATTCGATATGGCGGAGAGAAATGTACCTTTCAAAGTACACCATCTCCATAAGGGATTGACGTCAGCTTTTCAGAATTGAGGAGTCGTTGATCCGGGACGGGCAAGCGGTGGAGTAGAGACAGTATCCATGAACGTTGACAATACGTTTGCTGGCAAACATGACGTCACAAGCGTAGATGGAGGATCTCTGGCGAACGCCTCCGCCCATGGTTGTGACGTCACGATTGCCGGCAAACGGTTTGCCAACGTTCATGGATACGGCCTAAGCAATTGATCAAGGGTTGCAGGATCTTTAAAAGACTTGGTATTTATACAGGGAAAGAAGATCGAAGAACGATAGAATAAAGATCAAAGATCAAAGAGCAAGATCAAAGAGATAATGAAGCAAACTGGGGGATGTAATCAAAATAACGAAGGGCAACGGTAAGAAAGAAATCTACGGTAGAGGATAAGAGGGCTAGTACACAATACTCATGCGAAAAATACGAAATACTACACTAATCTATTCACGACACCATACCCAGCCGTACATGGAGTAAACCCGGTAAGCGGTAATAATTGCTCGCAACCGGGAGTACCCCACCAACGGTCAAAGCGGGCTACGGTACCGTAAGAGAGAGTGGGGACATGGAGACGATGGAGCGAGATGGCTTCGGTTAGATACGATAAGTCGCTCGATAAAAAAAGTACTAGGAGGAACTAATTGTGTGATCTACAATATTCCTATTATCGACTAACCGAGTGAGCGTGAACTGAGAGAGCAATAGGTGAGACTCTAGTAATCTACCAAAATTACTGCTCTAGTAATCTACCAAAATTAAGTCAGCGGATACGGTAAGTCAGCGGATACGGTAAGTCAGCGGATACGGTAAGTCAGCGGATACGGTAAGTCAGCGGATACGGTAAGTCAGCGGATACGGTAAGTCAGCGGATACGGTAAGTCAGTGCATACGGTAAGTCTACAGATGAAACTACAGTAAGTTAACGGATGAAACTACGGTAAATCAGTGGATACGGTAAGTCAACGGATACTGTAAGTCAGCGGATGAAACTACGGTAAGTCAGCGGATACTGTAAGTCTGCTGATGAAACTACGGTAAGTAAACGGGTGAAACTACGGTAAGTAAACGGGTGAAACTACGGTAAGTAAACGGATACTGGAAGTAAACGGATACTGTAAGTCAACGGATACGGAGAGTCAGCAGATGAAACTACGGTAAGTAAAATGGTGAAACTACGGTAAGTAAACGGATGAAACTACGGTAAGTAAACGGATACTGTAAGTCAGCGGATGAAACTACGGTAAGTCAGCGGATGAAACTACGGTAAGTCAATGGATGAAACTACGGTAAGCCAGCGGATACGGTAAGTCGGCGGATGAAACAGCGGTAAGTAAACGGATGCGGAAAGATATGAGAGAAAAATAGCATAAAGTTAATCGGTACGGTGCAATGGAAGGATGGAAAGACAGTATACCTCACTGAACAAGCAGACGGATCCGTGTGTAGACCGAAGGCGAATCCGCATATCAATGAGCGCAGAGTACTACGGTAGTTGAGAGAGAGAGAGCAGTTCATCGGAGTTGTAGTTGTCCCGAGGAGAGCTGGAGTCGCCGAGGAGATGAGACGATAAATGAAAATGACCGTGATTATTCTGTCTTATATACGGATTACCCTCACGCGCTCGTTATTGACGTTCTAGAAGGGATTGGAAGGAATGATCTGCCCTGTTCCCAGAGTCATCGAACCGAGTCCACGTGCACGTGGAGATATCGAGTCTAATCAAATGATCTCTTGTCTGATATGGAATATTGATTCCTGCCCTGGCTATTTTGTGATCGTTGTTTGATCATAGCAGAGAGTGTACAAATGTGAGAGAGTGCAGACAGAGTGAGAGAGTGTGGGAAAGCGAGAGAGTGCAGAGAAAGAGAACATAGTCGTCAATGATCTGCAATCAATAGTGTTGATCCATTGGTGATTGATTCCCTATCTTCTCTGTCTCTTCCACTATGTTTTCGACTATTTCTTCTATGCCCCTCTTCCTCTCCACTTTTCTCATGTCATCCCTATTTTGTTTATTCGATATCCCAACTTTATAAATTCCGCACATAATTTATTTGTTGTTGTCTAGTCTACCACCTCTTGCAGTCCAATTTGCTCAAGATTATCTATAAAAGGAGAGTGACCTCACTCAATGGTCTCTTCAACGCGCAATGCTCTCTCGTTGTTAGAGAACAGAGAAATAATAGTGTGCGCAATGAAGAAATCATTGAGTGAGGTCACTCTCACTGCTCTCTCTCTCTCTCTCTCACACACACACGTTTTACCATTCTTGTTCATTTCATTTGAAGTCTTTGGCAGATTTGTCTACACTTGCCTCCGTGTTCCTTTTTAAAATTGATCTTTGATCTTTGCCTTCATCACGTGCTTTAGAGAGCGAGCTTCCATACGAGAGAGTACAGACGGAGTAAGAGACTGTGGAAAAACGAGAGGGTGAAGAGAAAGAAGACCTATGCCCTCGTCAATGATCTACCATCGATAATAATGTCCATTCTAGCTTGCTTATCTGCTTGTTTAAAGCGACACCACAACATATTTTGAAACTCTCCGCCATGGCCACTTTCTGCTTTCTTTGTTTATGAGAGTGTTGCCAATGTGGAGAGTAAAATCTGATTGGGGTGTGCCTTTAAGTGGAACTACTTGTCGCTAAACTTTTTTCTCGTTTTTCTATTCTTGATTATTATAGTTCAGACTGTTGCTATTCTTCTCCCACTTCCTTCCCTTCTCTATTCCTCGATCTCTCTATTTACTTCTCTCTCCAATTCCCTCTGGCCATGATTTTTCCATGTTCACAATACATCTCTCATTCCTCTTTTCCTCTTTGTGTCACTCTCGGAGATTTTCCCGCCGTTTTCGGCTATGTCTCTTCCTTATCGTCTCTCTTCTTCTCTATCTCTCTCTTGATTATCAATCTGTTATTGCATGTTCTTATTCTTATTTTGTTCATTTGAATATTATATTCCCCTCGCGCCCCCGTTCGTATTTCTCTGTCACATGTCCTGGATTCTTATTCTAAACTGAACTTTTACTATTGAACTATTTATCAAGATATTTTTGAAATCTTTATCTTTCGTTAGCATTATTTGTCTCGTTTCGTGCATACGCATGTTGATAAAATATATATTTATTACTTTGTGTTTATGTCAAATCCATTTCAGAGCACCTGGGTCTATCTTCAGTGGTCGTGTCCAGGAAGCACGACAGACAGTCCACAATCGCCTTTGTCTACGACCGTCGACGTCATCGTGACATCATCATTATCGTGGACGTCGGGCCTTCTACGGACCGTTGCCGCTCTTGGATGTACGAGAGCACTGGGTCGAATGAGAACCGATGAATAATAACCGACTGAATGATAACCATTTGCATATGTGAGACAAGCGATAATGAATAGACAAAATATGCAAATGTTTATCATCCAGTCGGTTCTTATTCATCGGTTCTCATCCAACCTAGTGCCCTAATATTATACTCTATTCAAAAGTCATAAAAAGAAGTAAAAACAGAGCGCACACCTCGTTTTGCATACTCTGTCGCCACTTTTTATTTTACTTTCACTGCTTCTGGACATTAAATTTCTATCCTTTCGGTCCTACTTTCGATAACCGCATCGCCCAACTATTAATTTGTCCATAGTCATCTTTTTATTACATTTCTTTTATAATAGTAAAACATGTTGCGTTCGAAGAAAAAAGTGATTCATGGTGAGAAATGATATCTTTTCTAATCTTAGGTCGTATCCAGAAACCTTGGGAAACCGTTTGTCGACAAGCGTGACGTCACAACCGTAGGCAGAGGATCTTCGGCAAGCGACTCCGCCTATGGCTGTGACCTCACGTTTGTCGACAAACGGTTTGCCACTGTTCATGGATATGTGCAAGAGGGAGAGGGAGAGGGAGAGGAAGGCTATATTTTGTGTGAGGTAGAAAGTGGGGAGTTGTCTTTGCGTAGCTTTTGAACACATATTATGATTGGAAAAATTGTTGAATCAATTGTAATTTATCGTTGTTCATGTCGATTCTTCTTCGATTGGTCGTTGTGGCGGATGAACGATACGAGTGAAGACGTGGACAGCGGCACACGTCATCTTCTTCCGGTCATACTGCTTGAACGGTCATACTGCTGCTGAGTCGCCTGCTCGATTTCCTATTCAGAAATATTAAAGATATTTGGGTGTGTTCTAATGCTTGCAATTGGTGTCCAAGCCCGCGCGGTTAAATGGGCGGAGTCAGAATCGTTATATAAAGGGTATATAAGTACAAGAGAGTGTCTGGGTATATGTAGATCGTTTGACATTTATTCTAACAGGGACCCATGGTCTAGTGGATAAGAGCGCAGACAGTCAAACCGGCCGGTTGGTCGGCAGAAAGGTTCGATTCCCCGAAGAGGATTAGCAAAAGATCGACACTCTAAACCCTGCCAGACCGTTTTTTGCTATTTTTTCCTAATGTATTTCTGCTCTCTCTACGATATCGTCTAGTGTACCACAGAGGTCCCGTAGAATGATCGTGAAAAACTTATTTTCCTTCAAATTGCCACACATAAAAATATTAGGAAAATCATTGTACTTCGTGTATAATGCGCTTTCTACGTGTTTCAATATTTCATTACTTTGACGAAGCTATTACGGTTATTTCGAAAGTTAGCATTTGAAATTTGCAAAAGGAATGCTGATTGGCCTTCAAGAGTATCTATTTGATATGAAATCGAACAAAACATTGAATTGAAATTTTAATCCCGTTTGTCCCCCCCCCACCCCCTTAACGCAGAAAGATTGTAAAGATAATTCCCTCGCATTGAAATGATCTTTGGTCTTTCTCTGGTATTTCAAAACTTAAAGTCAACTTAAAATACGTCAGTGACTTGAAGTTTACGTTAAGTCTACTTCAAGTGAGTGCTATACGATCAACAGACATAGATCACATCAGAGAATCTTTATTTAGTTAAGCGTGTGGTTGTTGTCCGTGGACACATGTCCTTATGTACGAAAAATGAGAAAATTTTTATTTTATTATTACGTTTATTATCATTAGCTCGAATAAAACTACATTTACGTAAATTACGCCGCTGATACTACAAACATGACAATTAGTTCAAATTAATCAACAATAGTAACGAGGTCGGTTAATAACAATAATAACAAATAACAATCGAAGCACTGAATGAATTAGCAAGCCTATGAGGTTTTGAATGATTTAGAGGATGGAAATCCTTAGATTTAGGAGTAAAGAATGCTACGAGGTTTTTCCAATGATTGGACACAATTCAATGTACACGTAACCATATAGATCTTAGATCATTATTGATAATCGTGGATATCGATCAGTTCTTCCCGTCGGAGAGTTGTTGGATATGGAGACGCCTCACTTGTTCGGGAGGAGGAATGAAAGTGGAGTCGAGATCTCGTCCTTTCGGATAGAACTTGATATTGCCATTGCAATCCGTCTGTAATCAATATGTTTTATGAATGATCCAAGAAAGAATGAGAAAAAAACCAATATAATTAATCAAAGGGGCTGAATGCTTCATCACTGATAGTGGAAAGCATACATGGGCGGGGTACCTGGAGCTCGATTCTACAGGGGGGGGGGGCATTTGAACGAAAATGGTTAATTTTTTTTCCCGAAAAGCCTTAATTTTACAGGGGAGGGGGGCACCCCCATGTCGGCGCCAATGTATGGTTAGCATGTTTCCTATACGACAGTTTGTTATGCTGATTCATAATCCGCAATAAAATTACGTTAATTTTTGGAAAAAAGTGGAAAACCCTGATGGGCCAAAAAGATTACTGCAAAAAGGTTACGGCAGCCAATCATTATTGATCGATGGTTACAGTAACCTCTAACCGGATTCCAATTGTTCATCAGGATTTTCAACTTATAACCCCACACAGTCCAAAATTGACGCTGACGGACACGATGCAAAACAACCATTGACAAGGATTGCCTCACTTTCAAATTCAAAGTGCACTGTGCATTGTCGAATAAATTATATGACATAATAAACTGACTGTTCTCCAATGTTTCAGCAAGAAATCCGGATGTTTGTAGTAGGATTTGCAACCGGTGCAACCATAGATCTGTAATGGGAACGGATAATATAATTTGCTTTAACCTGCTTTCAAACGAATCTAAGACACGGTTAGAAATACAATATCGACCCCTCCATTCGATTGAAAAGATCGAAGTGGGGGGGGAACGAGGGGCTGGGCCAGAAATCAAAGAAGTTCCCGGAAGTTACAGTTATTGTTGTTTAGGCAAAAACGAAGAACGAAATTAAGGAAGTAAAATGACCTATAAGTAAACTTCCGCTTCAAGGTTGGGGGGATACATACATGGGCAACCTTTGCCGCTAGAAATTAAAATCGGGTGGGCAAGACGCAAAAAACAACATTTTCGAGTGATTTTTTGGCTAAATCGTGATCATTTTTGAATGAATTTCGGCTAAATCGGGTGTCCGCTAGCGACAATGCCGCCCATGTATGTATAGGCGGATATATCAGTGTTGACTTGGAAATAATAAGCTATGAAGAGTTTTACGAACGTGATCAGCAGATCTGGCCTTGGTATGATTGAATCGATGAATCTCGAACATGTAAGCATTGACGAAGATGTGCTTGCAGTGACGACAAGTCACCCCTGAAAGAGTACGGCACATTTATATATTTTTTATTTATTTATTTATTTGATACACCCGTGACAGGTGCGACGAAGCGATAAGAAAAATAATACTAATAATAGAACGGACTTGGGGACATTAAAAAATCGGTTTGCATAGGCGACTCTCACAAATACTACATACATACAAGGTGTATTATCGTCCTATCTACTACAAATTCGACTGCTTGCTTTCGAATTCGATCATATTTGAAATTGTTATTTTAATTCTGCCATCTTAGCATCTTCAATGTTAGAACAACATAAGTTCACCAAAGAAGTTAGAGGGTAAACAGAAATACGATACTTTCTCTGCGATCATAGGTCGAATTGTTAGGTTATCGGTTTTCAAAATCCGGTCATGGTTTTTCGATTTTTGGCAAATTTGGCTCAAAATCCGGTCAGGTTTTTTTCGATTCTTGTGAAATTTTGCACAAAATAGGATCAGGCTAGGTACTTTGTAACACGTACTATTCGACCTATGTCTGCGATAGACGAAGCCAACTCACACTCTCCGGACGGTAGATTGAATCGGCTCGTCACACAGACTCTCGATGGAGGCAGATGACTGTGGTATAGCTGTAATGAACACGCAACTGATATCACAATCATACATTTTCGGTGCCCTCGCCGAATTACTTTTATATAGTGGGTAGGTTTAGAAAAATCGTTATTTTTCGCTTAAATTGTAATCTTTCACATAAAAATGAGCTTTATAGAGTGGGTCGACCATGAAAATGAACAATATATAGTGGGTCAATCCTCACTTTGTGAGGGTATGAAAATGTACGATCACAATAGAGAACTACAATCATACCGAGAAAAGGGGTGTAATCCACAGCACATAAGCCCTGTGAAGTGTTATATTTAACACTTTTGGATGCTAAAATAGCTGAAAAAAGTGTTAAATATAACACTTCACAGGTCTTATGTGCTATGGATAACTCCTCTTTTCTCTCTGTGCACTCATACATTGCCATACCCTCGCAATGCGAGGATTGACCCACTATATAAGGCCAATTTTAGGCCACAATGACAATTTTTAAGCGACAATAACGAATTTTGTGAATCAACCCACTCTATTTCGAGAATTTACCCACTATATAAAAATAATTCGGTAAGGGCACCGAAAATGTATGACTACAATGCAATTAAGCAGGGACATGTGTATACTTCACACGGAAGCTATGCCATGGACATAACTGTTTTCTCCGATAGATAAAGATTTGCATATATAGTATCGATAAGGCATCTTACATGATGATGAGGCATAAGGAATCGAGAATCATGGCATGCGAACATGCATCCAGTAAAAGCACACGGGAATTTCGCCCATCTGCAAAGATTAAGATTAATTTTAATTTCTACATTAAAGTGTAAAGCCAGCACATTTGCTCTACCTTACAAGGCAATGATATGAACTCACGGAAACTAGCCCTTTTGATTTTTTTGCATGGGCATAGCCAAAGGTAGTATAAAATGATACATATGTGAAGATAAAATGAAACGGAGCAAAAGAAAGAAAATAAAACCGATTGGTTTCCGCAAGCTGAGAACACATTTTCGGCTATTCTGCCTTATACAATAATTCTGAGGGTTGTTTTTGTTCATATATGCTAAATCTAGCTGTACATATGATTAGAATAATCTTATCAAAATACTGCACCAAAAAGTGAGATAAGTTAATTTAGTAATTCTATTAAATCAATTTTATGTAGCTCTTCCTAACTTTTTCGATGTCCACTACTATACTTCTGCTACCCCGTTGTGGCATAGCAAATTATGTATCCAACCATTTTTCTTGTTTGTGTCCTATGTATTGTTCATTACGTACCAGCATAATAAAGTTATTATTAATTTATTAAGATATTATTAATTTATTATTAATTATTAATTTAGCGACTTACTCTTCATAGTTATGTGGATGAGTGTTTCGGATGTGGGCCATGAGCGTATCCGTACGAGATGTCATGTATGGACAGTACGTGCATTTCTGAAGAAAAAACACCTAATTAATCCACCATAATTATGTGTCGACAAACAAACAATGAAATCCATTTCTCTCCTTTATCTCTCCTCTCTGTGCTGTACAAACGTTGTTATAGTCATCATCATTACTACACATAGCATTGAAGACCGTTTTCCATTAGGTCATAATCGTGCGCACGTAGGCAATATATTATACATAATGTATATCAATCATATATGGGCGGGGCACCTGGAGCTCGATTCTACATGGGGCACGAAAAATGGTTGATTTTACAGGGGACCTTCACTTTTTTTCCAAAATTTTCACCTAAACGTCAATTTTTACAGGGAGCATTCCACAAATTTTCGAAATTCCTTAATCTTACAGGGGGCACCCCCATGTCGGCGCCCATGTATGATATCAATAATGCATTCATGCAAAGGACTGCACACTAATCGAGACTGTGCACGTATCACTTGAACCGCTGAGACATACGTAGCAAGGATAAATTCGACAAGTTCTCAGATATTTTGGAAAAGTAGGCACGCCAACATTTGGGATTATAACATTGCACATGAAAGTTAGCTTAAACTTGGCACAGGGTGCGTCACACGTAACCCCACTCCCCTGGAGCTATTCCTCGTACCTTACCCAGTGATGGTCGATCAATATCCCAGACCCTTCAAATGCGTGTGGGAACCTAGATTTTGGATTAAAAACGCGTGTGGGTAACCCGATTTTGAGATAAAAACGCATGTGGTTACCCCAAAATCGTGAAAATTTCAAAAAATCGTCAATTTATGGTCCAATTTTGAGGGTGGGTAACCATGAAAGGTAATTTATTGCGGATGGGTCTATCCCATAGGATAACCATAGACCATGTCTGATCTTACCGCTAGACAACCACACCACGTGTTCTCTTCATTCAATAAAAATATAAAAATTGTGTTCCGGATTTTGGAAACATGCCCCATTCATTTTTTGGAATAGGTGATACATGGCTTAGAATATGTGAACCGTGCTCGGTGCATGTTCCCCACTCATGTATGATATAAATATTTCAGAGTACGATCGACAGTATTCTAATTTTGTGTGCATGACCGTAAGAAATGGGCACATAAGAAACACCACATAAAAACACATCAGTGCATAATGCACCGATACATTTGTCTTACGTGGGTACGCCGTAACCCCCTCCGCCGCGTCGGAGAGGAGTCGGAGGGGGTTACGGCGTAGGCACGTAAGGCAAATGTAACGGTGCATAAGACATCAGTGCATGACCACATAAGAAATGGATACCTCATATTCAGTCACATCGTCGCCTTCTTCATTCTTGGCTGGTTTCGTGATATCCAAGGTGAAGTTATCCTTAGCGCTCTGCGCAGCCGACAGTTCATAGTCGTCTTCGCCTTCAGGCTTGACAGTAGATTGCGTGAGATGAGGAGGAGCTGCTCTCGACTAAAGAATGGATATTAAAGGCGCAGAAACCTTTGACAACGGTCTCTTCAACACTCTACGCTCTCTCGTTGTTAGATAACATAGAAATAGTGTGCGCGATGAAGAGGTCATTGGGAGAGGTCACCCTCTCTTAAAAGTGGGGATGGAGGTGTAACTTGATATTATTAAATTATTGTTATGTTTAAATCAGCTACATGCATCTTCCCGAACCCAAATAACATCGTTTGTTTGTTTGTTGTGAAAATCACTTTCAGAGCAAAGGAGATAAACACTTGGCAAAAATTTTAAATGGAGAAAGTTTCTAAGAAAGAAAAGAGCCTGAGTCCACTAACAGCAACGATTGTGTCAGACGAATGGACTAATAATGCAAGCTATCGCGAAATGATTAGTTAATCGTCGAATATTAAAAGAATTATATGATTGATATGCTATTTAGTATAGGAGGGAGGGGATGCCTCAGGAGGGGGATCCCTATTTACTTATTCGGATGTAACGAAAGTTGTAATCAAGTAACAATTATTTTATAGACTTTATTAAATTAAAACCTCTCAAATGAGTTCCACATGACTTAACTAATGCGCCATTGCATTTACCTTACGCGTAACGTGTTACATTTCACTACGTAGGCTTAAATTTTGGAATGTGTTCTCGAGTAATACGTAGGTGCGTAACTCCGGTGTTTTTTTGCAATGTGCTATCCGCAGCGTACCCCACGGACAAAAATACCGGGGAAGCTTGAGATGAGATGATATCATACGTGGGCACCACTGCCGCTAGCGGCAATACACCCACGATTTTTGGCACCCGACCCCCGATTTTCCGAAAAAATCACTCAAAATGACGTATGAATGTTCCATTTTTTTGCTTCCGACCCCCCGATTTTTGCGTCCAGCGTCAATGCCCGCCCACGTTTGGATGATATGGTCTCGAAAGGCACGAACCTTCTTCGGATCAACAACGACAGTCCTCATGGGATTAATCAGTAGTGGTCGCTTGCTCACAATCCTATTCACCAATTCCTCATTCTGAATTGAACTCGTCGAGACATTTCCCTCAGGTATCATCGATTGAACTACGGGACGGAAACGAGTAGGATAGGATGTAGTCATGGGTACTTGACGACGATGGGATGGAGACATGTATGGCTGTGTGGTGCCTGAATGTAATCAATGATAGTAATAGCAATAGTTGTAATTATATTAATAGTAGACGCAATCGAACATACATTTTCCGTACCCTCGCCGTTTATTTTTATATAGTGGGTCAATTCTCGAAATAGGGTGGGTTGATTAAAAATTTTTTTCGTTATTTTCGCTTAAATACCGTCATTTTTATCAAGTGGCCGAAAGTGGGTGGCATAGGTCGAATAGCTAGGTTATCGCTTTTCAAAATCCGGTCAGGTTTTTCAATTTTTGGCAAATTTGGCTCAAAATCCGGTCAGCTTTTTCGATTTTCTTGAAATTTTGGCTCAAAATCCGGTCAGGTTTTTCGATTTTTGTAAAATTTTGGCTCAAAATCCGATCAGGCTTGGTACTTTGTAACATACTTTTCGACTTATGGTGGGTGGGTCAACCCTCGCACTGCGAGGGTATGGCAATGTATGATATTAATAGTAGACGTAATGGAAACGATAGTAGTAATTGAAGTATATTAGCAATGCATTATATAATAGTATATACTATTGCTGCATACCAGATTGTGTCGGTGCAGCATTTGGGTTGAAACTAGGACGAATGCTACTCGCAGGACGGAAGACTGTGGCTGTAATGAGAGGATATTTAGGAACCATAGGATTGATTACATCCAGGTAGAGTATTCTATACATAGGTCGAATAGCTAGATTATCGGTTTTCAAAATCCGGTTAGGTTTTCGATTTTTGGCCAATTTCGCTCAAAATTCGGTTAGATTTTTCGATTTTTGTGAAATTTTGGCTCAAAATCTGGTCAGGCTTGGTACTTTGTAACATACTTATTGACCTATGTTTAGGAGCCATCGGATTGATTACATCCATAAATTTTACGTGCCCTCAACGAATTATTTTTATATAGTGGGTCGATTTAGAAAAATCTTTATTTTTCGCTTAAAGATGGTGGCCCACGAGTTTTTTCGTAATAAGACTGTTCGGATGGAATGATAGAGATTCATCGCACGAATCGAAAGACATATCTGATATTGATTCCCGATATGTTTAAAGCTCACTATGCGCATTGAAAGTACCAATTTCAAGGCATCTAGAGAGTGCCCATCCGATTTGCATACTTGCTCTCTCATTTTCTCATTATCCCTTACGCCAATTACCATATAATATAAACAATAGCCAGCATGCTTATCGTGGTGGGAGTCAGTCATGCCAACTCATGGGTCCCCTTCTTTAAATTGTAATCTTTCATACAAAAATGAGATTTATATAGTGGGTCGACCATGGAAATGAGCGGTATATAGTGGGGGCGATCCTCACACTTTAAGGGTAGGAAAATGTATGAGGCAGAGTATTCCATAGATAGATTTATATCATGAATTATAATTACAACCCACATGGTTGTGCATTTTCCGATCCGAGGAAGCAGCTCGGTTTGAAGGCAGTCGGTCTATTCGTACCTTTCGGAGCCAGTTCCCATTCAAGCTACAAGTAATACAATAACAATAATAATATTGATTAGTTAGACTTAACAACGCGGAAAATTTAATTTCAGTCTACTATAAATCATACATGGGCGTGCCCCCCCCCTGTAAAGTCAAGGCTTTTCGAAAATGTATGGAATGCCCTCCTATAAAAAATGGCGTTTAGGTGGAATTTTTGAAAAAAAAAGTGAAGGCCCCTGTAAAATTATCCACTTTTCGTTTAAATGGCCCCTGTAGCCCATGTATGCTATAAATCAAGATGGTAGAAGCGCCGATTAAGAAGGCACAAACAAAGTCTTTGCAAGAAGGCATTGTAATAACTAACCATATCAATTTTGGCAGCAAATCTCTTGATCGTTTCTCCTAGTGACTTGGCGAATGTAGTTAGGATGACCACACTGTAATTAAACAACTATGCAAATTCTGTCGTTCTTCTATTATCATACATTTTCATACCCTCACAATGTGTGGATCGACCCACTGTATACGGCTAATTTTCAGGATCGACCCACTATATAAAGCTCATTTCTTATGCTAAAGATTGCAATTTAAGCGAAAAATAACGAGTTTTCTAGATCGACCCACTCTATAACTAAAATCCCGTGTGGGCATCGAAAATATATGTTCTATTATACGTTATTGTAACTGAAATAACATAAGGTGAAGATTACACAACCGTGCATAAGAATGGAAAGCTGCAGACACTACTGTAGAAGTCCATCGTTGGGGCTAGTTTATGGATTCGAAAGGTTAAACTATAGTTAATCTGACATATTGTTAGCCCAATCAGGCTATTTTAATCATTTATCGTAATTATCATATATTTAAATCCATGCTAGCATAAGATGTTGGTGGCCATAAGTCGAAAAGTATGTTTTAAAGTACCAATCCTGACCGGATTTTGAGCAAAAATTTCACAAAAATCGAAAAACCTGACCGGATTTTGAAAACCGATAACCTATTCTACCTATGTTGGTGGCTGACATAACCGATTGCAATTGTTTGAATGTGATTAACTCACGATTTGTCTATGTCTTTTACGCCCTGCAATCTCGTGATCTCCTTATTGAGAAAGTCGACAGCACAGCGGACATCCTGAAAAAAATAGTATATTTAATCAATTACAATGGAAAGTTTGTCTAGCATTATTATATAACATTATTTCTCGATAGGGTTGAATACACAGCATATAACAGTTATACACTGCTATTTCTACTTTAAACAAAGTCACTGACTTGAAGCATACGTTAAATATGCTACAAGTGAAAGAAAATTAGACGAAGTGGATTACAATATATACCACTTGAAGCAGACTTAAGCCTAACATGAAGTAGACACACAAGTCGCCTTCAATGGAAAATGATAAGTACACTGCTGAAAGCCCAGTGCCTGTACCATGCAGAAGGAGTGGTGATATAAGCCACATACCGTTTCACACCGTTCTTCGATCGATACATACAAGACATCGTTCATGACGTTGACGAGCTTAGCAAAATCCGAATTGCTAAAGAAGAAATAGAGTTTTTAACAGTCAAAAATGCCTCAACTCGGGCTTAATAAAGGTAACTTACTCATTCTTGGTCAGATGATTGACGACCTTTATGGTCTCCACGACATCTAGACGTTGCAACGGAAATTTTGCCATGAACAAAGACGAAATATTAACTGCCTGCCAAGGGGAACGAATATCCTCTCCGAACGAATATGACTCGATAGAGACTACAAAACAGGCTCATTCGAGAGCAATTCTAGCCACCCTAATTTGAACCATACATATAAAAGGAATGAAAAAATTCGATTTCCTACAGTCCCTTCCTCCTTTCCTTATTTGGAAGATGGCCGAAACAGTGCATCTCGCCCCTACTAGTTAACACTTTCATTTACTAATACCTAATTGTACGAGTACATTATCGTGTCTTCTATGATCTATTTCTATTTTATATTGATCTCTCACTTCTCCATTCATCCATTTATTGTTTATCACACGTGGTGAATAAAATTATTACATTAATGTCTTCGCAAATAGCCGATAATTTGAACATCAACTAGGCAAATTCTTGCTTCACTTTTGGGATATGAGCAGATATGAAAACAGGGAAACGATGTGCCTCTTTGATTGTGTCCGATATATCAACCAATTGTCAAAAGCGCACATCCTCAAATGATTTGCGATAGTCCCCCTACAGATTTAGCAGAAATCGAAAGCTCAAAAGTCAAACTATGGATAATCGGAACTTTCCTGTTTTTTGGCCCGGAGTAATTTACATAAGTTCTGCATTTGCAGAACTGCTCCCCTGATAGGGGGAGGCATGCCCTCCCATTTTAGGGAGGGCAGTCCAATGGGCAGTCATTCTTTGCGTTTGTCTATACTGTAGCTGGGAATACTGTAATAGTAGCTAAAATGGAGATTACGGTAAGGGAGAATACGGTTAATAAATTAAGGGATGTTACGATAGTCTTCTGCATGATTCGTACTGAAT
Source organism: Parapristionchus giblindavisi (assembly GCA_943737045.1). NCBI lineage: Eukaryota > Metazoa > Nematoda > Chromadorea > Rhabditida > Diplogasteridae > Parapristionchus > Parapristionchus giblindavisi. The sequence goes on along the minus strand of CALSFV010000092.1, from coordinate 88,325 downwards.
TGTATTTCTTGTTGTTAATCATCATTTATAACCGATAATAAATGATTTTTCAATATATATGTATTATTTCTTACATTGAGACTTATAAAAAGTCGAGAAATGATCAATACCCACACGATGAGCCTTTCATATTGATTTATTTCTAACCATCTCTTCTTACTTGATCTCGAAATGCTTCACACACACTGAGATACTACACATTGAGATACTGTATGAATCGATTAGGATCTCTATATATAAAGTCATATGAAGTTTTTATTATTCCATGTTGTTCCATTATATTTCGACGATTCCGACAATGAATCATATATTTCGATCATTATTCTATTCGCAAAGGTAATGCAATATAATAATACGCAAAAAAATCATTAATTGTGCTTACAACAGCTCGACTGTACAAAAAAATCTTTAAAATATTTAAATACACATTGGAAATGACATGAAAAGTAAAGGTGGAATATATAAATGATGCGATGTAGTATGTTTCAAGTCGATTTGTATTTTTTTCCTCTCATATCAAATACCAGAGATCCTCTTTCGCTCACCTCGCGTTCATGGCTCAGTGGTACGTCTGCTGCATAGCAGTCTGTGCCACGAGGGTTCGGGTTCTATATCTGTCCGCGGTTTTTGCAAGCTTTCTCTGATGTCATGAGATGATCAGAGATGTTAACACCATATTTATTTCAGCTGCCAGAGTGTTTCTGTCTTATCCAAAAACCGCGCATTCAAATCTCAATTATCACTCGAATTATTAGCTTGGGGTGTGGCTTTAATAACTCGAAAACGGCTTGATATAACAACTTGAACAATAATAAACTTTTCAATCTCCTTTTCGAGAGAATCATTTCTATTTTTTTGAAAAGATAATTGGATAATTTTGAAGCGAGATACGATCAAAAAACGGAAAGTGATAAAAAATCGACTAAGTCCGTGAGCTATACTAATAATCGACCTTCCGGGCCAAGAGATAAGGGAAATGAACCATATAGTGATATTGTGCGTGGTTTGAAGACATCATTTTTGCAATAAAACGGATATACCCAAGAAAAAATTGTCGAGAACAGGTCACCTTTTTGTTCAAAAAAATCAGTTTTTCGCGTTTCGCGCCCTAAAGACGACTTCGCAGCGAACGAGTCATCAGCAACTTTTTTGAAGATCATTAGAAGACGGTTCGAATGACACCTGTCAGCTCGCTGTACGATGAAAATGAACCGAGTTATGATCATTTTCAGGGTAGATCACAAAAAATCGATAATCTGCAATTTAGGCCAAATCAAGTGACTAGGCCTTCTCATGGCCCCCAACCATATCCACTGACCGACTTTCATCGAAATCGCAGACAAAAAAATTTTCCTAGTGGTAGGCGTTTCTACACTTTTACAGAAGACCCGTGATATGATACGTAAACTTTCATAAACTCTCTCGAGCCCACTGATATGTAGCTTCGCCCATTAATCGTTTAATCGCGCTTACGTAGTGATTCTAACTCCGTCCATTTAACTTCGCGGGCTTGGACACCGTTTGCTGATAAACACCCCAAACTCTTTATTCAAATTGGAAAGCAGAAGGTGAGTAAAGACTTCGCCAGATGAAATGTAGCACTCCACCAGCCGATCCACCTTCAGACGTCCGTCGAGTACATTTTTTCCATCTACCAAAGATTACAGCCGTCCTAGGTCCATCTCAACGCTGACGAAACGACGATACGGTCTAAACAATGAAAAATTATTCGATGATACCAAGGGCAGCATTCTAATTGCAAGCAACGGTACCGAGAAGTATTCGAGTTTAGTAGTAGTTTTCACTCTAGTCGCGCAAAGGTCGATCTCGTCTCCAGAACCGTTAGAGTAGCTCATCAACGACGATGACTACGATGATGACGAAGAGTCGACCTGTGAAATTAGAGAATATCATAGATTCATAGATTTTACAGTTGAAAACGATAAGATGTTTCCGCAAACGTTTTGGTCTACAGAAACGACAACTTTGAACTTTGAACTTTGAACCTTGAACTTGAACTGAGTTCCGTTGGCACATCGTTAAGTCTACGAACGTGGCGTCGCTAGCGCAGCCAGAGGATTTTAAGCAGTGATATCTGCATTGCCCCTTGTCACGTTTGTCGACAAAGCATTTATAGAGGAAAGAAGATCGAAGAACGATGGAATAAAGATGAAAGATCAAAGAGCAAGATCAAAGAGATAATGAAGCAAACTGGGGGATGTGATCAAAAGAACGAAGGGCAACGATAAGAAAGAAATCTACGATAGAGGATAAGAGGGCTAGTACACGATACTAATGCGGAAAAAACGAAATACTACAGTAATCTATTCACGACACCATACCCAGCCGTACATGGAGTAAACTCGGTGAGCGGTAGTAATTGCTCGTAACCGGGAGTACCCCATCAACGGTCAAAGCGGGCTACGGTACCGTAAGAGAGAGGTGGGGACATGGGGGCGATGGAGCGAGATGGATGCGGTTAGAACGGATACCGTTAATCGATCGATAACAAAGTACTAGGAGGAAATAATTGAGCGATCTGGAATATTCCTATTATCGACAAACCGAGTGAGCGTGCACTGAGAGAGAGCAATAGGTGAAACTATAGTAATCTACAAAAATTACCTATCCATGATAATATCAACTGCCGTACACTATCGCTCGACAGAGAGGATGCAACTACCGTAAGTCAATGGATACGGTAAGTCAATGGATACGGTAAGTCAATGGATACGGTAAGTCAATGGATACGGTAAGTCAATGGATACGGTAAGTCAATGGATACGGTAAGTCAATGGATACGGTAAGTCAATGGATACGGTAAGTCAATGGATACGGTAAGTCAATGGATACGGTAAGTCAATGGATACGGTAAGTCAATGGATACGGTAAGTCAATGGATACGGTAAGTCAATGGATACGGTACTTTAACGGATACGGTAAGTCAATGGATACGGTAAGTCAATGGATACGGTAAGTCAACGGATACGGTAAGTCAACGGATACGGTAATTCAACGGATACGGTAAGTCAATGGATACGGTAAGTCAATGGATACGGTAAGTCAACGGATACGGTAAGTCAACGGATACTGTAAGTCAACGGATGAAACTACGGTAAGTCAACGGATGAAACTACGGTAAGTAAACGGATACTGTAAGTCAACGGATGAAACTACGGTAAGTGAACGGGTGAAAGTACGGTGAGTAAACGGATACTGTAAGTCAGCGGATGAAACTACGGTAAGTCAACGGATGCGGCAAGATATGTGAGAAAAAATAGCATAAAGATAATCGATACGACAATGGAAGGATGGGACACTATACCTCACTGAACATGCAGACGAATCCGTGTGCAGATTAAAGGAGAATCCACATGCCGATGGGCGTAGAGTACTCCGGTAGTTGAGAGAGAGAGAGCCGGTCATCGGAGTTGTAGTTGTCCCGAGGAGAGCTGGAGTCGGGCCGAGGAGATGAGACGATAAATGACGATGACCGGGATTAGGCTGTCTTATATACGGATTACCAAGGAGCACGCGCTCGATATTGACGTTCTAGAAGGGATTGGAAGGAATGATCTGCCCTGTTCCTAGAGTCATCGAACCAAGTTCACGTGCACGTGGAGATATCGAATAAGATGGAGTCTAATCGAGTCTGATATCGAATATTGATTCCTACCCTGGCTATTATGTGATCGTTCTTTGATCATAGAGGGGAGCGTGCAAATGTGAGAGAGTACAGACTGAATGAGAGAGAGTGTAGCAAAGCGAGAGAGTGCAGACAGAGTGAGAGAGTGTGGGAAAGCGAGAGAATACAGACGGAGTGAGAGAGTGTGGGAAAGTGAGAGAGTGCAGAGAAAGAGACCATATTCCGTCGTCACTGATCTACCATCAATGCTGTTGACTCACTGGTGATTGATTCCCTAACTTCTCTGTCTCTTCCCCTGTGTTTTCGACTATTTCTTCTATGTCCCTCTTCCTCTCCACTTTCCTCATGTCATCCCTATTTTGTTTATTCGATATCTCAACTTTATAAATTTCGCACATAATTTATTTGTTGTTGTCTAGTCTACCACCTCTTACAGTCCAATTTGCTTATGATTATAAAGGGAGAGTGACCTCACTCAATGGTCTCTTCAACGCGCAATGCTCTCTCGTTGTTAGAGAACAGAGAAATAGTGTGCGCAACGAAGAGACCATTGAGTGAGGTCACTCACATTTTACCATTCTTGTTCATTTCATTTGCAGTCTTTGGCAGATTTGTCGACACTTGCCTCAGTGTTCATTTCCTTTTTTTTTTAAATTGATCTTTGATCTTTGCCTTCATCACAACATTCTGAACTATAATAATTACGTGATTTAGAGAGCGTGATTTCGTACGAGAGAGTAGAGACGGAGTAAGAGACTGTGGAAAAACGAGAGAGTGAAGAGAAAGAAAACCTATGCCCTCGTCAATGATCTACCATCGATAATAATGTCCATTCTACCTTCTTGTTTAAGTGAAACTACTTGTCGCTAAACTTTTTTCTCATGTATCTATTCTTAATTATTATAGTTCATACTCTTGCCTCTTCTCCCTATTCTTCTCCCTCTTCCTTCGCTTCTCTATTCCTCTATCTCTCTACTTCTCTCTCCAATTCCCTCTGGCAATGATCTTGCCATGTTCACAATATATCACTCTCGGTGATTTTCCCGCCGTTTTCGGTTATGTCTCTTCCTTATCGTCTCTCTCTCTTCTTCTTTACCGCTCTCGTGATTATCGATCTGTTATTGCCTGCTATTGTTCATCACATATTCCCCACGCGATTCCATTCGTAATTCTCTCTCGCATGTCTAGGATTCATAGTCTAAACTGAACTATACTTTTACTATTGAACTATTGCTTTCGGCAATGTGAAATCTATTTCATTATTATTTCAGTATTTTTAATTATTTATTCAATTAAATTTAAAGTAAATTTATTTCAGAGCACCTTGGTCTATCGTCAGTGGCCGTGTCCAAGAAGGACAACAGTCGCAATAAATAATAATAATAAATTTATGCGTTTTACAAGAAAACACGGTAAATAATAATAGATAAATAAATTTAAAAGAATGATGAACACACAACAACAAAACAAACGTGGAGGTTGAATAATGGACATAGGCCTATGGGGATAGGGCAAATATCTTGTCAATTTAACTCAGGGAAACTGAAAGTAAATCGGTTTTTCGGTTGTACGAGGAGCCTTGCCGCTCTAGGAAAGAAGCTATTATGCCTGTAATGAAATCGTGAGCCTGGATTGTTGAAATTTAGACCATTATGAGTGATATAGGGGCGAAAGTAGTGAGGTTTTAAATTTGAGATCCTATATTTACCTCTGATAAATTTCATGGCAGCTTTGATATCTATTTCTTCTCTACGCTTTTCTAGAGTATCTAAGTTTAGTTGTTTATTCCTAAGGGAAACTTTCGGCATTGAATCCCACGCTGCATTAAAACAGCGCTTGAATACTCGTCTAGTGAAATAATTCTGTACTCGTTCTAAGATCTTTTTGTCACCTGTTTGGTATGGATTAAAAACTGTAGATGCACTTTCAAGTATGGGTCTGATATAGATTGAATATGTTTTTAGTAGAATGGCTACATTTTTGGTGCGAAGAGCTCTCAGGATTATGTGGCATGCAGTTTTCGCCTTTGAAGCTGTTTGTCTGCTATGGGCGGAGAATGTTAGGGTCTTCTGAATGAGGAAACCGAGATCTCTAACCATGTCCTTCTGCTCAAGAGTTGCAGTTCCGATGTTGTATTTTCGCTTAGGGTTAGATCTACCTAGGTGTAATGAATTACATTTGTGCGCAGCAAGTGGAAGTTGCCACTCATCGGACCATTTTACAATGGTATCGATTGATGTTTGTAGGTGTAACGGGGAATCACCAGCTTCAAAAGAGCGATAAATTTTTATATCATCTGCGTACATTCTAGCTACAACTCCGTTTTGTTGGGCTAGTGAAGGAATTTCTGAGGTATATATGAGGAAAAGAAGCGGACCCAAAACGGAGCCCTGTGGGACACCGCTTGTAACACTAAGTGAATGTGATAGCTTTTCACGGACTCTAACCTGGAAGGATCGATTACTTAAATAGGCGAATATCCAATTAACAGTCTTATCCGACAATCCAATGGTTCCAAGTTTCATTTGGAGTTTAGCATGAGAAACTCTATCGAAAGCTTTTGCAAAGTCAAAATATATTACATCAACCGGTTTTCCTTCGCTGATAGAAGAAGTCCAATGCTCCAATACTTCCAACATTTGCATTTCGCGCGATCTTTTCTGTCTGAAACCATATTGTTCATCTGGGAATATTGCTAACGATTCACAATGAGTAATTATTGATTTGCATAACAGACGCTCAAATATTCTACAGAAGAAAGAGGTAATAGAAATTGGTCTATAGTTTAGTGGGTCCGAAAAAGGTGGTGATTTCTTGACAGGGGTAATGATGGAATGACGCCAGGGGGAAGGAACCACCCCTGTTTCAAAGGAATAACGAAAGATTATTTCTAGTGGTTCAGCTATTGGTACGGCTATTTTCTTAATGAATGAGAGATCTATATTCTCTGGAGTACGACAGGAAGAGCGCTTCCATTTTTCAATTAGGGCACATATTTCATGTCGAATAAACAGTGGTTCTTGATAATTGCCAAAAGTTGGGAGTTGTGAAAGTTGGGGTAGTGTTCCATTATCAACAGTGAATACACCCGCAAACGCATTTGCAAGTAGGTTAGCTTTACCTAAGTCATCCATAATGAGAAGGCCATTTTTGTCCTTAAGTCCCTCAACTCCTTTCTCTTTATTTGAGCAGCGCTTCATATATCGAAAGAACTTATTACTATCTTCGCTATCGATTATTTTCCGTTCTATGGTTTTCTGGTATCTATCCAATTCTTTTCTGAATTCCTTATTTAGTTGTTCAAAATTATGACTATCAAGGGGGTCCTTGCTATTGATTGATTTCTGCCAAGCACAAAACCTTCTGTGCAAGAGTCTTTCGATATGGGGAGGGAGTTTCCCATGGGTAACATTTATTCTAGTCCATGGTACATGGATATCTATCGATTTTTGAATTAATTTTAGCAATATGTCATACATTTGATCTACTCCCACTATTGTAGAGAATAAACCTGTCCAGTCAACATTTGCTAATTGTACATTAATGAGATCGTAATTCGCCTTTCTGTAGTCTCTTTTCAATACAAATGAAGGAACAGAGTGTTCCACAGATATCTTGAAATCAATTGTATAATGATCAGACTTACAAAACGGCGGGCCAACATTGATTTGTCTGATTAGGTTAGGGTGATTACAAAGCACGAGATCTAATGTATTTCCGTGTATGTGGGTCGGATCTTTAACCAACTGAGCGAGCTTTAATGTATTACAAAAATCAAGAAATGATTGAGAGGAGGGGGCAACCGTTTGTGGCATAGGGAACTCTCCCCAATTAATATCAGGAAAGTTTAAATCACCAGTAATTATGGATGGTTGGGCGCAAGAGCAAAGATCAGTTATCGATTTTATGAGTGAATCCGTATGGGATGCATTCGCTTTCGGATTACGGTATGCACATATGATTCTTAGTAGATCACCATTTATATCGACATCTACGGCAGCTAATTCATGGGAGCCCTTTACTACCTCACTAGCTATTTGTACAGCACTGATTGAAGAGTGAATGATGATGGCTACACCTCCACCATTCATATTTCTATCTCTACGATAAACATTGTAAGTTTGGTGATACGAATCAAGTAATAAGGAGTTGGGAAAAGAAGGGCCGAGCCATGTTTCCGTAAGGCAGATGATTGAATGATTGTGGGAGAGAATCTGAGAGAGGTAAGGCAGCTTATTCTTTATCGAGCGGCAATTGGCTGTAATGGCAGAAAGATCAATTGACTTTGAGTTTCCATCTGAGTATTTATTAAACCGGCGAACATTTACCAGTTTCCCTGAGCACCTAGATGTGGGGGGCAACCGTATTGGTTAATATGAGACATGAAGGGTGTATTGAGAGAATGTGGCTGTGAGAATGGGTACGGTGTATGCATGGGATTACTGTATATAGGCATGGTGGACGAGGGATTCATGTTTGTAGTATTGATTGGGAATGGTGCACGATAATCTTGAAGAGGAGTAGGAAGGGGATATGATCTATTTGGTCTATTGAAATTGGGAATGGGATGAGATGATCGATTGGTATAGTGAGAGTCTCTTCTTTCTCTTCTTCTATTGTTTATTGATCGATTAGGGACTGGTTCCTTTCTTACAGCAAATCTACTTGGGGGAGTCTTCTTTCTATCCTTTGAATCAGCAATCGATTCACGTACATAAATATCATTGAAACGAGGATCTTCCAGGGCTTTCCTCCAGTTTGATAGGAAGAGTCGTGCATGAGCTCTCGTAGGCATGAGTACCTTGAGGAGACGATTGAATCCAGCAGATGGTTGACTAACCGGCATACGGTAGACAGCAAGTGGAAGTACAGGGAATCCAATGATGCCACTTATTTGACATACATTTTCATAATCAGCCTTCACTTGTTCAAGATCAGATAGGGTTCGATCAATTGGCATCCTAGCAATTACTATGCTTCTTTCAAGATCTGTTGTATTCTCAAGGGGAGGACCATTCTGTGGCGTATTCGGTTGAGGTGCATTAGGTACAGGAGGGGAGGAATGGACACGACTATTACTATCTGAACCGATACAGGTGTGCATGGAGTCATCGTGGCTTTGACAGACCTCATCTGGCTTTTGACTAGTGGCCAGCTGAGATCGAAGTATGCCCACCTCTTTGTGCAGTTGAGTACAGATCTCTTTCTGTGCGACAAGCTCGTCCTCCTGACGATCGAGCTGAGACCTCATCTTGACTATCATCACTGTGAGCTCCTCCATAGTAAGGCATCCTTCTTCTAACCTCCTTTTCTTCGACAACGATGGAGTCGTAGGAGCTGAATTAGGACTAGGAGAGATACGATTCCTAAGGTTAGAAAACATAACCTATTTGGGTGCCGATTGAATTATCATAAGCTCCCCGGCACAGGGATCACAGCACGCGTAGAGAAGAGTTCACTTTAGTTCTCAGAGTAGAGAGGGGGTCACCATGCCGAGTGAGGGAAGAGAGAGGGAATCAATGACAGGATTACAGTAGCCTTCGTCTCTGGACAAACGTCGACATCATCGGAGACGACGTCGGGAAATCTACGAACCGTGGCCGCTCTTGGAGGTACGAGTCTATATTGGTTCATCTTATAATCTATTCAAAAATCATAAAATGATGATAAAAAGCAGAAAACACTCCTCGTTTTACACACTCTCTCGCCACTTTCTCATCGTTTCACGGGGTCTTAACATCAATTTTCTTTGCTTTTGGTCCTTCTTACGACAGCGGCATCACCCAATCATTATTTAATCATCTTTGTGATTCATATTGAGCGATGTCGTTAGCGGAAGAATTGGGATCTTTTCTAATCTTAGCCCGTATCCATGAACGGTGGCAAACCGTTTGTCGACAAACGTGACGTCACAACCGTATCCTCGTCCAACGATTCCGCCTATGCTTGTGACGTCACGTTTGTCGACAAACGGTTTGCCACCGTTCATGGATATGAGAGGGAGAGGGAGAGGGAGAGGGAGAAGGAGAGGGAGAAGGAGAGGGAGAAGGAGAGGGAGAAGGAGAGGGAGAAGGAGAGGGAGAAGGAGAGGGAGAAGGAGAGGGAGAAGGAGAGGGAGAGGGAGAGGGAGGAAGAGGAAGAGGAAGATGGAGATGTTCAAAACTGACGAAAAGATAAAACGTCTATTTTTGTGTGATGTAAAAAGTGGAGAGTTGTCCTTGCGTAGCCTTTGAATGCAAATTATGATAGGAAAAATTGTTGAATCAATTGTAATCTATCGTTGTTCATATCGATTCTTCGATTGGTCGTCGTTGCTGGTGAACTTCTCAATGATGGCTTGTGTAGGTGTTCGCATCTTCACGCTATCTCCTTCACCGTTCAGATTGCCGCTGGAGCGCCTGCTGGATTTCGTTTTCAGAAATAATAAAGATATTTGGGGTGTGTTAATTCTTGCAATCGGTGTCCAAGCCCGCGAGGTTAAATGGGTGGAGTCAGAATCACTATATAAACAGTGATGCGAAATGGGGCGGAGCCATGCATCGGTATATAAGTACGGGAGTGTCTGAGTATATGTAGATCGTTTGATATGTGTTCTTATAGGGACCCATGGTCCAGTGGATAAGAGCTCGGACATTCAAACCGGCCGGTTGGTCGGCAGGAAAGTTCGATTCCCAGGAGAGGATTAGCAAAAGATCAACACTCACAACTTAGTCTAAATGTTTTTGCTGTTTTTCCTTGACGTATTTCTGCTCTCCCTGCGCTACCGTCTAGTGTGCCACAGAGGTCCCGTAGAATGATCTTGAACTGATTTATTTCCCTCAAAACTGCCACACTTTAAAAAATATTAGGAAAATCATTGCACTTTGTGTTTAATGCGCTTTCTACGAGTTTCAATATTTCATTACTTTGACGAAGCTATTACGGTAATTTCGAACGTTAGCATGTGAAATTTGCAAAAGGAATGCTGATTGGCCTTCAAGAGTAACTATAAAGAACCATAGTTTCAAAATTTGAATTGTGTTGATAAAAACTTCTTTTTTTAAACTTTAAGTCTACTTCAAGTGAGTGCTACACGATCAACAGACATAGCTCACATCAGAGTATCTTTATATAGTAAAGCGTGTGGATGTTGTCCGAGGAACGGACATGCACTTATGTACGAAAATTGAGAAAATATTTTCTTTATTATTACGTTTATTATCATTAGCTCAAAAAAATCTACATTTACATAAATTACGTCGTTGATACTACAAACATGACAAATAGTTCAAATTAATAAACATGAGTAACGAGGTCGGTTAAGTCGATATAGAAATAACAATCGAAGCCCTGGATGAATTAGCAAACCTATGAGGTTCTGAATGATTTAGAGGATGGAAATCCTTAGAGGTAGGAGTAAAGAATGCTACGAGGTATTTTCCAATGATTGGACACAATTCAATGTACACGTAACTATAGAGCATACATGGGCGGGGTACCTGGAGCTCGATTCAGCAGGGGGCATCCAAAACGATAGATGGTTATTTTTACAGGGGCCTTCACTTTTTTTCCAAAAGAGGTACGAATAAAGAAGGCTACGAAGTATTTTCCAATGATTGGACACAATTCAATATACACGTAACCATAGAGATCTTAGATCTTTATTGATAATCGTGGATATCGATCAGTTCTTCCCGTCGGAGAGTTGTTGGATATGGAGACGACTCACCTGTTCGGGAGGAGGAATGAAAGTGGAGTCGAGATCTCGTCCTTTCGGATAGAACTTGATATTGCCATTGCAATCCGTCTGTAATCAATATGTTTTATGAATGATCCAAGAAAGAATGAGAAAAAAACCAATACAATTAATCGAGCGCTGAATGCTTCATCACTGACAATGGAAAGCATACGTGGGCGGGCTACCTGGAGCTCGATTCTACAGAGGGGGGGGGGGGGCATTTGAACGAAAATGGTTAATTTTTTTTTTTCGAAAAGCCGTAATTTTACAGGGGAGGGGGGCACATGTTTCCTATATGACAGTTTGTTATGGTGATAAATAATCCGCAATAAAATTACGTTAATTTTTGGAAAAAAAGTGGAAAACCCTGATGGGCCAAAAAAATTACTGCAAAAAGGTTACGGCAGCCAATCATTGTTGATCGATGGTTACAGTAACCTCTTAAGGATTCCAATTGTTAATCAGGATTTTCCACTTATAACTCCACACAGTCCAAAATTGAAGTTGACGGACACGATTAAATTAGTAATGTAACTAGATTGGGTTAACTTGCACGTTAGAAAAAGATTATGAAAGTAATATATTAGTTAATAATGTGCTAAAATAACCATTGACAACCATACGTGGACGACATTGTCGCTAGCGACAAGACCCACCCGATTTTGGCTCCCTACCCACCCGATTTTCGCCAACATTCACTCAAAAAAATGAATGATCGAAAGCAGTAGCGTATAACGTAAAAAAGAAATTTGAGAAAAAAACAGAAAAAGAATAAAATTATATTAAGAAAAGAGAATACCATCCCAGATATTAAAAAAAGATTGATGTTTGCGACTTACAGTATGATTACGAGTTCAAATTCGAGTTCAATGGGTCAGATTGAATATCTGAATTAAATTTTTCTTGAATTTAACTGATAAAATCACTAATTGATAAATTCATGATTATTCCATTTCCAAATCATCCTTTCTAGTCATAAATATTCGTTTGTATTCATTGGTTTGAGCAAAAAGGCTTTCACATTGGCCCCGGGAGGGGTTGTCGCTGAGCGACAACCCCTCCCGGAGCAAAAATTACTATAGCAAAAGATTTCATTTTCGGTTTATCTTTTAGTGGTATCAAATAAATGATGCGTGCAAAGTAACAGCTTATGACATTTAGTTTAATCAGTCCTCCACTCTATCGTTGGGAAATTTTTTCAAAAAAATTTTTTTAGAATTTTTTTTTCAGACAAAACATTTTTTAGGACCATGTTTTCTGGACGAATCAGAACATTTGGAGCCTAATAGTGGTGGTCATAAATTAGGCTTAAAAAATTTTTCACGACGTCCCATCACCATGTAGAGAATGTTAGGGGTGGATTTGGACTAACAATAAAAGATATTGTGTGACATTGCTAGATCTCAAGGATAATAATAGATTAACTTTAATTTGTATAATATTACTTGAATTTTTCATATCAATCGATAAGCATGATATGCTGACTTGTGATATTTGTTAATTATATGCATTTGAACGCGTTTACTTTTTATGAGATTCCTATTGATTGTACAAAAGTTCATATCTGTATTGAAACTGTTCTATGCATATGCTTTATTACAATAATTAAATTAATTACATATTTGAAGTTGGATTCAACGAATAAGTCAGTATGATTAATAGAGATTGATAAAGATAGATCGATAGAGACAGATGAAGAAAAATAGAGCATGCGGTATGAATAGATTACTGTGAATGTATAAAGAACCGATCGATATTGGAAAAAGGCTGTAGATTATTATTATATTTAAAAATTCCATTTTTTGCGCCCCGCCCCCCCCCACCCGATTTTACCGTCCGACCCACCCGATTTTCATTTCCAGCGACAAGTGCCGCCCACGTATGTTGACAACCATTGCCTCACTTTCAAATTCAAAGTGCACTGTGCATTGTCGAATAAATTAGATGACAGAATAAACTGACCGTTCTCCAATGTTTCAGCAGGAAATCAGGATGTTTGTAGTAGGATTTGCAACCGGTGCAACCATAGATCTGTAATGGGAACGGATAATATGATTTGCTTTAACCTGCTTTCAAACGAATCTAACAAGACACGGTTAGACATACAATATCGAACCCTTCATTCGAAAAGATCGAAATGGGGAGGGGGGGGGCGAACGAGGGGGCTGGGCCAGAAATCAAAGAAGTTCCCGGAAGTTACAATTATTGTCGTTTAGGCAAAAACGAAGAACGAAATTAAGGAAGTAAAATGACCTATAAGTAAACTTCCGCTTCAAGGGGGGATACATACATGGGCAACCTTTGCCGCTAGAAATTAAAATCGGGTGTTTAAGACGCAAAAAATTCATTTTCGAGTGATTTTTTGGCTAAATCGTGATCATTTTTGAATGAATTTCGGCTAAAACGGGTGGGTTAGGTGCCAAAATCAGATGGGGTTTTCCGCTAGGGCCATGCCGCCCATGTAAGTATAGGAGGATATATCAGTGTTGACTTGGAAATAAAAAGCTATGAAGAGTTTTACGAACGTGATCAGCAGATTTGGCCTTGGTATGATTGAATCGATGAATCTCGAACATGTAAGCATTGACGAAGATGTGCTTGCAGTGACGACAAGTCACCCCTGAAGGAGCACGGCACATTAAAAATTCGGTTAGGATCATACGTGGACGGCCTTGCCGCCATAGGTCGAAAAGTAGGTTATTAAGTACCAAGCCTGACCGGATTTTGAGCCAAAATTTCATAAAAATCGAAAAACCTGACCGGATTTTGAGCTAAAATTGCACAAAAATCGAAAAACCTAACCGGATTGAGAGCCAAATTAGCCAAAAAGCGAAAAACCTGACCGGATTTTGAAAACCGATAACCTAGCTATTCGACCTATGATTGCCGCTAGCGGCAAAACCCACCCGATTTTACCAAAAATTGCTAAAGAAAATGAAATATCCAAAAGTTATTATATTAAATGCTCCATTTTCTGCCTCCGACCGCCCGATTTAATTTTCCCACGGCAATGGCCTCCCACGTATGGTTTGGATCAGGGCTGGGATTTTTTGAAAATAATTTCAAAAAATTTTTTGATCAAAAAATTCAAAAAAAGGCTCACAAAATTTTTGACTTCAAAAATTTTTTTGAATAAATTGTTTATTTTGATTAAAAGGATAATAAGCAATTCAGACACATCATTTATGCCTGAAAAGTGGTTGAAACAGTCAATTAGGCAATAAACCGAATTCTGAATCATGAAAAACATGATACAATAATTTTTTAACTTTTAAAAAATTCTACGTCAGTGTATTGGGCAAACTAATCTACACTAAAACCCTTAGAATCCTCTTCATCAAGACCGTGAACAATGATATAAATGGGAATCTTGTTAAGTTTTGAAAAATTTTCTCATAATTTTCCAAAATGTGACACTTTTTGTCGTTTTAACGGTACTTTTTTACGTTTAATTTTTTTTGATTTTTTTGAGAAAAATTCAAAAAACTTTTTTGATTTTGAATTTTTTGAAATGGTCAAAAAATTCAAAAAATTCAAAAAATCAAAATCAAAAAATCCCAGCCCTGGTTTGGATAGGCGACTCTCATAAATACACACATACAAGGTGTATCGTCGCCCTATCTACTACAAATTCGACTGTTTGCTTTCGAATTCGATCATATTTGCAATCATACATTTTAATACCCTCGCAATACAATGATTGACCCACTATATAAGGCCCATTTTAGGGCCACTCGATGCAAAAGGAAGATGGAAAATTACGATTTCTAAGGTGGTGTTACATTTTTCAAAACGTGCGCACGCCGTAACGACGGAGACGCGGCGGAGGGGGTTACGGCGTGCGCACGTTTTGAAAATGTAACACCACCTAAGCGAAAATAACGAATTTTGTGAATCAACCCACCCTATGTCGAAAATTTACCCACTATATAAAAATAAACGGCGAGGACACCGAAAATGATTTGCAATTGTTATTTTAGAAATACGATAGTTTCGCTGCGATAGACGAAGCCAACCAGACATGGTCTACGGTTATTCCATGGGATAGACCCACCCGCAAAAATTTGCCTTTCATGGGTACCCACCCGCAAAATTGGATCTAAATTGACGAATTTCTTTAAATTTTCACGATTTTGGGGTACCCACATGCGTTTTTATCTCAAAATCGGGTTACCCACACGCGTTTTGACTCGAAATCCAGGTACCCACACGCATTTGAAGGGTCTGTGATATTGATAGACCATCACTGAAGCCAACGTACACTCTCCGGACGGCAGATTGAATCGACTCGTCACACAGATTCTCGATGGAGGCAGATGACTGTGGCATAGCTGTAATGAACCAACACTGAGAGCAATGTTACCCCGATACACTACCCTGGCAAACGATTACCCCAAATGGTGAATACAGCGAAAGGAATTCAACGGCTGAATTCACCATTTCGGGTAATCGTTTGCCAGGGTAGTGTATCGGGGTAACGATTTGCCAGGTAACATTGCTTTCAGTGAATGCACCAGTGTGCGAATCTGATAAATTATTATTATTATTATTATTATTTAGCTATAATGAACACGGAACTGATATATCACAATAGAGAACTACAATGCGATTAAACAGGTACATATGTACTTCATACAGAAGCTATGCTATGGACATCACTGTTTTCTCCGATAGATAAACATTTGAATATAGCATCAATAAGGCATCTTACATGATGATGAGGCATGAGGAATCGAGCATCATGGCACGCGAACACGCATCCACTAAACGCACACGCAAATTTCGCCCATCTGCAAAGATTAAAGATATACTTTCTACATTTGACAGTGTAAAGCCAGTACATTTGCTCTACATTGCGACATCCTTACAACGCAATGATATGAACCATAGGTCGAAAAGTATGTTACTAATTACCTAGCCTGACTGGATTTTGGGCCAAAATTTCCCAAAAATCGAAAAAAAACTGACCGTATTTTGAGCCAAAACTTCACAAAAATCGACAAAATTTGGACGGATTTTGAGCAAAGTTTGTCAAAAAACGAAAAACCTGACCGGATTTTGAAAACGGATAACCTAGCTATTCGACCATATACTCTAAGTCTAGCTGTACATATAATTAGAATAATCTTATAAAAAATACTGTAACAATAAGTCAGATAAGTTAATTTATGGGGCGTTAAAATCTTGGAAAAGTAGATGGGAAAGTGAAAAGTAGTGTTAATTTTGTGGTTGTAAAGGTAGTAAGAAAAGTAGTAATCTAACACTCGCGTAAAGGGTTCTAATTGTAAAAGTTTGACAATTACGAAGCTATGCTACTTTTCCAAGATTTTAACATCCCAAAAGTGACTTACTCTTCATAGTTATGTGGATGAGTGGTTCGGATGTGTGCCATGAGCGTTTCACTACGAGATGTCATGTATGGACAGTACGTGCATTTCTGAAGAAAAAAAAACCTAATTAATCCACCATAATTATGTGTCGACAAGCATAAAATGAAATCCATTTCGCTCCCTTATCTCTCCTGATTGTGATGTACAAAAGCTATAATCATCATCATTACTACACATAGCATTGAAAGCCGTTTTCCATTAGGTCATATAAGAAACACCACCATACGTGGGCACCACTGCCGCTAGCGGCAATACACCCCCGATTTTTGGCACCCGACCCCCCCCCCCCCACGCCCCCGGTTTTCCAAGAAAATCACTTAAAATGACGTATAAATGCTCCATTTTTTGCTTCCGACCCCCCCCCCCCCATTTTCACTTCCAGCGTCAACGCCCGCCCACGTATGAACACCACATAAACACATCAGTGCATAAGACATCAGTGCATGACCACATAAGAAATGGATACCTCATATTCAGTCACATCATCGCCTTCCTCATTCTTGACTTGTTTCGTGACATCCAAGGTGAAGTTATCCTTAGCGTTCTGCGCAGTCGACAGTTCATAGTCGTCTTCAGCTTCAGGTTTGACAGTAGATTGTGCGAGATGAGGAGCTGCTCTCGACTAAAGTATGGATATTAAAGTCATACATGGGCACCGACATGGGAGTGCCCCATGTAAAATTAGGGCTTTTCGAAAATTTGTGGAATGCTCCCTGTAAAAAATTACGTTTAGGTGAAACTTTTTGAGAAAAAAGCGAAGGCTCCCTGTAAAATTAACCATTTTTCGTTAGGATACCCCCCTGTAGAATCTATCTACAGGTCATACGTGGGAGGCCATTCCCGTTGGAAAATTAAATCGGGGGGTCGTAGGCAGAAAATGGAGCATATAATATAATAAGTTTTGGATATTTCATTTTCTTTAGCAATTTTTGGTAAAATCGGGTGGGTCTTGCCGCTAGCGGCCGCCCACGTATGCTACAGACACCCCGCAAATGTATGATTAAAGTAGGGATGGAGGTGTCGAGCACGGAACTTGATATTAAATTTGGGATACATAAGTCGAAATGTAGGGGGGCGATCGTTTTGCCAACGATCGTTTGCACAACGGATCATAAATTGGTTGGGATTTGGCGTATGGCAACCAAAGTTGTACCATTGCTATCAGTGGGAGTGTACGGTATTGGGCTACCGTAACCGTCAGGAATCGCGAACTGATTTTTTTCAGTCGACCCATGACGGGGTTGTTGGCTGAAAATGGCGAAAGTCGAAAAAATCATGATGGCCCGAGATAAAATACTAGTTGCCATTATATCAATAGTGAGCCAACTTTTATCTTTCTTGATACCGTAACCCGTACTACCGTAATCAAACAGGGATTTGCCGTGAATTTCGCTATATTATTGTAGGGTACGGTAGCTAGATTACGGTAGTTTGGGGTACGGTATCCAGAAAGAGAAAAGTTGGCTCACTATTGATATAATGGCAACTAGTATTTTATCTCGGGCCATCATGAATTTTTCGACTTTCGCCATTTTCAGCCATGAACCCCGGGTCATGGGTCGACTGAAATAAATCAGTTCGTTGGCAAAACGATCGCCCCCCGAAATGTATGTTACAAAGCACCAAGCCTGAGCGGATTTTAAGCCAAAATTTCACAAAAATCTAAAAACCTGACCGGATTTAAAGTCAAAATTTCACAAAGATCGAAAAACCTGACCGGATTTTGGGCCAAATTTGCCAAAAATCGAAAAACCTGACCGGTTTTTGAAAACCGATAACCTAGCTATTCGACCTATGTTGGGATATTAAAAGATTTATATGAGTTAGATGCTACGGCTATGTACTTATTCAGATGTAACGAAAGTTGAAATCAAGTTGCAATTTTTTATACTTTATTAAATTATAACCCCTCAAATGTGTTCCCCATGATTTAACTAATGCGCCATTACATCATAGGTGGGCAATTCAACAGATATTTCCAGTATTTTTTGCGAGGTAAGGCTATCCGCTAGGCTCCGTTGGGAAGGCAAGGCTGTGCGCAAAAATTATTCGTTTTCACGTGCCCACCTATGCATTACATTTAACTTACGCGTAATGTTTTACATTACACTACTTCGGCGTAAATTTTGGAATGTGTCTTTCGAGTGGAAAACTCGGATGAACGATAAATTTACTCTAAACGGTTACGGCAGTAAACTACAATTGATCTACAGTTACAGTAACTTCTTACCGTATGCCAATTGACCTTCAGGGTTTTTCAATCAAGACAAGGCACATTCCACAATTTACTCCGACGCATAAGTAGGTGCGTAACTCCGATGTTTTTTTTGCAATTTGCTATCCGCAGAGCACCCCACGGACAAAAATACCGGAGAAGCTTGAGGTGAGATGATATGGTCTCGAAATCATACATGGGCACCATTGCCGCTAGCGGCAATACACCCCCGATTTTTGGCACCCGACCCCCCACGATTTTCCGAAAAAATCACTCAAAATGACGTATAAATGCTCCATTTTTTGCTTCCGACCCCCCGATTTTTGCGTCCAGCGTCAATGCCCGCCCACGTTTGGATGATATGGTCTCGAAAGGCACGAACCTTCTTAGGATCAACAACGATAGTCCTCATTGGATTAATCAGTAGTGGTCGCTTGCTCACAACCCTATTCGTCAATTCTTCCTTCTGAATTGAACTCGAGACCCCATTTCCCTCAGGTCTCGATTGAACTACGGGACGGAAACGAGTAGGATAGGATGTAGCCATGGGTGGTCCTTGACGATGGGATGGAGACATGTATGATTGTGTGGAGCCTGAGTGTAATCAATGATAATAATAACAATAGTTGTAATTATATTAATCATACATGGGCGCCGACATGGGGGTACCCCTGTAAAATTAGGGCTTATCGAAAAATTGCGGAATGCCCCTGTAAAATTAACCATTTTTCGTTCGGATGCCTCTGTAGAACCGAGCTCCAGGTACCCCGCCCATGCATGATATTAATAGTAGACGTAATCGAAACGATAGTAGTGCAATAGTGATTGAAGTATATTAGCAATGTATTATATAATAGTATATACTATTGCTGCAAACCAGATTGTGTCGGTGCAGCATTTGGGTTGAAACTAGGACGAATGCTACTCGCAGGACGGAAGACTGTGGCTGTAATGAGAGGATATTTAGGAGCCAACAGATTGATTACATCAAGGCAGAGTATTCCATAGATAGATTTATATCATGAATTATAATTACAACCCACATGGTTGTGCATTTTCCGATCCGAGGAAGTAACTCGGTTTGAATGCAGTCCGTCTATTCGTACCTTTCGGAGCCAGTTCCAATTCAAGCTACAAAAAAATACAATAACAATAATAATATTGATTAGTTAGACTTAACAACGCGGAAAATTTAATTTCAGTCTACTATAAATCATACATGGGCGCCGACATGGGGGTGCCCCCCCCCCCCTGTAAAGCCAAGGCTTTTCGAAAATGTATGGAATGCCCTCCTATAAAAAATGGCGTTTAGGTGAACTTTTTGAAAAAAAAGTGAAGGCCCCTGTAAAATTATCCATTTTTCGTTCAAATGCCCCCCTGTAGAATCGAGCTCCAGGTACCCCGCCCATGTATGCTATAAATCGAGATGGCAGAGGCACAGATTAAGAAGGCACAAAAGTCTTTGCAAGAAGGCAGTGTAATAACTAACCATATCAACTTTGGCAGCAAATCTCTTGATCGTTTCTCCCAGTGACTTGGCGAATGTAGTTAGGATGACCACACTGCAATTCAAACAACTTCAAAACAATATTATGCCAACTAAATGTTGGCAAACGCCTCTTGACACTCCACATATGGAGTACCGCACCAAACTTCAACCCTTCGCTCTTTTGTGCAACTGCATTTCGCACATCTTACTATTTTATACATTACATTTGTTACAATGTTGGCTCACTTATTCAGCTAATATTAACTGGCTTATATTTTGATACACTAATCAATTAATCATTACTATTTATTGATCAGGACTGCAGCGACCACCTTTCCACACCGACAAAAGGTCGGGCGGAGTGTGGGGGTGTAAAGCGGTCTGGCCAGATCCAGGTTCCCTATTTAGGGAGTCGCACCTTGGTGGCAGCCCCACCTAGTCGTCCGTTCGACCGGCCTACAAGCCCACGGGATGAGCATCCCTATAACAGCTCGCAAAACCTCCCACCAAAAACCAAATCCCCCTTTTAACTATAATAAGCTACTTAGAACGGAGGAAGGTAGAGCAGTTGTCACATTGGGAGAATATTCTGATTATATTGGATCTTCATGTAATAATAGACGATGTGTTATATGTCCCAAGATGAGATGGAACAAAGGAGTCATAAGCACTATTACAAATAATATTTTTCTGACTAATAAACCATGTAATACTAGTTGTGACTCCGTAAATGTTGTATATCTTATAACTTGTGATATTTGTCAAAAACAATATGTTGGAGAGACCACTCAAACGGTGAAAGACCGTATGAGTCAGCATAGAACATCATTTTCTGGAAATAAACTAAATACTTTCCTAAGCAAACACTTCAAAGAAAACGGTCATACTCGAGAGTCCTTCTCCATTGATATTTTAGACCACGGAAAGAATAAAGATGAACTTAGAGAGAAAGAACTTTTATGGATTAAGTCACTTAATTCAGCATATCCTCTTGGTCTGAATGATAAAATAGTTAATTTTGGTTGCATCTCTGAAGATATCAATCCTTTGTCTAAACAGTCACATCCATTTTATACTCTTCCTATTCAATCTTTCAAAAGAGATAGAGGAAATAGAAATAAAAAACGACGAATGCCGAAATACAAATCTACAGTGTCCGTTGAGGATATTATTAGTGTTATTAGTAATCTCGAAGCTAGATCATTATTTATATATGGTAGACAGTTTTCGCATCATACACTCAGAAAATTGGAAGTATATACTGCAACAAATGAATTTAATTTACTCTCGTTAAAAACTCGATATAAAGTATTTAGTATAATATGTCCTCATTATTGGAAATACTATAGAAGTAAAGACAATTGTATGTTTAAAAACGATATCCTAATCAAACTGCCATACTTTGGAAGATTTATTGAAAACATATCATTACATCAAATGTTCAATGCAAAAGTGATTAAAGATTATTTCCGAAATATAAGTGATATAGAAAACCCTAAACTTTGCATAACATATTCATTGAATTCTCCAGTTTCATCATTAATTTGTAATTATGGAAAGTTTTTAAAGAATTTAACAGAGAATGATATATCATACATACTCAATTCACCATGTTCTTGTTCGAATTATCCTAATTACATAAATAATCATTACGGACATGTCTGTACAGGAGACACTGGAATTATTAAAAATAAGGAACTGACATCAATCTTTGATAAAGGTACAAAATACAGATTGCAACCAGTCTGTGATATTAAAACTATAATAAATACTTTAAGGGAATCCATCAAAGATACAGTGACGAAACTCGCCAAAAAGAATAAAAAGCCACAATCTTTGTCGATAGACACAACAGAGAATATTGTGAATTATATCATTCCAGTAATTGAAAGAAAGCTAAACAAAATCGATATAAATCGTGACGCTCAGAATATAAACAGATACAGGAAAGAATTGGATAAACTAAAGAAAGATTTCATAATTACAATGATTGATAAAGCATCTGGAAATTATGCCTTTACCTGTAAAAAACTTTACTTGATATTTATGGAAAAAGAAATGAACACAAACCATACAGGAGAACGTACATATAAACCTATTGATAACTTAGACTATGAATCAAAGATCAAAGATCATTTGAAATTTACACTTAGCATGTCACTTACAAGAAACTTGGACTGTTCATTACCACGTATTTATGGTATTCCCAAAATGCACAAAACGCCAATAAAATTCAGATTCATTACAGGAGCACATAACAGCAGTCTTAAACCAGTTTCTGTTCAACTTCAAAAAATTTTAAAATTCCTGCAAAACCACTTCAGAAGGTACTGTAATATAAGATCTGGGCGGAATGGTACTAATTGTTATTTCTCAATTCAAAATACATTCAAAGTCATAAATGGATTGAATACTTGTCATGGCCAAAACAATAAAATTTTCTGTGCAGATTTTGCTTCGCTTTTCACAAATTTACCACATAAAATTGTTAAAGAAAAGATTTTCTATCTTGTAGACCTATTGTTTAAGAATGCCCACTCCGAATTTATAAACATACAAGGTAACTACGTTCGTTATGATAAAACAAACAAGATTTCGAAAGGCATTACTTATCACAAAAACGATGTGAAGCGTATGCTTGAATATATTCTTGAAAACAGTTATGCCTTTTATGGTGGAACATATTACAAACAAGAGAAAGGAATACCTCAAGGAAATAATGCTTCACCACAAATAGCTGATTTGACTTTGGCAGTAATGGAATATCAATACGTCTATGATAAAATTAAAAATGGTCATCCTCTAGCATTCTCACTTAATAAAACATATAGATATATAGATGATCTATTCCATATATCAGACAAAACTATGGACTTCATTGAAATTACTAAAGAAATGTATCACGACTCACTAACACTCGAAAGAACAAATGAAAGAAATAACGAATGTGCATTCTTAGACCTTCAAATCAATATAATGATAGACGGTAAAATAAATACTACATTGTACAACAAAACAGATGACTATCAGTTTAACGTTATCAGATATCCTCACTACAAATCAAATTCACCAATTAGAATGGGCTTGAATACCCTTCATGGGGAAATTATACGGACGTTCAGAAATTGTTCAAAATTAACCGATTTCGAAATAAGAGTAAAATCAATGGTTAAATATTTTATTTCTATTGATTACCCGAAAGAGATGATACATAGAAGAATATTCAGAACTCTAAATAGTAATCCTTATATTTCCATAAAGTATGGTACTAACAATGCTGGAATATGCACTCAATGTTTGAATCATTCGATATTGTAGAGATTAGTATTGAGACATATCACTTTGATCAATGATCATTGCACACGGCTACTAATCAATAGAGTGAGACAGGCGCTTTGATCTACCTTCCCTTCCATCCTCTCTATTATCATCATCATCTTTCTCACTCTCACTCCGCTATTCTCGGTCGTGTTCACCCTTCCGTCTCTACCTCTTCTTATACAATGGCTCTACCTCTGCTTCTGTGTGATGTGTGTGATATCTATACTCCTTCTACGACGCCTCTACTCTCAACTACGGATACTTTGTGAATGGAAGGAGGATAGGATTTGTGAGTTTCATAAACTTTATTTGTAGTCTAAAACTTACCCTATATTTAAAACATGCATGTTCATAGTTTCGTGACATTGTCATTACTTTTGATATTGATTTTATTTTATTGTGCATGATATTTTGATTT
This sequence comes from Parapristionchus giblindavisi, assembly GCA_943737045.1. Taxonomy (NCBI): domain Eukaryota; kingdom Metazoa; phylum Nematoda; class Chromadorea; order Rhabditida; family Diplogasteridae; genus Parapristionchus; species Parapristionchus giblindavisi. Next base: position 64,129 of record CALSFV010000092.1, on the reverse strand, counting down.
TGTACATGATCATTCTTTTATTTTCGTGCATGTCATTGTTGATTAGTTGAGATGAGTATGTATTAGATACATACTCTAACTATTATACAATAATTTTGATAACAATACTCAGTGGTGGTTCTACTGAAGATGGCCAACACCACTGAGTGGGGTTCCGCTGTCTAGAACCCCTGGCCGAAACAGCGGGGCCTTAACTAGTTTTATATTGCATGTTATAATATTACTAGAGTACGTTTGCATGCTTTGATATATTGTACTTCACATTAATATGCAAATTCTGTCATTATTCTATTATCATACATTTTCGTCTCCCTCATCGATTTTTTAAAATACAGTGGGTCGATTCAGAAAAATCGTTATTTCTCGCTTAAATTGTAATCTTTCATATAAAAAATGAGCTTTATATAGTGGGTCGACCATGAAAATGAGCCGTATATAGTGGGTTAATCCTCACACTGTGAGGGTATGAAAATGTATGAGCATACGGCGAAGATTACACAACCGTGCATAAGAATGAAAAAGCTGCAGACACTACTGTAGAAGTCCATCGTTGGGGCTAGTTTATGGATTCGAAAGGTTAAACTATAGTTACTCTGACATATTGTTGGCCCAATTAGGCTATTTTAATCATTTATCGTAATTATCATATATTTAAATCTATGCTAGTATAAGATGTTGGTGGCCATAAGTCGAAAAGTATGTTATAAAGTACCAAGTCTGACCGGATTTTGAGCCAAATTTGCCAAAAATCGAAAAACCTGACCGGATTTTAAAACCCGATAACCTAGCTATTCGACATATGCTGGTGGCTGACATCACCGATTGCAATTGTTTGAATGTGATTAACTCACGATTTGTCTATATCTTTCACGCCCTGCAATCTGTTGATCTCCTTATTGAGAAAGTCGACAGCACAACGGATATCCTGAAAAAATATATAGTATATTTAATCAATTACAATGGAAAGTTTGTCTAGCATTATTAAATTACACTATTTCTCGATAGTGTTGAATACACAGCTTATAGCAGTCATACACTGCTATTTCTACTTTAAACAAAGTCACTGACTTGAAGTATATGTTAAGTCTACTACAAGTGAAAGAAAATTAGACGAAGTACATTACAATATATAGACATACAAGTCGACTTTAATGGAAAAAAAATGATAAGTACACTGCTGAAAGCCCAGTGCCTGTACCATGCAGGAGTAGTGATATAAGCCACATACCGTTTCACACCGTTCCTCGATCGAGACAGACAAGACATCGTTCATGGCGTTGACGAGCTTAGCAAAATCCGAATTGCTAAAGAAGAAACAGTTTTTAACAGTCAAAAATGCCTCAACTCGAGCTTAATAAAGGTAATTTACTCATTCTTGGTCAGATAATTGACGACCTTGATGGTCTCCACGACATCTAGACGTTGCAATGGAAATTTTGCCATGAACAAGGACGAACTCGCGACAAAAAAAGTCAATTATTCGGAACAACCGAGACACGAAAGAGCGCTACATGCGTGTGCAATGAGAGGCGAGATTTACTAATGCATATTGCGGTTGCGGTTCCGGCTCGGATATCTGTTTATTTGTAAATTTTTAAAATTTATTTTTATTTTAGTGGCTTCTCTGCTTTTTTTATAGTTTTAATGAATAATCATTAAGGAAACATCGGTATAACTTTCAAATCGACTATAAAATAATTTAGTTGAAACATATCTGGAACGTGTTTCCATTGTGACATCGCTCTCTCGTAGACAAAGAAGCAAAGAGCACATGGTCAGCGCAGGAAATTTCATATTAGTTCGGTGTGTGCCACTAACAACGTATAAGATTTGTCTAAGCTTCAAACGCTTTAACAAGGTATATACCGTATATGTCGGTGAGATTTTACAAATAATTGAAAATAAGTACAGCAACCATTCATTACTAGCGAAGTAAAAACGGTCCTATCCTTTTCTCATTTGCTCTTCAGGAACGTTTTCGAAAGGAGATTGCGGTTTCTACAGGGACCATTTTACTCCATTAATCATGAAAGGATACTGTAGTTACTTTCAATCAACCATTAACTATTTTAACTAAGATAACGCCTCTGAATGAAATGACTTATTATCTATAGTCTATGATTATGAAGATGAAGACTCCGAATCAACCAATTGCCTATAAATACAGTGCTAATAAATTGTACTTGCGTAATTGCCTTACTGATGGCTGGTAAAAGGTAGAAGTATTCCATCAATCAACTACCCCCTCCCCCTTCCTCTCCCTTCCCTTCTCGTACTCTCTCTGATCTACGTGTTATCTCCATACATGGGCACCGACATGGGGGTGCCCCTGTAAGATTAGGGCTTTTCGAAAATTTGTGGAATGCCGACTATAAAAAATGACGTTTAGGTGAAATTTTTGGGAAAAAAATGAAAGCCCCCTGTAAAATTAACCATTTTTCGTTCGAATGCCCCCTGTAGGATCGAGCTCCAGGTACCCCGCCCATGTATGGTTATCTCACTTGGGCTCTAAACACAGAAATTCAGTGTGGCAGTGGCTGGCCACTCTGGTACCAAAATAAATATAAAATTTGTTTACCGCAATCGTTCTATTCAAATAATTATTAATGTATTTTTGAAAGGTTTTCACCGAAATAACGGATGCAAATTAGTTTTGGAACCCGACGATTTATAACCGTTAATTGGGAACAGACTATTTAGAACCATATAAAAACTTGATTTTCGTAACTATGCTGATAGAAATGGAAAAAAAGGCTATTCCAGACATGCAAATCTTGCAACTGAGTCAAGTGAGAGAGACTTGTGTGTGTGAAAATTGACTCTCAATCAGAGATCAAACGATAACAATCCGCATGGCTAGACGATCAAATTGAAGTTATTCCATACATGGTTACGAAATGGAAGTTTTGAAACTATGGTTCTAAATAGTCAGTTCCTAATCGACGGTTATAAATCGTCGGGTTCCAAAACTAATTTGCATCAATAGAGAGTAAGCTAATTGAGGATTATGGAAAGATCATTCCGCGCGCTCGTTGATCAAATGATCGGTTCTATTATTTCAATTCCTCTTTCTTGTTTTCTGAATCTCGATTCCTTCGAGCAATTTCCAAAATAAAAGTATTGAGAGTGATCTTGTGTATTCAGATGATATCCAAATCATCGATTTCAAAGTCAATGTTAGTTACAAGGCGTGATAAAACTCTGGATCTTTTACGATCAGTATCTAAGTTGATTCCGAACGCATCGATCGCCATTTGAAATACTCTTTTGAAACATTAATATTTAATAAGGACGAAGAGATAATGTTAAATGCAAGCATACGGAATCCTAAACCACTCAGAGATGGTCGTATTCATGTTTCTCACTGCGGAATTAATCGAAATTTGTGATCTGTAGATTCAGCGATGTCTACATGATCATTGATCATTATAGATTGAGGTGTGATATATACAATAAATTCGTTTAAATATGGTTTATTGGTGAGGGCCTTCGCCATAATTGAGCCTTTCTTCCTTTATCTCACCCTCATCGCTCGTTCATTGAACTTGGCATTTTCACGTGCCTGTCGCTCCGCCGGACCCCACTCGGCTTAAATTGAGAAAGGTTATGATCATTCTATATAAGCCCAATGCGACACCGCTCTGGTATTTCAAAACTTAAAGTCTACTTAAAATACGTCACTGACTGGAAGTTCACTATAAGTCTACTTCAAGTGGCGGCGTCACTTTTTCACTTTGCGCAGACTTACATAATGACGTCATACTTCAAGCGCGCTTATGTTTCACTTGAAGTAGACTTACAAGTCTACTGAAAGTGAAAGTGTAAGTACACTTCAAGTTTTGAAATACCAGAGTAGACACAGTGACGACTAGGGTGGCGAAAATGACTCATGATTATTCATTTCTATGGCCTATAATGAGTGGCTCGCTCCTCTAGCGATTATTCATTCCAAGTGGCAGTTGACCGGTCTCCCCTGCGAATATTCGCTTTTTTGCGAGTCGAAGTGAGTCAAGAAAATTTGGTGAAAGGAGGGCTGAGAAAGCGGTCTGACTCGCAATCGACTCGCTTTTTTTTACTCATTCGCATTGACCTCTCTTCTAACAACTCATTCGCCGAGAGAGCGGTCGAAAATGCCTCTCCCGTGAATGCTCACTCTAGACCGCTAAAGTGGACGAATAATCATGAATCATTTTCGCCACCCTAGTGACGACCCGTTAACAATAAGGCAAAAAAGGACAAAAAATATGTTGAAGTATCTCTTACGAGTGGATTTGAACAGTTTCATCTTTGCTTCGTTTTCATTGTAGCAACGGCGCAAGCGATACAGTCCGACCAACGGAATCCACCTTAAGCATAATATTTTACAATTTATTGGATTGACTGAAATTGGTTTGGGAAGCGCATAGATTACGTACATAAGCGAGACGATGACAACGGTCCATGCTGATCGATAGAATGCATCAGGTATGATGAAGGTACCGTACAGACTCTCAGAAATCGATAAATTCACTATCTCACCAATGAAGCTAGCTGCAATGATTCATTGCAATTTGTGTGAAAAAATTCACTGCCTTCTATAATATAAATCAACTCAGTGATTGTCATGAATAGGGAAGACAAAGAAAAATATTCAGAGTAAATACGGCAATTTGTGGAAAACGAAAGATATCTTGCCTCCAAGCAGAACAGGGGCCAAAATGATCCATGAGATCCACCAGATAATGTTCACTGGTCCTACCCCACCAGTCATTGTCCGGACATTGCTGAAAGTTGATCTTTGATCTTTGATCTTTTGACGACTACGAACATGATGAATCTCTTAAATCCATAAACATGCATTAAGGCGACCAATTCAATGAGACATAGGAAGAATGAGGAAAGGGTAATGAATCGTTCAAGGAGATATAATTGAACAAAGCCTCCTGCAAATGAAATTATACGAATAATCACATATTGAACATTTTTTGCATTGATTATATTATGATGCTTATTATTATTATGATTATTATTATGTTTTATATTGATTATTATATTTTGATTATTATATTATATTGATTTTATATTGAACATTTCATATAGAACTTTTTTTGTGCACAAATTCCTATTGCCTACCTCTTTTACGTGAGCGCGTAAGGCAAATGTAACCACGCGTAAGGATTGTCAAAAGTTCTATCATTATTATTATTTTTCAATCATTTTTTTATTTCTCTTATCGCTCCTGTATTTGCTGTCGCACCTGTCACGGGTGTATCAAAAAAATAAATAGATAACTAAAAGTACTATTTGCTATCAACAACAAAGACGAAATTTTCGAAGAATGGAAATGGTGCTAACCCGCCGATATGAAGAAGAATGAAGAAAGAAATCCACCGAGCACCAAAAGAACAATAATGATCATCTTCTGTTTGATAGTAGGAGAGACGGGTGCGAAGCGATCCAGAACGCACTGATACACAATGTGCATGCAGATGGCCTATGAAAGATCAAAGTTCAAACTACAAAGTTCAAACTACAAAGTTCACACTACAAAAATATATAATATAAGTTCGAAGAGCAAACTACAAAATGGGTCGTACCGCCGTTATAGACTGGAAGAAGAAGCACGCGAAGTAATAGAGGAAGACCGCAAATACGCCCAAGGCGCCATCACGGGAGAGGACCTGTTATATCATTACTATGTATGAAGAGTGCGATAATCATCATAGCCTACTTAGCCAGGATCAACTTCGAAATTATTATTTATTAAAAAAAATTAAAATATAATTCATCTTTCAAATCACCACGCTTGATTTAGCCGTGAGGCGTTATGCAAAATGCTTCTTCATTTCATTTTATTCTACTGTAAATCATAGACAACTCACTTCAGCAGGTGAGGCCACTTCTGTATAGTGTCCAAGAGCGTTCAGTAACACCATCGGATTCTCACCCGTAGAGCCCATGTTATAGAGATGATCTACAATAATCAATATTATTATTATTATTATTATTATTATTATAATTATTATTATTATTATTATTATTATTATTATTATTATTATTATTATTATTATTATTATTATTATTATTATTATTATTATTATTATTATTATTATTATTATTATTATTATTATTATTATTATTATTATTATATTGTAAAGTTACACAAATACATTTATGGATTAGTTAAGATTCTCACCGGAAAGTTGCCAAAAGTATGGTAGAATCAATACGGTAACGAGAAAGTTGAGAATACAACTATAATTTCATAACGCATTAATTGTTTTAAAAAGAATAATCAATGAAAATATATTATAAATATTCTGACCCAACTCCTCCGATGATTTTGATATCACGTGTGAATGGATGAGAGAAGTCGTTGTGAGAGGCCAAGTAGATGTGAGACCCCGTACCGAGACTCAATTAATAATAATCACTTTTTTTAAAAGAATTAGGGATATTTCTTTACACGATAAAGTACTGAGCAAATGAGATATTTCGACTGTTTGATACACAAAAATTGTTATTCACCAAAACATTAAAGCTGTTAAAAATATGTTCCAGAGAATTTTGTTAAAAAAATAAAAATAATGTACTTGAGGGCGGCAACAACAAGACTGCTGGCATCGAGCCAACTCTCATACGAATAGGCTTTCTCAACTGAAAATGTCAATGCCCAAAATGGTTTCAAGCGATCGCCCGAATCCAAACGAACAAATCCTGTAATTAAATAAATAAATAAATAAATCAATCAATAAATCAATCAATCAATCAATCAATCGATCTGTTCAATGGATCAATATCAATTATTATTATTATACTTATTATTCTCACCAGCTATTGTCAGAGCAATCATAATGACAACTGGAAGGATCAAAGAGTAGGAAGCCTTGCCCATTGCTTTCGTTCTGAAAATCGATGATAAGGAAATAATCTACCCGTTTTTACCGTACCCGAAGTACATGAAGGGTACCGCCATAACCCATACTACTAGTAGGCACAAAATGTGAGAGTAGTGCGGCCAGACATATCGAGAATGGGTGATCGGTAGCTGGAGGTAATTTGTTGATTATTATCGATGTTTTAGTTATGTGGTCGTTATGAAGCAAATCAATCGACACACAGAGATTAAATTTGCCTGAATAGCGTTAGTTGGCGAACGATTTGCCCGTGTTCAGACAAATGCTAGCCTGTATATGGGCAAATCGTTTGCACAAGTGATGTAAGTTGGTAAATCTATTGCCCATACATTTGGGCAAGTTTGCTCTCTGTGCAGCTCTTAACCGTAATTGATTATTTACCATGTTAAACTTGGTTGCGATATGATCAAGCATAGGAGGCTGCTTCTGGAATGACGACGATAGAAGAATCGAAGATCTCTGTAGTTGAAGACATTCTGGTGTCATGTCATCCACAGCCATATTCAGGCACTTATCGAATTCACTGCAATGATTATAATAATATAATAATACATACATATTGTTAATTGCTTCGAAATAATCGATAATCCCGCTGGATACTTATTTATTTAATCGTCGTTTCAAATGTTCTCACATCTTTGGATTTATGATAAATTAAAATAAATTAAATTAAATTAAATTAAATAATGAATACTGACAAGAAGTTATAGCATTGAGCTGAATGGGCCCCTTGAAGACAAGAGGATGATACATCTACAAATGATAACTTCAACACTCACAGCGAATTGTATCAGAAGGGTCGATTCGCCACTTCAAGTTTCGCAAATATGAGAGAATTTGACTCTTGCAAATATTTTTAAAGTAACGGTCAGCGACAGAGTGTTTCTCAAGTGTAAATTTGGAGTGGCAAATCGATCTTTCTGACAATGCGACAATTCGCTGTGCGAGAATCTATCGAGTAATAATCAATACTGTTCAGATATCAATTAATAATGTCTATTAAAGTGCCTTATGCATCGTTACATTTGCCGTGCCTACCCCGTAGCCTCCGCCGTAACGACGGAGACGCGGCGGAGGAGGCTACGGCGTAGGCACGTAAGGCAAATGTAACGATGCCTAACCGAACGAATCAAACATCAAGGCCAGAGTGGTCGCCTGTCTCGCATTCATCATACAACTTCGAATAATCAGCACAAATGTCATGGATGAAGCAATTCCTACAAATCAATCGATAAGCCTAGACTAATCAAGGTTTACTTCAGTGAGTATATAAAGGGAGAGTGACCCCACTCAATGATCTCTTCATTGCGCACACTATTTCTCTGTTCTCTAACAACGAGATAGCATTGCGCGTCGAAGACACTATTGAGAGGTTACGCTCTCTTTAAGGTAAACATAAAACACCTTTACGGATCATAACTAACCTGGAAAAATCGGTGCGATATGATTGAATACTCCATAATGTGAGCAGCTAGTGTATTGACCAATGGCCATTTCAGCGTACAGTAGAGGTAGACCAACCATAATATATACAATAGTATATTGAATGATGAAGAAACCTCAAGTAGACATTATTTTGTGCTGGAGTTCACTTCACTAAATTGAATTAAACCCTGGTAAATCGTGGAGTGACATTAGAGGCCGATAATTGGCACCGATGCATCATTCCTAACGTTAAAGATGGAGACCCTCGAGTTTTTTTCGTAGTAAGACTTTTTGGATAGAATGATAAAGATTCATCGCACGAATTGAAAGACATATCTGATATTGATTCCCAATATGCATAAAGCTCACTATGTGCATTGAAAGTTTTCAAAGCATGTAGAGCGTGCCCATTCGATTTGCATACTTGGCTCTCTCATTTTCTCATTGTCCCTTACGCCAATTACCATATACTATAAACCATGCTCGACATACTTATCGTGGCGGGAGTCAGTCATGCCAACTCAAAGGTCTCCTTCTTTAAGGGGGATATTGTAGGTTGTATCGTGATTTAAATGAACGTAATGATGATCATTGATTGTTCCCTTTGTTCTCACCTCCATTCTTCAGCAACATCTCGGGAAATCTCCACATGGTCGCTGATCCGGCTATGAATGCGATACTAGTCAGCAGTCCTTCATATCTAATAAACAAACTACTAATAATAAGCTCTGTCAGATCAAAGGGACCGAAACCTTTGTCAACGGTCTCTTCAAAGGTCTACGCTCTCTAGTTGTTAGCAAACAGAGAAATAGTGTGCGCAATGAAGAGGGCACTACTTCAGAATAGTGTACCAGTCCAAAATAATAGTATAATTGCCTAATATAAACGTCATATCCTATGTGTTTATTTCATTTTTTCATGTCCTTTTGGACTTGCCCGGTGTTCTGGTACACTATTCTGAAGTAGTGCTATGGAGACCATTGAGTGAGGTCACGCCCCCCTTGAACAGTTCTTACGCTGGTTTCCACTTTGGATTCGATCGACGAGGTGGGATATCGGACATAGTCTTCTTCATTTTAATCTGTTCATCCACCATCGGAGTCTCTGGCTGATCATTAAACATTTCATCTATTTAAAGCGATACCCCATCGCTCTGGCCACACTCTCTCGCTTTCTTTGTCTACGAGAGAGTATTGCCAATGCGGAGAGTCAAATTTGCTTGCGGTGTCCCTTTGAAAAGAAAATATGATACGGTAAGCTTAATATTGGCCGTATAAAATGCACTTGTGCGATTGCCCTGCTAGTGGCTGGTAAAACTGATCTACGTGCAATCTCGCTTGGACTATCTCTCTCTCTAAACATAGAAAGACATTGCGGCTGTAGCTGGCTACTCTCATACCAAATAAACAAGTGTATTTCACACAGTCTATAGCAAGATTGTAACTCGAACATTTCTCTCTACTTGAAATCAGCGACGTCAGTATTGACCGTATAAAATACACTTGTTTATTTGGTACGAGAGTAGCCAACCACTGCCACAATGAATTTCTTTGTTTAGAGACTGAGTCCACGCGAGATAGCACGTAGATCGGAGAGAGTGCGAGGAGGGAAGGGTGGTGGGAAATGGGGGTTGATCGATAACACTTCTGCGTTTTACCAACCATTAGCAAGGCAAGTATGTGCAAGTACATTTTATACGGACTATATTGCAAAAAAATTTAATCACGAGATCTACCAATCAATAAATCTCACCATTCTTACATACGGTCTCTTCTCACATTCTCCATTTCCACGTTCATTCAGATCAACTGAACCATCAGTCTTATCCTTTGGAGAACAGCCTTCTATACTTCGTCCACTCTGCGATATTCTCGATTTCTTCTCGTTTGGTTGTTTTTCATTAGAAGGCTTGTCCATCTGAATGAGGAACTAGGATACGGTAGATACGGTGGAACTAGGATACGGTAGATACGGTGGAACTAGGATACGGTAGATACGGTGGAACTAGGATACGGTAGATACGGTGGAACTAGGATACGGTAGATACGGTGGAACTAGGATACGGTAGATACGGTGGAACTAGGATACGGTAGATACGGTGGAACTAGGATACGGTAGATACGGTGGAACTAGGATACGGTGGATACGGTGGAACTAGGATACGGTAGATACGGTGGAACTAGGATACGGTAGATACGGTGGAACTAGGATACGGTAGATACGGTGGAACTAGGATACGGTAGATACGGTGGAACTAGGATACGGTAGATACGGTGGAACTAGGATACGGTAGATACGGTGAAACTAGGATACGGTAGATACGGTGGAACTAGGATACGGTAGATACGGTGGAACTAGGATACGGTAGATACGGTGGAACTAGGATACGGTAGATACGGTGGAACTAGGATACGGTAGATACGGTGGAACTAGGATACGGTAGATACGGTGGAACTAGGATACGGTAGATACGGTGGAACTAGGATACGGTAGATACGGTGGAACTAGGATACGGTAGATACGGTGGAACTAGGATACGGTAGATACGGTGGAACTAGGATACGGTAGATACGGTGGAACTAGGATACGGTAGATACGGTGGAACTAGGATACGGTGGATACGGTGGAACTAGGATACGGTAGATACGGTGGAACTAGGATACGGTAGATACGGTGGAACTAGGATACGGTAGATACGGTGGAACTAGGATACGGTAGATACGGTGGAACTAGGATACGGTAGATACGGTGGAACTAGGATACGGTAGATACGGTGAAACTAGGATACGGTAGATACGGTGGAACTAGGATACGGTAGATACGGTGGAACTAGGATACGGTAGATACGGTGGAACTAGGATACGGTAGATACGGTGGAACTAGGATACGGTAGATACGGTGGAACTAGGATACGGTAGATACGGTGGAACTAGGATACGGTAGATACGGTGGAACTAGGATACGGTAGATACGGTGGAACTAGGATACGGTAGATACGGTGGAACTAGGATACGGTAGATACGGTGGAACTAGGATACGCTATAACACAGTATGATGTGAAGAATAAATATGATGCATACCTCATGAGTAGCAGCCGCACCGACCATTTGACATGCGATAGAATGAAATAATGAAGAACGTGTTAATTGTGAAAATATTCTAATAGAATAGTTAAAGATGCTAATGTTTTTGTTGTTATTTCTTGAATGTTGTAATGTTTCGAGATGAAATAATTGATCATTTATCGAAGAAGTTATTATAGCATCTATGAGATAAACTTATAATGAAAAACACGTTACTGCATCATTCTCGTTTCTGTTGAAATGATCCGCTGATGATTGGATTATTTCACGCGTGTGCCTAAAATCTTCCAGCCCTGCTCTGGTATTTTCAAACTAGTAGTTTACTTATCATTCCCACTAGCCGTAGACTTGTAAGTCCATGGCTAGTTAAAAGTAAGTTTACTGCAAGTGGTGTATAATACTGTAATACATTTCGTCAAATGTTCTTTCACTTGTAGTAAACTAACCGTAAACTGCTAGTCTGTGACGTAACGTAAGTAAACTACTAGTTTGGAAATACCAGAGTGGTGATCTCTCGAATAGATCGGTCCCTCAATGTCCTTCCTAACCTTTATCGTATCAGATCATATTACGATAATACACATTTTTATTTGTTTGAAATTATTCTGAAACGCCTCTTCGTGAAAAAAAAACCCAAAAATTCACGGTAGAAACTCGTGGAGACGAGGGTTTTTTTTTCTCTGGGAAACCGATACGACAACAATTAAAGGGAACCTCTCTCAATGGTCTCTTTGACGCGCAATGCATTCTCGTAGTTAGAGAACAGAGAAATAGTGTAAGCAATGAAGAGGCCATTGAGAGAGGTTACACTCCCTTTAAGGATTGCGGTAATCAATAATTAGTGTAGCAATATCTGTCCTCTCGACTATGTCTCGAAGACAGTCGGAACTTTCAAATGCTGAATTCATTTCTGTCAAGAGAGAAACTATCGGGCCGACATGGTGGAGTATGAATGCTCAAGACTTTAACCGTTCCATCCCCACCTAGCGATGATCGATTGACGTGAATAAATTATTATTATTATTATTATTATTCTGTCAAGCAGGCCTAATGGACGATAGCCGAACGTTTTCATGGGTTTCCTACTTCAATCAACAAGTTTCAGTTCGATCATTTTATTGAATGGATTAAAATATCTCTCAGAGACGGAATAATAAGAACTTGCAAGCAAATTCACAGTATTCTGGTTCAAGCCATTTTGTTTCCATAGCGAGACAAGCGAAAGACGATTGCATTTGAGAGAGTTTCTATGTTGAGCGGTCGTTTTGGCTTTTGGCTTAATGGCTTAATGGTTAATGGTATTGGTTTTGGCTTAATTCCACTCGCCCCTGACTTACTCTTCTCCACTTATTGTTAGTGCTGATTTATTTTATTATAAGATAAATGTATTGTATTGTTTGTATTCATTTCTGGTACATGCACTTTGTATTTGCACTATATTTCCATTTAAAACATATCAGCATGAGGCGTATTGAGACTATTAAAGGCTCACCCCGAGCTAAATTGAAACTCTCTTCTCAGGCACTGCTCTCTCGCTTTCTCTGTTTACGAGAGAGCGTTGCCAGAGAGTTCCAAATTAGCTCGGTGTACCTTTAATCGCGAGAAATTTCTCTATTTTTCTCATCCCCATTCACAGTATTCTGGTCCAAGCCATTTTTCTTCGAAAGCAAGACAAAGGAGAGACATTGTATTCGAGAGAGTTTGTATGTTGAGCGGTCGTTCTTGCTTTGAAAGTCATGAGAACGCTGTGCATTATGATATATTGTATTGTCGTTCACATGTAGTCGCATCCCTTTATTTGTAAAATTTAATGTACAAAGAATTCAGTCTGACAGACTGGGTATGGGAAATTCAGTGTCTTCTCTCCAAGTGCCTTGGGCAAATATGTGGACCTTCTCGATCTCTTCTTTGGGCACGTCTGATTGTGATATGATGTCGTCTACAAGATTCGTAAAGGATATGTCAGTTGTCTCGGCGTTCTGGAATATGGAAGTGATTTTCAAAGAAAAAAAAGTGTTTTCCACATTTGCACAGTACCCGAGACCCACGAAATGTTTTTAAAACAATTCTTCGTGTTATTTATAGCGCAAAAAGTGCGAGAGGCACACGACGAGAAAATCTCTTCGCTCTGGCAAATTTCTCTCGTTGGCAGTTAAAGTGAGAGAGCATTGTAGGAGAGGAGAGCCAAATTAGGTCATTTAAAGAGCGTGATCATAGAGCGAGATGAAGTCCCATGACTATTGTCAGGCCCGAAGAAATGCTAATTTTAAAATACGTTTCACTGTTTGAACAAGTTGTAGTATTTAAAATGGAATTGTTGGGTTTCGAGACAACGAAAAAAAAACATATCCTCTATGTTCGTGCTTACGGAATACAGTCGAAATGGGCGAAGGAAGAATACGATTATTATAAGTTTGTATTTTTATTTTTGGAACATTTCCAGCGCGGAGAGTTTAAAATTTTCTCGGGTAGTGCCTTTAAAGGCACACCCCAAGCTAATTTTACTCTCCGCATTGGCAATACTCTCTCGTAGACAAAGAAAGCGAGAGAGTGTGGCCAGAGCGGAGAGTTTCAAATTAGCTTGGGGTATCGCTTTAACACTTTCCGCGTTTAAAATATCACTAAAAGTGTTAACTGTAACACTTCACAGGTCTGGTAATATTAGTCTGACAATGAGAAAAAAGGTATATTATTTTTAGATAAAGTCAAGGATGAGCAAAATATAGGTGTTTCGATGTTTCGGGCCTTGGTTCTAGACACCCGAATCGCCCCTTTTGGGTTGGGCCTCGTCAGTAGACGAACCCACATAGTATGTATACTCACATAGAGAAAAGAGGCCATAAGAACTGACCAAAAAATTTTTTATGTTCAACACTTTTGGGCCCAAAAAGTGTTAAATATAACAATTATAGTGACGCACCGATCTTATTTGTTGCTCTCCGCTCTGACAATGCTCTCTCTTAAACAAAGAAAGTGAGAGAGGATAGCTAGAGCGGGGTGAGCCTTTAACAGGTCTTAGGCTCCCTCGATAACACCTTTTTCTCTGTGTATGCATGCTCACTTACCGTTAGCACTTCCCTCTGTTCGTCTGTTATCGTATCGACGAAATCCCGTATATAACATGGAGCTCGCGCATTGACGAAGGAATATATGAGCGAGTTGTAAGCTGTCATCAAGACCTCGGAGTCTAATTGATCAAGGCTCTGAAATATAGATATGCTACATATTATTATTTTCCTTGTTATTAATATAAAAATAAATTAAATTTCAATTTGAATTCTATTTCATTTTTTTATCATTTCAAGCAATAATTGCTCGATGAGGATGGAACGAAAAGCATCGTAAGGTGTATTCCACCAGTTGCCAATTGCTCGGTCCAAGCAATCTCTCCAAATAAATTAATAGACTATAATGTACAAGCATTGTAAGATGTGAACCAAGCTTTTTTTAACACTCCGCTATGACAATACTCTCTCGCAGACAACGAAAGAGAGATTGAGTATGACCAGAGCGGAGAGTAAAATTAGCTTGATTTTTTTATTTTTAAATAGTTACCTTGAACTTCTCCAGAAAGAACGCTCGTTCGGACACAGTATCATTGAGATTGGACCACATATTGAGACGATCTCGATCGAAGTCTGACAGTGAATGGAGAACTCGCTTGACGATGAGGGAGGGCTGTGACAGACGTTGTTGCAGATAACTACCGACTGTGGCTGCCTCGTCCGAGGTGCAGATAGAATTGGTCTGACAAAGATCAAAGATCAGGTTGGGTTAGAGATGAAAAATCAAAGATCGGTTGGGTTAGAGATCAAGCATCAAAGATCTGTTGGGTTAAAGATCAAAAATCAAAGATGAGGTTGGATTAGAGATCAAGGATCGTCGATAAAGTTAGGTTAGATATCAAAGACCAAAGATCAGGTTGGGTTTGAGATGAAAGATCTGTTGGGTTAAAGATCAACAATCAAAGATGAGGTTGGATTAGAGATCAAGGATCAAAGATCTGTTGGGTTAAAGATCAAAAATCAAAGATGAGGTTGGATTAGAGATCGAGGATCGTCGATAAAGTTAGGTTAGTTATCAAAGACCAAAGATCAGGTTGGTTTAGAGATCAAAGATCAGGTTGGGTTAGAGATGAAAGATCTGTTGGGTTAGAGGTCAAAGATCGGTTGGGTTAGAGATCAAGGATCATAGACAAAGTTTGGCTAGATATCAAAGACCAAAGATCAGGTTGGGTTAGAGATCAAAGATAAAAGGTCATATTGGATTAGAAAACAAAGTTCAAAGGTCAGGTTGGATTAGAAATCAAAGATCAAGTTGGGTTCGATATCAAAGTTCACTGTCATTTGGCGAATAGAATTTTTTTGCGTTACATTGATCACCATTAGAGGAAAAGAATCAATCGATAATTAAGGATACATTACCGTACCTTCATCTCCATCAGTTCTCTCAACTTATCCACCCTTACAGTTCTTGCTAATCGATCGATAACTGTCGATAATCGTTCATCCAGGCTGCACGCCAACTGTAGTTTCCCTAGACAGTCTGTGATCTGGGAAAGATCAAAGATCAAAGATCATTTTTTATTACACCCACAGAAAAATTATCTATGACGGAATGATTCCCTTGTAAACTCTCTTTCCCCCTATTCCCTTCCATCAAGAGACGTTTCGCGGATTTTTTCCGTATAGGCATTAAGAATATCATTCCCAAAAGATAAACTCACTTACCATGGTATCCTCCAGGGTTTCCTTTGATGATTGCGGCTTGCACTCAGATGACCCAATCAATAGTATACTACTGTTGAGGAGCATTAGCAGTAATTGTAATGCGCGCGGTTGGCGCATGTTACTACTACTACTGCCTGTTGACTAACTGACTGTGTTCAGTCTGTCAGTCTGGAATGGGCAGAGACAGACCAGTTATGGATTCGGGATCGCTCTCTAGCTCACCTCTAAATATGTACCTCTGCCTCTGTCTCTATCTCTGCCGCTACCTCTGACTTTACCTCTGCCTCTACCTCTGCTTCTATCCTTACCTCTCCCTCTATCTCTACCTCTACCTCAATCTCTGCCTCTACCTCTACCTCTGCCTCTATCTTTATCTCTACCTCTACCTCACTCACTGCTCAACTCTTCTTTTCCTTCGTTTACATGATACAGTGGTCCTATCTTTATTTCAATAATAATTATATCTATAGTAATACTGTATTCCATCAACTAATATGCCCTAAATCAACCTTAATACGTTCTTGCCCGTCTTTCTTTCACACTATAAATCTATC
Source organism: Parapristionchus giblindavisi (assembly GCA_943737045.1). Taxonomy (NCBI): domain Eukaryota; kingdom Metazoa; phylum Nematoda; class Chromadorea; order Rhabditida; family Diplogasteridae; genus Parapristionchus; species Parapristionchus giblindavisi. Next base: position 47,441 of record CALSFV010000092.1, on the reverse strand, counting down.
TATCCTAAATCGAACTCTTCCTCTGTGTCTCTAACACTTTCTCCCTGTACCCTGTCTCTCTGGCGCTCTCTCTAACTCGCATCTATTAAATTGTACAAGAGTGCGAATTGGAATTCAATCGACTGTGTGTTTACGAGTACGACCAAATTATGATCGATGACTGTTTTATTGGCAATTTTCGATTTATAATTATCACTAGTGCAAATTCGAATCATGGATTACGGTAAATCAAAGGGTTACGATCATACTGTAGATTAGGATACTGTGCATTTGATTAATGTATTACAGTAAATCAATTGGTTACTATCAAACTGTAAATTAGGATAATTCACAGTTGATTCATGGATCGATTTACGGTAGATCAATTGATTACTAGTCACTGTAGATTAGGATGCTGTAGGTGAGCTCAAACTGAACGATGCTATGGGGCTATATATATTTCGGTGGTAAAGATTAAGGTAGAGTGGGTGGGGTTACGGTAACTGCTCTATTTCTTGGTTTTTGCAGCCTCTTTAGCGGCGGCCTCTTTCGCTGCTGCGGCTTCTTTCTCAGCCATCTCGGCGAGTTGCTTGGCGCGAGCCTGAAAGCGAAAAGTATTGGCAAAGAGCCAACAAGAATTGACACTCTGCCAAGTATCAACATCTCATCTTTTGAAAGCTACGTTGTTAAAGACTTGATGTGCGATTCATCCTACTGAGGTGAGGCCCAGCCTACACGGGTTGGTACATTGTCTAGGACCAGGGCCGAAACACTGGATCGTCATAGATTGGTTTATATAATTTAGTAAAATATTTTTCTGACACAACCCTTCTCTTATCATTTCACTACATTCGAATCCTAATTCACCTTCTTCTTCTTTGCTTGAAGACGTTCCATTGTTGCAAGTAGCTTCTCCGCGTCAATCATTTTTGCGCCAGCCAGGTCAACTGGAGCCGCGAATATTTGACCTGCATAGTTTTGCTTGTCAAGATTACGGTAGATCCGGGTATCACCAGGTCAGATTCATGATTCGATCGATAAATCAATGAAATATACAGTACCTGGAGTTCCATCGGCTCCACGACTTCCGGTAGCAGACATGGCCAATCAATAAATGGCTGAAATAATCGATAATTCGATTTTTTTAAAATATCCAACGAATAATATAAAGTTTGAGACGACCAGAAACAAGCAAGCAAATAAAAGAATGTGAAGGAATGAAGGTGGAGATGGAAACTTCGTCTTGAAAGGCCCCGATCTCCCTTGGAAACGTAGAATAGTTGAGTATTTTCTCCCGATGAGATGATGTGGCATAACGGGTGTGATGATTAACAAATATTGATGGTGATCTTCTCCAAAAAGAGCGGTCAATGATCCCTTGTAGGCATAACTTAACATGACATGACAATGTAGCAGGGGTCGCATAGTTGCGCTGATTAGGCTTTAGGTTGACCATTCTTGATCAGTTGACCATTCTTTCTCCACCAATGGTGCCACATTCTCTCTTGTGGAATATCATTACAAATATATCGTGAATTTTAGGTCATGTTTATCCATAAATCAAAGTTGAATAAATCACATAATGAAACTGTAAGAAGACAAGAACGGGAAGGGTACAAACGTGTTCACACTAGCAGGATATCGATAATCGGTAAGACAAATAAATCGATAATCAATTAACATCCTCAGACTTCTCCGCTTGTGCTTGCATCGCCTTCTTCTTCTGCGCCTTCTTTCGCTGATTGGCTACCTGCAACACATAATCGTAAATCAACCGAACTATGTTTCTGCGGTATCTGCCGATTTAGATATGTACAATACACTTTATCTATCGTATCCCAAATCATCCGCACACGATTTGTACATTTCCCTTTATGCGGCTAAAATATTTACAGTAGCCGATATGCACAGTATCGTTATATCGTATCTACCGTACCCGAAATGTACAGTACCCTATATCTACCATACGCAATATCTGCATTAGCGTACCTTGAGCGCTGACAGTAGTTGATCAGCATCTATCAGTCGTTTTCCTCTCATGTCCACACTCGGTCCATGATAGACGGCATCGGGCTGCGATCCTCCCATGCCGCCCTGACCGCCAGCCCCTAGTAATCATTATTGATTATTGATTATTATTATTGATTATTGATTATTATTATTATTATTATTATTATTATTATTATTATTATTATTATTATTATTATTATTATTATTATTATTATTATTATTATTATTATTATTATTATTATTATTATTATTATTTTTCAACTATATTGTTTTTGTGTCATATCGTCTCTTGACGATATTAGGGCTAGGTGGCTGTATTCAAGGTTTTGGGGTTGTCGAGATGATACAATAAGATATACGTATTCCCAAAAAACCTTGAATACAACCACCCAGCTGGGGCTTACCTCCGGGAGCTCCCGAGCCCCTTCCTCCGGTTCCGGATCCCCGTGCCGTCCCTGATCGGGGTTTACCGGAGAGAACGAGCGTATCGGGAACGAGATCCGTCCGCACACTATCGTTTACTCTGAAAGATCAAAGATCAAATACTACATTAGACGTAGCGGCCGAAACACCATAGGGCACATTGCTAGTTAACTTATTTAATCAAAAAAATTTATATTTAAAGTGCATGCACACTTATTCTTGTACATCTATTAATAATATTAATTTAATTTCTTATCAAACGGTGAGATAAAGATCAAAGATCAATCAATATACAAAGATCAAAGATCAATAGTACGGATTTACCTCCACAGTGAAACTAAAGGATCATGTTAAAGATCAGGGATCAAAGATCTAAGATCAAAGTACAAACTTGAACATCCGTGGGTTATTGTAGCATCCATTTGACTTGGTGGTATGGGCGACCCATGACTCTCGATTGTCATCCACTGCCACCGCACACAGTGGACACCATTGTGCGCCCGATGGGGGAGGACGACCTGTGGAGTGTTATTGATTTTTTCTTTGAAAAGCGGATATTGAGCAGTCACTGTCCTTGTGTTTTGAAATGTTTTCTTGTTCTTCGGCGAAATTCGCGCATTTTTGCGATTGAAAAGCGAGAGAAAAACAGCCTAAAATGCCAATTTAGTATAGATAAGATATTTGTTGAAGCCATGATAGAAATGATAATATAATATTATAATAATATAATATTTTATTCGTTCAAATGAACGCATCGGGGATGGGATTGGGAATATCTGTTAGATAGTCTTGTGAAGGATGTCCGTCGCCAAGGCGAATCGGTGAAATGTTGGGGGGGGGGTAATGAATGGTAACGAAGAAGACGAAACGGAACAGATAACAAAAAATGATTGAGGGAATGATTTAATACAGCTATACCTCTGCACAATGGGTGGTCCACATCCGCCTCGTCATCTTCCCGTTCCGTCGCCAGTCCGCAAAGTTTGCATCTGACCTAAAGAATTTAATCTGACATAAAGAATTATAATTTGGCTAGTTATTCCGAGAAATCGATAATTCTGAAAGCTCTCCAAACCTTCTTGTTCTTCAGAAAATCGCATCTTGAGATGTAATGGTCGGTTAGTTGGGAAATCTGAAAATATGTGATATGCTAATTTTGCCTGATCTCACCAAGGCGCCCGAAAGGGGAATTGGTAGTGACTATATCATGCGGTAAAGTAGGTCCGAAGAAGAGATTAGGCCCTCCGGACTGAATTGGCCTTGAAATATCACTGGCCTAGCAGTGATAACCCGCAGGACTTCGTGTGCCTTGAATAACGGGTTGTACCTTTACCTTTACCTTTTACTGTCACCTTACACGACCAGATAAGGGCCAAACTTTGTGTACGCAGTCTTTCTTGTAAGTTCAATATACGCAAACTTAATGTGGCTTACCAAAACAACTTTCTGACAGTATTTAGAGCTTACCAATACATCTTTCTGACAGTATTTAGAGCTTACCAGCACAACTTTCTGACAGTATCTACAGCTGGTCATCATCTTACACGACTCCGCATAGTGATTCTCGAGCACGAATTGCTTGGCGAAGTTTGCATCGATCTCGTCACAGTACGCACATTGCCTAATTTGAACTTCGCCGTTTTCGCAATGCTCTCTCGTTTTCATTGTCTACGAGGGAGCATTGCCAGAGCGGAGAGTAAATTTAGCTTGGGTGTGTGGTATTAAAATACGTTTCACTGTTTGTATAAGTTGTAGCAATTGTAATGGAATTGTTCATTCACTAAAATTTCGTCTATTACAAAAAATATCTTCTAGGTACATGCTTACGGAATTCAGTCGAAATTTACCAAGGAAGGAAGGCTACGTAAAATTAGCTCGGGGTGTGCTCTTTAACGTTGATTCAGTGCATACCCGTAGTAAGTGGGTAGACTGTATGGATCATCCTTGATCATAAGCTTTTCCTTGTTAGATGACTGTTGTTCGACCTTTTGGAAGTCCCTCAATCGATCATTCTTCTTCACGTCATACTGAATATTGAACGTTATTGATTAAAGGCACACCCTAAGGCGGTGTTACATTATTCAAAACGTGCGCACGCCGTAACGACGGAAACGCGGCGGAGGGGGTTACGGCGTGCGCACGTTTTGAAAATGTAGCACCACCTAAGCTAACTTTGCTCTCTCTCTTGCCACAGTCTCTCGTAGGCAAAGGAAGCGAGAGAGTCTGGCCATGGCGGAGAGTTTCAAATTAGCTTATGGCGTCGCTTTGAATGGTTACTGGACGTCAACAATTAAATTATGTGATTTGCTTTAAAAATCTGTGGACAAGTGCAATTTGAAATGATTCATCCTCAATTTGTCCCACAACAAAACCAAACTATTCCTTGCTATTTATATATGAGGCCGTTTGCGTAAGAATCGACTAAAATATGAGAAATCTGGCACAGCGAAAAAATTAAATTTTGGGGATCGGGGTTCTCAAGGGTGCTGATGACGATGGTCATGTTAATTTTTCACCTAAAGCCACCGTTGAGGCCAGATGACGTCGCGTTGAAATCGCATTTTCAGTCATTTATCCTCAACCGGTGGTACTAAAATTTGCAGACTATGCACCCAGGGGCAGAATCTGATGACGATCACGCCTGTGTAATTCATTTTTCATGAAAAAGTTTCCGAAATTTTCAAAATTCGAATTACTCTCAATGGTCAAAGTGTGTGAGTGAGATACATAGATCGGACCGGAATGGCTTCAGGATTCCATAGAAAAAATTTCAGCCAATTTGGAGAAGGTACTTTTGAGATAATCAACTTTAAGTGCAGTCAGATTGACGTTGAAATAGAGGCAATACCATCATGTGATCTACCTCCTTGACTCTCTTCCCCCGATCGATAGGCACCCACGATCGATAAGACGGGCGGTCTCTTTCCTCTACTACATACTCTCTCGTCTCACAGATGATTTGAGGGACTCCTGTTATGAGCATTGTGTGGATAGAAGTTAAAATAGCATTATCAATATATCGTTGTTGTAGAGTTAAGAAAGCACACTCATAAAACAACTATTCAGATCAGAATGATAACAAAAAAGCATGAATGCCTCGACAAAACTACTACTCCTCTTCACTATAAATCTCTTCATAATGATCGTGGACGGTGTTCATCATCGATGTGAACTTTAGATAAAAATTGATTTTCTCCAAAATCGCGAGCGCAAATTTATATGACTGAGAAGAAAGGGAATGGAGAAGAAAAGAATACATACTATGAGATTAGTTCAGATGAAGAAGTCGACGAGTTCACATCGTTGATGAACATTGTCCATGATCATTATGAAGAGATTTATAGTGAAGAGGAGTAGTAGTTTTGTCGAGGCTTTCATGCTTTTTTGTTATCATTCTGATCTGAATAGTTGTTTTATGAGTGTGCTTTCTTAACTCTACAACAACGATATATTGATAATGCTATTTTAACTTCTATCCACACAATGCTCATAACAGGAGTCCCTCAAATCATCTGTGAAACGAGAGAGTATGTAGTAGAGGAAAGAGACCGCCCGTCTTATCGATCGTGGGTGCCTATCGATCGGGGGAAGAGAGTCAAGGAGGTAGATCACATGATGGTATTGCCTCTATTTCAACGTCAATCTGACTGCACTTAAAGTTGATTATCTCAAAAGTACCTTCTCCAAATTGGCTGAAATTTTTTCTATGAAATCCTGAAGCCATTCCGGTCCGATCTATGTATCTCACTCACACACTTTGACCATTGAGAGTAATTCGAATTTTGAAAATTTCGGAAATTTTTTCATGAAAAATGAATTACACAGGCGTGATCGTCATCAAATTCTGCCCCTGGGTGCATAGTCTGCAAATTTTAGTACCACCGGTTGAGGAGAAATGACTGAAAATGCGATTTCAACGCGACGTCATCTGGCCTCAACGGTGGCTTTAGGTGAAAAATTAACATGACCATCGTCATCAGCACCCTTGAGAACCCCGATCCCCAAAATTTAATTTTTTCACTGTGCCGGCACTTAGTCGGTTCTTACGCAAGCGGCCTCATATGTACACGAATCGAATCAATGTGCGACATGAAAACTCCAATAAAATCGATCAAATATTGATTTATGAATATAAATTTATTCATAAGTTATCGATATGAGTAATAGAATCGGTGACTGACGTCGTTTCTGAGATTAGCCGATGAGACTCGGGCGGGTGCACGCTGCATCATAGGTGGGGGAGATGAACGACGCCTGTAAATTAACGTTTAGAAGGTGGTTTAAAAATCAATAAATCCTTCCCCTTCCCTACTGTTTATCTGATTCGCAATGCGATGGACCTTTAAATTTTCAAAATTGGTCTGAATACGGAACAAATCGCCCAACGACAAACAAGTCTACGTGAACTTCTGTTTAAAAAAACTCATTTTTGTAAAGCATGCAATATTATTATTCTTAATAAAACTTTAACATTCCAAAATGTCCAATATACATACTTCTTTTGTGTAAAGGTACAACCCGTTATTTAAGGAACACGAAGCCTTGCGGGTGGTCACTGCTAGGCCAATGATAATTCAAGGCAAGTTGAGTCCGGAGGGCCTAATCTCTTCTGCGGACCTTCTTTACCGCATGATCTAGTCATTACCAATTGTGTACACTGCATGTATGGCATTCAAAGGCTGTATTCACCTTGGCTCAGGTGGCGCCATCGTTCCCTCGGGCGATCGGGCTGCGGAACGCGCTCTGCGCTCCTGATATTGCTTAATTTTTATTTTTTAAATTTATTTTGAAAATGAACCTTGACCGGAAGATAATCAGGGACGAATCGACCTCCCGAATGGTGTACGCCAGAGTGAACACGAGAAGGACTGACAAGGGAACTATCTCAGCTCGCGGAAAGCAAACTGGATGAAAATTTGCATAGACATAGCTGAACGTGTTATAAGATCATTGGAGAAGTCTAAAAATTCTGGCGTGCAATAGCCGAGCCAGAAAATAGATCCAAAGTATGTATGGTCACATTTGCAGAAATTCTGCTTGTAAACAAAACATACATCGAAAAATCGTTTACAGGCCAAGTTTCTGCAAATGTTACCAAACGTTGGATCCATTTTCTGGCTTGTCTATTGCACGCCAGAATTTTTGGACTACTCCAATGATTTTGTAACACGTTCGGCTATGTCTATGCAAATTTTCATCCATTTTGCTTTCCGCGAGCTGAGATAGTTCCCTTGTGAGAATTATTGTAGAGATAAAGATAATTATACATTCATTGTAATACGTAAATTTGTAGACAGAAAACGAAAAATCTTCCCAATACTTTGCAGAACGGAATTTTCGAACGGGATTTTGCGTATAAATGCAATATAATAGTTATAAAACGCATTCATGCCAAAATGCCGCTCGAAATTTACACTGTAAATTTTACATGGAAAGGGAAAATGTTAGAAAATTAAAAAAAAACATTACCGTTCAGCGCTCGGCTGTCTTGTGGGTGTAGCACTTTTCTTTCGATCTGCTGAGCCTAGGACAAAATTTATCAAAAATGATGTAATAAATGGTAATTCTTTAATAGTAAGAAACTGTAGTGTGGTTAGGCACAAATCAATTATCATGAAAACAAACGATTTTGATTCAAAATGTGGCTAATTGCATTTTCCAATGATAATAATTGCATTTTACTTGCTCTTGTAGCTGATGCTTGTCTCTTGACATGGGACGATGGTCGAGTCATAGATCTTTAAAAAAATCACTTTATTTAAGTAACATAGTTTCACCAATAAAATTTCGTTTATTTCTGTGAAATGTATCACATAAGGAAAGTTAAATAAATAAATAATTAAACATGAACCTTTTCGGTTCCTCATCGTACACTTCCTTCGTCCATTTAGACTGAATTCCGTAAGCTCGAACCTTGAAGATGTTGTTTTTAATGAAAGTTTTGGAATAAGTTAAATAATAATATTTTACTGTTTACTCCCTTCTGTTTACGAAGATCCATCATATCATCGACTCTTTTTTGTGCTTCCAAACGTTGCTACAAACAACTTTGCTATCATTGCCGTAGTATTTAGGCTTACTCCCATTATATCAATTTGTTTTAAATCATGTTTCCTGTCTTTTCCAACACATACAGTATAGTATTATCATATTATTATTATTGATCAACTAACTCTAGTGAACACTTCCGTTTTAATCACTACAACTTATGCCAACAGTGAAACATATTCTAAAAATTTGCATTTCTTCACAGGCGTGACAATAGTCGAGGGACTTCGTTGCTCATTTTAAAGGGAGCGTTACCTCACTCAATGGTCTCTTCATTGCGCACACTATTTCTCTGTTCTCTAACAACGAGAGAGCATTGCGTGTCGAAGAGACCATTGAGAGAGGTTACGCTCCCTTTAAAGGAACACTCCTAGATAAGTTGAAATACTTCGATCTGACGATCTCTCTCTCCTTCTCTTCTCTTGCTCTAATTCTCTCTTTCTCCCCCTCGCTTCTCTCTCTCTCTCTCAATATCTCTCTCTCGCTTCTCTCTCTCGCGCGCGATTTCTTTGCCTACGAGAGAACGTAGCCAGAGCGGAGAGTTTCAAATTAGCTCGGGGAGTGCCTTTAAATGTACAGTACCTGATTTTCATCGGTTATCAGGTCCATATAATTATTCCTGATGGCATCTTCCTTCACCCTGTTCATTTGAGCCCGCGTTTTCTCCGCTCTCTGAAGTTAACCATATTCGGTTACCCAAGTTCCGGGTAAACAATTCCAACAATTACTGGTTAACGGTTTCCCAACCCATAAACGCTACCCACTTCCATATCTCCAGCCATAAGCGCATCAGTATGCTGTTTCTTCAATGTAATCAGATCATTCTCCTTCAATGAGAGTTCCTTGATGCCTTCTTGGCACAGTCGTTCCTGAAAAGATATTATTTTATTTATAAAACTTGTTTACTTCTTTATGATTATGAGCGATAATGTGTTTTTTAAGAGACGAAAACAAATGAAAGAGACGAGAGAGTTAGTGAAAAGAGGAGAGTTTTCTTGTTTTTTATTCTTTTCGTGACTTTCGAACAGATCGCAATTCCATAGAGTCGAAGGAATCAAAGATCAAAGAACAAAGATCAAAGATCAAAGATCAAACCTTGACTGCTCTTCCACTTTCTCGATCGATAATTGCCTGTCTCCTCAGATTATTTCTCATAGTTCGTACTGTAGTTATCGGATCTTCTCCCAATTGTGATTCGTGTTGAACGTAGCCATCGTATCGATAGGCATTGTCCACACTGGAATAGTGATCTTGCACAGTATACTGGTGTCACAGTATTCTGGTCCAAGCCATTTTTCTTCCAAAGCAAGACAAAGGAGAGACCATTGTATTCGAGAGAGTTTGTATGTTGAGCGGTCGTTCTTGCTTTGAAAGTCATGAGAACGCTGTGGTGTGAGTCATTCCTCTTTGAAAGTCAGACAAGTGAGAGACCATAAATTTTGAGAGAGTATATGTATATGTTGAGCGGTGGTTCTGGATTTCAAAATGGCCAGAATACTGCGCTTGTGTTGGGACTGAAATTGATTAATGCACGGACGGAGCTAATTGGAAACTGCTCTCTCGCTTCTTTGTCTATGAGAGAGCGTTGCCAGAGCGGAGAGTAAAATTAGCTCTGGGTGCGCATTTGAATTAATTTCATGCAGAAACTTCAAGGCCAGCGACGAATGGGTTTTCTATCATCAACTTAGAAAAATAAACTATTCTCTATTTCACAGTATCTCATTATTTTTTTCTTTCATATTGTCCACAGATGGAAACTTTAAAAAATCAATATCTTTGGAATTAAATATCTATATTTTAATTGAGCAATATTAACACTATTCCTATTTTCTGTAATCATTCCAATTAAAAAAAGAATATCAATTAAAAATAGCACTTCATAAATTAAAAAAAAGAGATACTTCATTTTGTAGTTGCTTGGTTCTCGGTTATACATTCGGTTCACTGGAGCTGCAGCCTTTTTCGAGGAGTCGGGCCGATTTTGAACTGCCGCGAAACCTGAAAAAACGAACGTATATAACTCTTCTTCAGTCGATAAAAAGAATTTGACTGAAACCCTTCGATAACGGATTTGAACTTTACAAGGATAATTTATTATTTATAAAATTAATAAACAACTAATACCCTTCCACTCTTCATTCCTCCTTTTGATATAATCATCATAGATAGCCGAATCCATCTAATATAATCAGAATCAAAGAACGTAATGTACTGCGTAATTCTTGTCATTATGGTGATGTGTAGAATATAGAATATTTCTGAGTGTAGCCGAATACTTGACAAGAAGAATTATAGATTATATTTATATTATAAATATAATCTATAATTCTTCTTGTCAAGTATTCGGCTACACTCAGAAATATTCTAGAATCAAAGAAATTACTAAAAGGTGCGCCTCGAGCTAATTTTACTCTCCGCTCTGGTAACGTTCTCTAGCGGACAAATAAAGCGAGAGGGTGTGGCCAGAGCGGAGATTTTCAAATGAGCTTGGGGTGTGCCTTAAAAATGATCAATATACGTAACGAAACACGTAAAATCCAGTATGCAATCTCGGGGTTTACTCATTAGTCTCTATTTTTCTCTTTTTCTCTGGAGTTTCTCTCGGTTTCTATTGACTCTACGCTCTTTTCTGCTTCTATTCTTTCTTGGATAGAAAGCACTCTCCTCATTTCGCACGCTATTTCGCTGTTCTCTAACCCACTATCTTCATTTCGCACACTATTTCTCCTATGTCTTCTATCAACGAGCAGAAAAGAAGAGACCGTAGTCAAGGTAGGCCTACCTTTATTACCCCCCCCCCTCCCTAGTTTCTATTCGTCATCAATACAATATTATCCCCCAATGCCACCCAGCAATCCCTCGACATCTCCAATTAATCAAGATTCTTTATTTGTTATTGAATAAATACTCGAGTTAATTCGAAACTCGAGCCACTCTGGCAATGCTATGTCGCTTTCTTTGTCTACGAGAGAGCGGTGTCAGAGAGGAGAGTAAAATTAGCTCGGGTATTTCGTGCCTTTGATTTCTATATTATCCTATCACCCTCTCAACACTCTTAAACACTTTTTTCAGTTTCGAATTTTGATGAGTACGTAAATAAATAAATATATAATAAGATGAATAAGATATAATTATGAACATATATATTTGATGGAATAAATAAATAAATAAATGAATGCAAAATACAGGAACAAAGATGAAGAATAGATGTGGAAAATGAATGGAATGGAACGGAACGGAACGGATGATAACGATGCTTTGATCCAGTAATTGCAGCAAAAAGCTTTCGTTTATTTCTTAAATATTTTTTCCACATTTGAAATTTTGTTGTATTCTCTGTTATACCGTCAAAACGAAAAGAAGTGAAACATTTGTGACAATTTGTGACAAATTGTCACAAGCTCACAAGAGTATAAAACTTTTGTATCATGAAATCTAACAATAAACGCGGTTGCAAGTTTTTTTATTAGATAATAGGGTATTCGAACATGACTGGGCTTGCCTAATTGACAGAAAACTATTTACATAATTCACTGTGACCGCTGTTTGGTGTTTGGTACGGTAGGATTTTCTACAGTATACCAGTTATGCAACCTGATCCATGTCATGATCCAAACAATGCAAATTCGTTGTAGGAAGTTATGTAATTAAAGATACATCCATGATTAGATGAAGATTCCACAGTATGCTACAGTATACCAATTTTTCTCTGCGGCGATCCCGATTATTCTTTTCACTTTTGTCATTTATATTGCATGTTATATAATATTACTAGGGTACATTTGCATGCTTTGATATACTATACTTTACATTAAATGCATTACTCCATTGCCAAAACACATCCACACTAAAAACCCTGAGAAAATTCATCTTCAAAAGTGCTTGAAAAAACATAATTTAATTTAATTTATCATACATCAATAAGATGCGACAACATTTGAAATAACAGAAGAAAAGAGCTTGTGGGATAGATAGAAATAAACGGGAGAGGGGGGGGGGTAAAGGGGAGGAGGGGAAGTGCAGCTCGGAAAGACTCTGTATCAAAGAACAAACGGCGATTAATGATAGGTTAGGTTGGCAAGGCCTAGCGGTGGAGAGGTCCGCAATGATTCAATATATATCGGATTGAATCGAGAGAGTCTAGAATGAGGGCACTAAAGAGGGGTAATTGTGATTACTAATTTCTCAATAAGATCTTGGGACGAAAGCAATTTAGCTTTGAACGGAACATATAAACGCTAAAAATAGGCAACGTTTTTTTTCGATTTGACGGTATGCACAAGGAAAGATAAATATATATCCTTGAGGATACGTTGACATATGTATTTATCCATCAAATTCAATTCACACCCAGGCTTGCTGGAACATCTCCACTCTGCCACACTCTCTCGCTTTCTTTGTCTACGAGAGAGCGTTGCAAGAGTGGAGATTAAAATTTGCTCGGGTGTGCCTATAATATCTATAATCGAATGGAATATGAATATGAATGAAATGAGGATCCGTCAAAGAGATGGTTTTAGGGAATTATTCGAAAGGATTTTCATTAAAATTATAATATTAGGATTGAGGTTGGACAAAACCTGCACGGAAAGGGGAGCTGATTCAGCCATGTTGGAATACGTTTCACCACTTTCATTTGTTTTAGCGACGGCAATGTTTTCTCAATGCATCAGTGTTCATCTGTATATATCCCCTATCATATATCTCGAAAAGTACCACCTTGTAAGGGACCTCAGTATGCCCAGACTAATCAGTCGTTTAGTGGCAACAATTTCTTCCCTATGCTTGGGGTCATTAAATTGTACAAACATACGGTTCATTGTCATAGCACTTATCGACTAGACCATGGGTCCCTATTATGTATATTTATATAGCGATATTGACTCCGGCCATTTCAATTTGCGGGCATGTTCTTGGCACTGTGCCAATAAATATTCTCGTTGTCTGTCTCTCTCCTTTCGCGTCTTCTCTCACCATCTCCCTCTTCCCACGCCGTGAGTGATCGTTCTTTGATCAGAGCACAGACTGTGTAGATATGAGAGAGTATGAGGAAGTGAGAGAGCGGTGAGAGAAAGAAAGACATTATCCATAATTGTTTACTAATCGGGCCAATCGGTTCCTCTTTCGCGTTTTTTTCCACTATGCTATTGTTCAAGTTATTTTTTTTTCTCCTCCATCTTCGAAAAGTGAAAAATGTGTCTTTTTGATCGCTCGCTGCCTATCTTTGTCTAGTTTCCCTGTCCCTTGTACATCTACCTCTCCCTCTCAATCTCCCTCTACCTCTACCTCTCCTTCTCCCTTTGCCCCTCTCTCTCTCCCTCTCCCTCTACCTCTACCTCTCTCTCTCCCTCTCCCTCTACCTCTCCCTCTACCTCTACCTCTCTCATGATTATCGATTGACTGTATGGCCTATCTTTGAACTTTCCTTAACCATTTGCACATCATTGTTGCAGTCTGCTCCTTCTTCCCTTCTCTTCCAATTTGCATATGATTATCATGTACTACATGTTCTCATTCTTATTCATTTTGTGTTTTGTTTTCGCTCGTATTGTCCTCTTATCCTCTTATTCTCGTTAGTCCCATTCTAACCTTGATCTTTGAACTTTGACTTTTTGTTCACTGGCCCCGGATTCATGGTCAAAATTTGCTTCTCGCTGATTTGACGACCATAGTGGGTAGTTTACGAATAGTTTGGATATCCGTTTAAATCATTTGAAATCTACCTTATTCTTACCTATTCATATGTAATTTGGTCGTGTATACCTATTCCCTATCCATATCGATTAGTCGCTTCCTATGTACATCTTCTTGTGTGAGATCAGTCTATGCTCTCTCTGATCCGTACTCTCTCTCGTCACTCTTTCTCTTTCTCTCACCAACTATCTCAACCTTGCCATATTGTCTTATGTCTAGACTTATCAGTGATCAGTTCTAGTTTAGTTCAGTATGGTGAACTTATCAAGGGACCGAAAAGTGTTCAACTAATCACTGATTAATAACGTTAGGCTTAAGACGCGCTCTATCTTCTCTTTCGTCTATTCTGTGATTTCGCCACAATCGCTTGTAAATCGAGTTTAATCATTTCAAGTCCATTTCAGATTGAGAAGTCGTTAGGGTCGTCAATTACGAATTGATAGTTTTGGAGACGGTGTCCGAGTCAAGTACGGCAACAAGAAGGTCTTCTTCACTTGGTCGTATTGGAATCTTGACAAGGTATACTGCAGTTTATCTACGATAACCAGTCATTTTTAATTGGCTTTGTTCATGAAACGAGTTACGCTGCCGACGCACTTCGGATCTGATGAGGTGGTGCAGAAGTTCATGTGCAAATCGTGAAATGACACCAAGGAAACCATCACTTGATCTAAGGTACGGTATTTGCACCATAATTCAAGAAACATCTGTACAACGCTATAAACATAAACGGGGCTGAAATATCAATGGCGATTCACGATGTTGTTTCTTCTAACAATAAGGAACAATTTGGTTTATCTAGCTCATTTAGTCCAAGTCTGAATAGACCTCTTTGGTTACGTAAATGAAGCGGTTGTGAAATATTCTCTTTAACCATATTAAGTTCTTCTTCTTTCCTTTGAAAAAACGTTTTATTGAAAACTGTCTGTTGGGTCATCCTACTGATGAGGCCCATCCCACACGGGCCGGTCCAGTGTCTAGGACCAGGGCCGAAACACTGGATCGTTTTTATCTCTAGATATTTAGTCTTTACATAGTTTCTTTTCTAACACAACCTATTTTAAAACCATAGTTTCATTACTTTAACTCTAAGTGATCGATTAAGAGGTACGGTAATTGCTCCTCAATCCCGGCTCATTTGTATATTACATTGTCATCGTGGATCTAAAAGCTATGACAGAATTGACATGTTTCCACAAAGTATCCGCGATGTTGTCTTTCCTATCTATATTTCTTTGTATGCGAGAGTGTTACAGTGTTTTTTATTTGCACGGGGCGTGCCTTTAAAATAGACTTCAACTATAATAGTTGGAAAATTTTAGTGAAAGATGGACCCTTTTAGTGAAAGAGTAACCAATATCTTTATCATTCAATATTGGAAGAGTCTTGTGTATGTACAAAATGGTAAAATCGTTGAATAATTGTTATTCTATCATTCTACAGGGTGATCGTTGTTCCTGCATCATCGTTGAAGGACAAACCCACCGTGGATGATGGTCTACTCTTTCTTTGATGAAGGATCTTACTTCTCAACCACAGTCTCGGAGCGTCACCATCTTCGTATCCCTCTAATGCTAGGATCTTATCTTTACCATTCAATTTTGGCAGGATCCTGTGTTTGTACAAAATGGCGACGTTGGGGGAAATGATTGAATAAGTTGTAATCTATCATTCTTCAGCCTAACCATTGCATCGTCATCTTTGCCGATGACGTCATCAGAAGGACATCTCATCCGTTTCTGATGATCAACGCTATTTTTGAAGGAGGATCTTGCTGCTTTTAAAAAACTCTCAATGAAACAGTATTCCGTCGCAGTCCTACATTGCTTTGATCTCATTTTCCGAAATAATAAAGAATTTGGGGTTGATAATATTTGAAATCGGTGTCCAAGCCCGCGAATTTAAATGGAAGGAGTCATTATCGCTATATACATAGGGCTTACCTGAAATGGGCGGAGCCATTCATCGGTATATAAGAATGGGTGCGATTGAGTATATCTAGATCCTTTGACACATGAGGTAATAGGGACCCATGGTCTAGTGGATAAGAGCTCGTACAATCAACCGGATCGGTTGGTCGGCAGAAAAGTTCAATCCCCCAAGAAGGATCAGCAAAAGAAATCATCTCCCAATTGTGGCCAACCTTTTTTGCCATTTTTCACTAGATGCATTCTCGCTCTCCCTACGCTAACGTCTGGTGAGTGAGAGAGGTCCCATAGAATGACCGTCAATCGTGAACTAACTTTTTTTCATGGACACTGTTTCAATGAGTTTCACATCAAGTAGGGGTAAAAAGACCATGCTGAGTTCAAAAATAGTACTATTCTTCTCGCCTCGTTTCATCCAACGCAGAAACAGCGTATGCGAATGTGTTCTTACTATCGTTTTCAGTGGGGAACGGCGCAATCGGCAAATGAAAACATGGGAGTTTCTGGACAGAGTGGATTGTTAAATACTGTGTATTTCGGGGGCTGTACTATACAGGAATATAGAGTCATACGGAATGAAAGAGATGATGAGGATCGATAGATCTATACATCAAAGTTAATTCACACCCCAGCTTTGCCACTCTGCTCTGGCCGCACTCTCTTACTTTCTTTGTCTACGAGAGAGCGTTGCCAGAGTGGAGAGTACATTTAGCTCGGGTGTTCCTTTAAGATTTATTATCGAATGGAGATTTATTCGAGAAGATTTAATGATAATATTAGGAGGGAGATTGGACAATCCTGCACGGAAAGGGGGACTAATTCGGAGATATTGGAATACGTTTCACCACTTTTATTTATTTCAGCGACGGCAAGGTTTTCTCAATGCTTCAGTGTTCAGCTTTTCACATATCCCCTAACATAAAAGTCGAGAAGTTCCCCTTGTATGGGACCTCAGCACGCCCAGACTAATCAGTCGTGTAGTAGCAACATTCCTTCCCAATTTTTAGGTAAGCATTTTGGATATAGCGACATTAACAACCCCAAATTATTTATTATTTCAGAAAATGAGATCCAAACATTTCTTATCTGTAGATGGAATAGACGAGGGGAGAGAAAATCGACAATGGTGTGAGGAAGTGTGAGAGCGGTCAGAGAAAGAAAGCTCAACAACTCAACAAGAGTCTGAAGGAGGGGCGTCTATCATGCGAAGAAAGGTACGGTTGTTGCACCTTAATTCAGTATTCATTAGTACACAATATGGTCATAAACATTATCGTGGAGCAAAAAGCTCTGACAACCGTTTCACAACGGTTGCTAATCCACGATGTTGTTTCTCCTATCTAGCATAGGTCTCTTACAAGGGAAGCACCAGTTGCGACGGAGACGATTCTGAAAGCGACCCATATGGGTTGTTAGGGTTGAAGGGGAGACCGCCAAAACTGTTTTCAAAAGTTGCCAAACTGTTCTGGTAATCGATATTTTCAATCAATACAATTTAGAAGCCAGATGTCTTCTATATAGTAGACGACAATATACTAGAGTTTCATGAAATTTCGTGTTTTTCGGGAAAAGTTATAATTGAAGAAAGATGGTAGAAACCAGTTTCACGCTTTTTTCGAAATTGTCTGAATTTGTTCGATTAGGCTCAGACTTTGCCACGACAATTATCATGAAGACAAAAGATGATCCCTATAATAGAATAGCTATGGATGCTCTTTTAGTCCCACAGCAAATCATTTTACTTTTTTAGACTTTCTGCGAAAATCGTGTATGTTCAAAATTGCTCAAAATTTAACCGATCGGGGTCATTCTCACCATGTTTTGGAAAACTCGTGGGCTATTATCTCTGCCAAGTTTGGAATCTGCAGCTTCATTGAACACAGAGTTATGGTATTTTAGCGGCGCATATTTTGAAAAAATATTGATTGAAAATATCGATTACCAGAACAGTTTGGCAACTTTTGAAAACAATTTTTGCGGTCTCCCCCTCAACCCTAACGACTCATATGGGTCGCTTTCAGAATCGTCTCCGTCGCAACTGGTGCTTCCCTTGTTAGTACTAGTTACAGGCACAGCCTAGTTTGACTCTCCACTCTGGAAACACTTTATCGCCAACAAAAATAGCGAGGCATTGTCAGAGCCGAGAATATGAAACTAGCTAGTTTGTACTTTAAAATTATTATGATAACTGACAATTTTAGTGGAAGAGAAACCTTTGTAACAAACATCTTTGCTATTTAATTTTGGCAAAGTGTTTGTACAAAGGTGTTTGGAAAGCCGGAAGGTGTTTTTCCTTCTTCAAGCAGCCACTTCGGACGGAGCTTCTACCGCAACGTGGGTTGTTAACTTCAATTTCTAATGTATTCTTTTCTGGATTCTATTTCGAGCATAGATGTTGAAATACCATCAAGATACACGATGACCCGATGAATAGAAGCAAGAATTGAACGTCATTGATCTATGAAGGACCCCCTGCCATGAATCACCGCACCAATGTGCGAATGTGATAAAGATTATCTGTACAAAATGGTAACGATGGGGGAAATGATTGAATAAGTTGTAATCTATTATTCTTCAGGGTGATCTTCTCTTTGTCATCCTTGCCGATGACGTAATCAGAAGGATACCTGTCAGCCCTTTCTGATGATCAAACCCTCTTTCCAAGGAAGATCGTGCGGCTTATCTCAATCAAGCAGTCTTCCGTCGCAGTCCTAAATTGCTTGGATCTAATTTTTCGAAATAATAAAGAATTTTAGGTTGTTAATATTTGAAATCGGTGTCCAAGCCCGTGAATTTAAATGGGCGTGGTAAGTATCGCTATGTAAATAGGGCTTACCTAAAATGGGCGGAGCCATACATCGGTATATAAGAACGGGTGCGAGTGAGTATATCTAGATCCTTTGACACATGAGGTAATAGGGACCCATGGTCTAGTGGATAAGAGCTCGGACAATCAACCATATCGGTTGGTCGGCAGGAAAGTTCAATCCCCGAGAAGGATCAGCAAAAGAAATCATCTCTCAATTGTGGCTAACCCTTTTTGCCATTTTTCACTAGATGCATTCTCGCTCTCCCTGCGTTAACGTCTAGTGAGTGAGAGAGGTCCCATAGAATGACCGTCAATCGCGAACTAACTTTTTTCTCATGAACACTGTTGGAAAGATTTTTACATCAAGTAGGGGTAAAACGACCACGCTGAGTTCAAAAATCATACTCTTTTTTTCACCTCGTTTCAGTCAACGCAGAAACAGCGTATGCGAATGTGTGCCTACTATAGTTTTCAATGAGGAACGGCGCAATCGGCACATCAAGACAGGCAAAATGGAAGTTTTTTGACAGAATGGATTGTTAAATACTGTGTATTTCGGGGGCAGTACTGTACAGTGTATCGAGGAAAAAATATATAATATAAAGCAAACAAAAAGAAACAGACGTTGAGGATCGATAGATTTATTTATCTATACATCAAAGTTAGTTTACACCCAAGCTAGTTTGGAACTCTCCTCTCTGGCCACACTCTCTCGCTTTCTTTGTCTACGAGAGCTTTGCCAGAGAGGAGAGTACAATTAGCTCGGGGTGTGCCTTTAAGATTTGTGTTCGAATGGCACAGAAGTATAAATGAGATTTTTTGGTTCCGTAGCATACATTTTATTTCTGATTTTGAGGCGTGAAAATGAAATGATATAAGGGACTAATCCGAGAGGGACCATTGCGATAAAAGAAATTAGAGAGAATGGTTTCAAAGGTGGACTCCCGCGAATATTTTCGTGAACAAACTGTGAAGACAGAATGATAGCAAAAGTTATTCTACATACCGTACACTAGTTATTTTATGCTAATTCAGCTTATTGATCGCTAGAATCATGAATGAATCACGCTAGCAAACTCAGGCAAAGGCGCGCTTTTTGAAAATAGGAAAGATCGGCAATAGGATTCGAACACGCGACCATGCGCTTTCCAGTCAGCAGTTTTACCACTACGCTAATTGTAAGGGAATGATGACTAGTCTCCGTATCTTCTTGCATATCACTAGACACTTGCATAAGCGAGATGTAAGAGATTTGCACGATCATTCTCCACCTTTAAAAATGATATTATTGGGTTCCGCATTTTTTATGCAATTTCTGATTTTGTCACGGTTACATTATTCAATAAACAGATATTATTCATTTTACGTCCTCTACACAGTGACCGTGTACATATAATTATAATAATTTAATGAGGTTAAAAAGAAAACACGGTACAGAAAAGATGAATAATCGATTTTCGCCAGCGATTTTCTCGAATACCAGAAGCTCGTGACAAATAGACTCGAAGCATATCTTCATACCAGTCCTCGTGATTAATGCAATTAATAATAATATATTTATCTTCTCTAAACGGATAAAAAACGAGAAGATAGCTCATAATATCAAGTTGGTTAGAAAGTCATTTGAGGATGTTTTTGATGAGTTTTCGCTGTTCACACAATCATCTGACGTAACCCCCCATGGAAGGTTTAGAGAGTGTGAACCATACATGGGCGCCGACATGGGCGTGCCCCCTGTAGAATTATGAGTTTTCGAAAATTTGTGGAATGCCCCCTGTAAAAAAATGATATTTAGGAGAAATTTTCGAAAAAAAAGTGAATGCTCCCTGCAAAATTAACCTTTTTTTCGTTCGGATGCCCCTGTTGAATCGAGCTCCAGGTACCCCGCCCATGTATGGTGTGAACATCTCTCATCCTCTTTCACTAGGCCCACATCAATAACATCGTCCACGAGCAATGGCGGATGTTTTAATTCACTCAGTCACCTTTGCCATGTTCTCATATTCCTGTAATAGTTGAAGGTGAAAGAAGACGATGAGGAATCTTCTGAATCATTTTTTAAAATATATTCCAAATGTATATTTATAATATCCTCTTAATACCTATTCTTACGCTTCTCTGTCACTGTTATTAGCCCCTTTTTGGCTTCTGCTCGAGATATATTATATATGATAAGGGAAAAGCGACTCTGAAGGCAACGATGCATTGGGAAAACCTTGAAACAAATGAAAGTGGTGGAACATATTCCAACACATCTCTGAATTAGTTCCCTTTCCGTGCAGGATTGTCCAATCTCCCTACCAATAAATTCTTTTGAATAAATCCCATAAAGTTGTTTCAACGTCATTGTCATAGCATATTCTTGGCACTGTGCCAAGAAATGTTCTCGTTGCCTGTCTCTCTCCTTTCGCGTCGTCTCTCACCATCTCCCTCTTCCCACGCCGTGAGTGATCGTTCTTTGATTAGAGCAGAGACTGTGTAGATATGAGAGAGTGTGAGGAAGTGGGAGAGCGGTCAGAGAAAGAAAGACATGATCCATAATTGTTTACTAATCGGTCCAATCGGTTCCCTCCTCGCCTTTTCCACTATGCCACTTTTTTCACTTTTTCCACTATTGTTCACGTTATTTTGTTTTTCTTCTCCTCCTTCGAAAAGTGTTCAGTCTCTTTGATCACTCTCTGCCTATCTTTGTCTATTTTCTCTGTCCCTATACCTCTACTTCACCCTCTCCTTCTCCCTCTACCTCTACCTCTCTCATGATCATCGATCGACTATATGACCTATCTTTGAACTTCCTTCACCATTTGCACATCATTGTTGTTGTCTAGTCCCTCATCCCTTGTCTTCCAATTTACATATGATCTCTCTTATTTTTATTCATTTTGTGAATTATTTTCGCTCGTAGTGTCCTCTTCTAGTCGTATTCCGATTTGACCGCGCTCTTAGTTCCTGTTCACGGCGGTTCACTGGAGGGAAATCCCTACATTTAACTTTGTCTTGAAGCCTCCCGCACTACGAAAAATCGGCAAAGTTGTTTTGCACCGGGTGGGATTCGAACCCACGAGGTTCGGATCGCCAGACAAAAGTTCTAACCACTAAGTTATCTCGGCATGCTACATAACTCGTAGAACTCGATGATGAACGCATGTGGGGGGAGGGACCGCAGCGCGTCGTTGAGCGCGTCGCGTCGCTCCCTCCCCTTACGCTAACTATTACCGTATATAATAATGAACTTTCGTGGTAAGACATTTGTTGAACAATTTATCCTGATTTTTAAAAACTGCGAGTCGCTCTTAACTACTGTCCTTGAACCGCCGTGCTGTTTCGGCCTTTTTCTACAAGAAAATACGATCATAGTGGTGAGTTTACGATTAGTTTGGATATCCGTTTAAATAAGTTGAAATCTACCTTATTCTTACATATTCCTATGTAATTTGGTCGTGTATTCCTATTCCCTATCCATATCGATTAGTCGCTTCCTATGTACATCTTCTTGTATGAGACCAGACTATGCTCTCTCTGATCCGCACACTCTCTCGTCACTCTTTCTCTTTCTCTCACTAACTATCTCAACCTTGCCATATTGTCTTATGTCTAGACTTATCATTGATCACTTCTAGTTCTAGACCGTGGGACCGAAAAATGTTCAACTGATCACTGATCAAAACCGTTACGCTTAGGACTCACTCTATCTTCTCTTAGGTCTATTCTGTGATTTCGCCACAATTGCAAATCGGCATCAATCGTTTCAAATCCATTTCAGGTTGAGAAGCCGTGTCGTTAGGGTCGTCAATTACGAATTGATAGTTTTGGAGACGGTGTCCGCGTCAAGGACGGCAACAAGAAGTTTTTTAATCATGACAAGGTATACTGTAGTTTATTTGCGGAAACACATAGTATTTAATTGGCCTTTTTGATGAAACCTTTTTCATGAAACGCTGCCGACACACTCCAGATCTGATGAGGTGGTGCAGAAGTTCATGTGCAAATCGTGAAATGACACCAAGGAAACCATCACTTGACCTAAGGTACGGTATTTGCACCATAATTCAAGAAACATCAGTACATTGCTATACACTTTATCGTGGATGAAATATC
Source organism: Parapristionchus giblindavisi (assembly GCA_943737045.1). Taxonomy (NCBI): domain Eukaryota; kingdom Metazoa; phylum Nematoda; class Chromadorea; order Rhabditida; family Diplogasteridae; genus Parapristionchus; species Parapristionchus giblindavisi. The sequence continues at coordinate 24,452 of CALSFV010000092.1, read as the reverse complement.
TCTGACTGCATCAACAGAATGTTTTCGCGGAAATCCACGCTATTGTTAATAGGAATAGGATCAGTTTGGTTTATCTAACTCATTTAGTCCTAGTCAGAATAGACTTCACTCATTTGGTAAATTGTACGGTAGTGAAATATTGATCGATTAAGAGGTACGGTAATTGCTCCTCAATCCCGGCTCATTTGTATATTACATTGTCTTAAACGACATCGTGGATCAAAAAGCTGTGACAGAATTGACATGTTTCCACAAAGTAGGTACAGTGTAGCCTAAAAGTCATCGGACACTTTTTCGTTTTTTTATAACTTTTGATCCAGGAAAGCAATCAAGTTGATATTTTGAGTCAATGTACAGAATTTATCAAGGGATACAACCATGATGTGTTGGTGATATTACATTAGTTCATTATTGCGTAGTGATGACGCAATCGAATTACACTTTTTTTGAAAAATTACATTTCTTTGGTGAAAGGCCCTGTTCTTCTGAAACATTGTGAGAGTGGAGAACCCCAGTAGGGCTGCACAGTCAAACAATCCGGAATGGCTCCGACTCCGATTTCAAGCTGTGGCAGGGTTGCAACTTTGGCCTCCAAAATTTATAACCCAGCTTCTAGATGTGCTAACGACCCGATCTAAGTGCTAAAATGATGCTAGTGTCGAGTAATGTTTATCCCCCTAATATGGTAGTCATAGCTCGCCATTTGCCCTCAGGGCATAAATTATATTTTTTTGAAGGAGGACTGATTTTGAGACCCTACAGTTCAGAGGGCAGGTCTTCTAAAATTATGGTTCCTGCGCAAGCAGCTTAGCAATGTATCATATAATTATATCCCTTATTTTGGTTTACTTCCGATTCCTTTCAGATCCGTAGCAAAAGTTATGCTGAGGTCTTCTCGGTTTCAGCGATCAAAGATCAACATACAAAGATCAAAGATCAATGTTCAGCAATAGTGTAAAAACTTTTGTGAACATCTCTAACATGCATATCTACTTTGAAAATAAGAGATTTCATCAATAGAGGCCCAGGAACTAGAGCAGTAAGAATGAAAGCGTAAGAGCAGGCACCGAGTAGACCTCAGCATAACTTTTGCTACGGATCTGAAAGGAATCGGAAGTAAACCAAAATAAGGGATATAATTATATGATACATTGCTAAGCTGCTTGCGCAGGAACCATAATTTTAGAAGACCTGCCCTCTGAACTGCAGGGTCTCAAAATCAGTCCTCCTTCAAAAAAATATAATTTATGCCCTGAGGGCAAATGGCGAGCTATGACTACCATATTAGGGGGATAAACATTACTCGACACTAGCATCATTTCAGCCAATAGAATGGGTTGTTAGCACATCTAGAAGCTGAGTTATAAATTTTGGAGGCCAAAGTTGCAACCCTGCCACAGCTTGAAATCGGAGTCGGAGCCATTCCGGATTGTTTGACTGTACAGCCCTAGTGGGGATCTCCACTCTCACAGTGTTTCAGAAGAACAGGGCCTTTCACCAAAGAAATGTAATTTTTCAAAAAAGTGTATTTCGATAGAATCATTACTATGCAACAGTGAACTAATTTAATTACACCAACACATCATGGTTGTATCCCTTGATAAATTCTGTACATTGACTCAAAAGATCAACTTGATTGCTTTCCTGGATCAAAAGTTATAGAAAAACGAAAAAGTGTCCGATGACTTTTAGGCTACACTGTATATCAATCCGCGATGTTGTCTTTCCTATCTATATTTCTTTGTATGCGAGAGTGTTACAGTGTTTGTTATTTGCACGGGGCGTGCTTTTAAAATAGACTTCAACTATAATAGTTGGAAAATTTTAGTGAAAGAGAAACCCTTTTAGTGAAAGAGTCACCAATATCTTTATCATTCGATATTGGAAGAGTCTTGTGTATGTACAAAATGTTGAATAATTGTACCCCATACCCCACCCCATTTCCCTGCTGCCTTCAACCGATTCGCTGATATCGCGTCGGACCTCCATCAACCCATATTAATTACATATCTGCTCTATTGTTCATTTATTGTGATGGAAAGAAAGAAAGAAATAAAGAAAGAATTATTATTATCATTCTTCAGGGTGATCGTTGTTCCTGCATCATCGTTGAAGGACAAATCAACCGTGGATGATGTTCTACTCTTTCTTTGATGAAGGATCTTACTTCTTAACCACAGTCTCGGAGCGTCACCACCTTCGTGTCCCTCTAATTCTAGGGTCTCGTTTTCCGAAATAATAAAGAATTTGGGGTTGTTATTATTTGAAATCGGTATCCAAGCCCGCGAATTTAAATGGGCGGAGTCAGTATCGCTATATAAAGAGGGCTTACCTGAAATGGGCGGAGCCACGCATCGGTATATAAGAACGGGTGCGAGTGAGTATATCTAGATCCTTTGACACAAGAAGTAATAGGGACCCATGGTCTAGTGGATAAGAGCTCGGACAATCAACCGGATCGGTTGGTCGGCAGGAAAGTTCAATCCCCGAGAAAGAACAGCAAAAGAAATCAGCTCCCAATTGTGGCCAACCCTTTTAGCCATTTTTCACTAGATGTATTCTCTCTCTCCTTGCCTTAACGTCTAGTGAGTGACAGAGGTCCCATAGAATGACCGTCAATCGTGAACTAACTTTTTTCTTGAACACTGTTTCAATGAGTTTCATATCAAGTAGGGGTAAAACGACTACGCTGAGTTCAAAAATCATACTCTTTTTTTCGCCTCGTTTCATCCAACACAGAAACAGCGTATGCGAATGTGTTCCTACTATCGTTTTCAATGAGGAACGGCGCAACCGGCACATGAAGTAAAGCAAAAAGGGGGTTTTTGACAGAATGGATTGTTAAATACTGTGTATTTCGGGGACAGTACTGTACAGTGTATCGAGGAAAAATATATAATATAAAGCAAACAAAAAGAAACAGACGTTGAGGATCGATATATTTATTTATCTATACATCAAAGTTAGTTTACACCCAAGCTAGTTTGGAACTCTCCTCTCTGGCCACACTCTCTCGCTTTCTTTGTCTACGAGAGCTTTGCCAGAGCGGAGAGTACAATTAGTGCCTTTAAGATTTGTGTTCGAATGGCATAGAAGTATAAATGAGATTTTTTGGTTCCGTAGCATACATTTTATTTCTGATTTTGAGGCGTGAAAATGAAATGATATTAGGGACTAATCCGAGAGGGAACCATAGATAAAATAAATTAAAGAGAATGGTTTTAAAAATGAGAATATTGGTTTCCGTGGAATACATGCAATTTCTGATTTTGTCGAGGTTACATTATTCAATGAACAAATATTAGGCACTAATTCGAGAGATAAAGGTAAAAGGGACAACCCGTTATTCAAGGTACACTAAGTCCTGCGGGTGATCACTGCTAGGCCAGTGATAATTCAAGTCCACTTCATTCCGGAGTGCCTAATCTCTTCTTCGGACCTTCTTTACCGCATGATCTACTCACTAATTCGAGAGGAACCATTGATAATATTGGTATGGAGATTGTACAATCCTGCACATAAAGGGGACTAAATCAGAGATGTGTTGGAATGTGTTTCATCACTTTTATTAGATTCAGCGACGGCAAGGTTTTCTCAATACGTCCTCTGCACAGTGACCGTGTACATAATATTATAATAATTTAATGAGCTTAAAAAGAAAACACGGTACAGAAAAGATGAATAATCGATTTTCGCCAACGATTTTCTCGAATATCAGAAGCTTGTGGCAATTATTCTCGAAGCATATCTTCATACCAGTCCTCGTGATTAATTCAATTAATAATAATATATTTATCTTCTCTAAAGGGATCAAAAACGAAAGAGCTGGGATTTCCGATTTTCCGACATTTTTCGGAAAAATCAGATTTTCCGATTTTCCGAAAATATTTTTTTCCAACAGCCCTGGTCACGGCGGTTCAATGAAGAGAAATCCCTACATTTATCTTTGGCTTGAAGGCTCTTGCATTACAAAAAATCGGCAAAGTTGATTTTCACTGGGCGGGATTCGAACCTACGAGGTTCGGATCGCTAAAGAAAAGCTCTATCCACTAAGCCATCTCGGCATTTCTCGCGAATCGTAAAACTCGATGATAAGTCTAGTCAGAAGCGGTCGCCCAGATATACCGTAGTCAACTTTCGCGCTGGGAGAACCTAGATATTTTACTGCTTATCATCACTCAGTTTGCGATACGTTTTTTTTCTCCGGCAAGAGCCTCTTAGTTACTATCATTGAGCCGCCGTGCTGGTAGACACGTCATTGGAACTCCTAAACTCCCATCGCCGATTCGAATGAATCGATCAAATCGTGACTGGCGATGAGAAGTGGATGATGCATTCAAAACGTTGAACACAAAGACGAGTGGCTCAGTTCCGGCGTATACCTAACTCCCGTCGCTCATGCATAAATTCATGGCAAGAAAAATGCGCTGTACTTGCTGTTGTCTGTATGGCAAACGAGCAGTTTTCTGCCTTTAACACCCCGTTCTGGCAACATTCTCTCGCAAACAAGAAGCTCAGATATTGTAGTCAGAGCGGAGTTACAAAATATCTTAGAGTGTGTCTTTTGCACCCCGTTCTGGTTACCGGCGCAATATTGTATGCTCTACGAATGGCAGATATTGACATGATGTTCAAAATTGATAAAGTTGATAAGTGATACAGTTGTTTCAAAGTCAATGTCATAGCATGTTCTTGGCACTGTGCCAATAAATGTTCTCATTGTCTGTCTCCCTCCTTTCGCGTCTTCTCTCACCATCTCCCTCTTCCCACTCCGTGAGTGATCGTTCTTTGATCAGAGCACAGACTGTGTAGATATGAGGGAGTGTGAGGAAGTGAGAGAGCGGTCAGAGATAGAAAGACATGATCCATAATTGTTTACTAATCGGGCCAATCGGCTCCTCTTTCGCGCCTTTTCCCGCTATGCTATTGTTCAAGTTATTTTGTTTTTCTCTTCCATCTTCGAAAAGTGAAAAATGTGTCTTTTTGATCGCTCGCTGCCTATCTTTGTCTAGTTTCCCTGTCCCTTATGCATCTACCTCTCCCTCTCAATCTCCCTCTACCTCTACCTCTCCTTCCCCCTTTGCCCCTCTCTCTCTCCCTCTCCCTGTACCTCTCCCTCTACCTCTACCTCTCTCATGATTATCGATCGACTGTATGGCCTATCTTTGAACATTCTTTCATTGTTGCAGTCTGCTCCTTCTTCCCTTCTCTACCAATTTGCATATGATTATCATGTACTACGTGTTCTCATTCTTATTCATTTTGTGTATTGTTTTCGCCCGTATTGCCCTCCTCTCCTCGAATTCTCGATCTTTGAACTTTGATGTTTTGTTCACTGGCTCCTTATTCATTATCTAAATTTCCTTCTCTCCGATTTGACCGCGCTCTTTGTTTCTGTTTCTACCTTTGTCTATAGTGGATAGTTTACGAATCGTTTGGATATCCGTTTAAATCATTTGAAATCTACCTTATTCTTACCTATTCCTATGTAACTTGGTCGTGTATACCTATTCCCTATTCATATCGATTAGTCGAATCCTATGTACATGTTCTTGTATGAGATCAGACTATGCTCTCTCTGATCCGTACTCTCTCTCTTCACTCTTACTCTTTCTCTCACTAACTATCTCAACCTTGCCATATTCACTTATGTCTAGACTTATCAGTGATCAGTTCTAGTTTAGTTAAGTATGGTGAACCTATCGTGGGACCGAAAAGTGTTGAGCTAATCACTGATAAAAACGTTTTGCTTATTCACTCACTACTCACTCTATCCTCACTATTGTCTATTCTGTGATTTCGCCACAATTGATTGTATTATTTCAAATCCATTTCAGATTGAGTAGCCGTAACATCAACTCTGACTGGCTTGGAGATAATCATTTCGAACTCAAGGACGGCAACAAGAAGGTCTTCTTCTTTTGGCAGTAAAGTCAGTCTCCCTGATAAGGTATACTGTATTTTATCTACGGAAACATGCCGTATTTAATTGGCCTTTTTGATGAAACCATTTTATGAAACGCTGTCGAAATACTCCATAAATGATGTGGTGACGCAGATGTTGGAGTGCAGATTGTCAAAGGACACCAAAGAAGCCATCACTTGACCTAAGGTACGGTATTTGCACCATAATTCAAGAATCATCATTACATTGCTATAAACTTTATCATGGATGAAATATCTTTGACTGCATCAACAGAATGTTTTCGCGGAAATCCACGATATTGTTAATAGGAATAGGATCAGTTTAGTTTATCTAGCTCATTTAGTCCTAGTCTGAATAGACACCTTTGATCACATAAATGAAGCGGTAGTGAAATATTGATCGATTAAGAGGTACGGTAGTTGCTCCTCAATCCCGGCTCATTTGTATATTACATTGTCATAAACGACATCGTGGAGCAAAAAGCTGTGACAGAATTGACATGTTTCCACAAAGTATATCAATCCTCTGTTGTTCTTCCTATCTATAAAACACTATCTGAGAGAATTCAACAACTGGAATATTTTTGGTATCGATGAAAAATGAATTTTTCTGTTTTATGTGTGATAATTACAGGCTACATGAGTGAAGTACACTGGTACTTGGAAATTCTTTCTAATTGAAAATTCGCTTCAGGGGGTGACCACACAACGGTTTGGCGCCTTTTCCTAAAAAGTTTATTTCGAATCCAATCGATGCGGGAGTGGGCGCAATGCACTCCTTGTTTAATTCTAAGAAACTATTGTCTAGGTGAGTGTTTCGATCAACGGTCAACGACGGCTGGAATTGGGAATTTTCGAAAAAAATTTCACATTTAATTAATTTTCACTATTTCACTATAACAAGCCTACAACTTTTTATTTGCTCAATTGCTTCTGCATATCATAACACATCTTCAGTTTGAAAATCATATTTTTTTTAAAATACGTATAATACGAAAAAACCGTTTTTATAACGAAAATCGTAATTATGGTGTGCACCTACAGTAATCCATAATCGGTTAATTTGGAAATTTAGTTGTTTTAAACATAATTCACCGCTGTTCTTGACATGACTGAGGTATATAACTACTCCACGTCTTCGGAGTGCACCTGCACGGTTCAGTGCTGGTCAATATTTTATGATATTTTGGTTTTTCAGCAATAACTTTCTTCAAAGTCAACCGTTTCTCTTCATTTTTTAATATGTTTGTATAGATTATACTATGGTATAGTGATCCAATTTTTATCGATTATGGATAACAAACAACGAAATAGTGACCAATTTACGAAAAATGTCAATTTTCAGCGAAATCAGCACCTGGGAATAGGTGCACTCCGAAGACGAGGAGTAGTCGTATACCTCAGTCATGTCAAGAACAGCGGTGAAATATGTTTAAAACTACCAAATTTCCAAATTAAGCGATTATGGATTACTGTAGGTGCACACCATAATAACGATTTTCGTTATAAAAACGTTTTTTTCGTATAATACGTATTTAAAAAAATATGATTTTCAAATTGAAGATGTGTTATGATATGCAGAAGCGATTGAGCAAATAAAAAGTTGTAGGCTTGTTATAGTGAAATAGTGAAAATTAATTAAATGTGAAATTTTTTTCGAAAACTCCCAATTCCAGCCTTCGTTGACCGTTGATCGAAAAATTCACCTAGACAATAGTTTCTTAGAATTACCCAAGGAGTGCATTGCGCCCACTCCCGCATCGATTGGATTCGAAATAAACTTTTTAGGAAAAGGCGCCAAACCGTTGTGTGGTCACCCCCTGAAGCGAATTTTCAATTGGAAACAATTTCCAAGTACCAGTGTACTTCACTCATGGAGCCTGTAATTATCACACATAAAACAGGAAAATTCATTTTTCATCGATACCTCACATATGTCGATTTTCTAAGATAGCGTGATCTATAATCTATATGCTTGCTTCGTATGCGAGAGAGTGTTGCCAGAGCGTAGAGTTTCAAACTATCATTCATTGTTACTAGGGTTGCAGGAACGAGGGCGAATAATTCGTGCCCCTTGTCAGTCGCTTCCCTTCTCTCTCGGCAATTCGTTTGAGACGCGCCCTCTCTCCCCTTCCCTTTCGCCCGAGACACGTCCGAGGCGCAGGGAGAGGAGGGAGGGACGAGATAGGAATCGAGAGAGTGAGAGAGTGCGAATAATTCGGTCTGTCCCTAACTATTCGTTCCGTATGGCAGGTGTGTCGAATTCTTTGAAGGGAAAGGGGAGAGAGGGTGAGAGATGGGAAAGGGGTGCGAATAATTCGAATTCGAATTCGAACCGGCAACCCTAATTGTTACTTTTTTTTGTTTGCACGGGATTTGCCTTTAAAATAGACTTCAACTATAATAGTTGAAAATTTTAGTGAAAGAGAAACCCTTTTAGTGAAAGAGTCACCAATATCTTTATCATTCGATATTGGAAGAGTCTTGTGTATGTACAAAATGTTGAATAATTGTACCCCATACCCCACCCCATTTCCCTGCTGCCTTCAACCGATTCGCTGATATCGCGTCGGACCTCCATCAACCCATATTAATTACATATCTGCTCTATTGTTCATTTATTGTGATGGATAGAAAGAAAGAAATAAAGAAAGAATTATTATTATCATTCTACAGGGTGATCGTCGTTCCTGCATCATCGTTGAAGGACAAATCCACCGTGGTTGATGTTCTACTCTTTCTTTGATGAAGGATCTTACTTCTTAACCGCAGTCTCGGAGCGTCACCATCTTCGTATTCCTCTAATGCTAGGATTTCATTTCCCGAAATAATAAAGAATTTGGGGTTGTTAATATTTGAAACCGGTGTCCAAGCCCGCGAATTTAAATGGGCGGGGTCAGTATCGCTATATAAAGAGGGCTTACCTGAAATGGGCGGAGCCACGCATCGGTATATAAGAACGGGTGTGAGTGAGTATATCTAGATCCTTTGACACAAGAGGTAATAGGGACCCATGGTCTAGTGGATAAGAGCTCGGACAATCAGCCGGATCGGTTGGTCGGCAGGAAAGTTCGATCCCCGAGAAGGATCAGCTAAAGAAATCACCTCCCAATCGTCGCCAACCATTTTTGCCATTTTTCCCTAGATGCATTCTCGCTCTCCCTGCGTTAACGTCTAGTGAGTGAGAGAGGTCCCATAGAATGACCGTCAATCGTGAACTAACTTTTTCTCGAACACTGTTTCAATGAGTTTCACATCAAGTAGGGGTAAAACGACTACGCTGAGTTCAAAAATCATACTCTTTTTTTCGCCTCGTTTCATCCAACGCAGAAACAGCGTATGCGAATGTGTGCCTACTATCGTTTTCAATGAGGAACGGCGCAATCGGCACATCAAGACAGGCAAAATGGGAGTTTTTTGACAGAATGGATTGTTAAATACTGTGTATTTCGGGGGCAGTACTGTACAGTGTATAGAGGAAAAAATATATAATATAAAGCAAACAAAAAGAAACAGACGTTGAGGATCGATAGATTTATTTATCTATACATCAAAGTTAGTTTACACCCAAGCTAGTTTGGAACTCTCCTCTCTGGCCACACTCTCTCGCTTTCTTTGTCTACGAGAGCTTTGCCAGAGCGGAGAGTACAATTAGCTCGGGGTGTGCCTTTAAGATTTGTGTTCGAATGGCATAGAAGAATAAATGAGATGTTTTTAGTTACGTAGCATACATTTTATTTCTGATTTTGAGGCTTATAAATGAAATGATATTAGGGACTAATCCGAGAAGGGGGAATATTGGCTTCCCTCGCATACATGTAATTTGTGATTTTGTCGCGGTTGCATAATTCAGTGATCAAATGTTAGGCACTAATTTGAGAGGTAAAGGTAAAAGGGACAACCGGTTATTCAAGGTACACGAAGTCCTGCGGTTGATCACTGGTAGGCAAGTGATAATTCCGGATTTTTCGATTTTTCCGGTTTTTTCCGGTATTTTAGACCGGAAAAAAAGTTTTCCGACATTTTTTCCGAAAAATATTTTCCGCACAACCCTGGTAGTGAGTAGATCATGCGGTAAAGTAGGTCCGAAAAAGAGATTAGGAACCAGACTGAATTGGCCTTGAATCACTACTGGCCTAGCAGTGATAATTCGCAGGACTTCGTGTGCCTTGAATAACGGGTTGTACCTTTACCTTTTACCACATCGCCGCACTTATGTATCTCTAATGTATTCGTTATGTATTACTTTCCGAATCCTACGTAAAGCTATTATTATTATTTTATTATTATTATTTGATCTTTTTACTCGATTTTTTTTCAATTACAAAATGACGAAAACAAAAAAATAACAGTGAAATCAACTACTCTGACATAATCTAAAAACGACGATAACGGAAAATTGATATTTAATGATTTCTAAAAGATTCGATTTAGAATCGATGAATCGCGTAACAATGATTATAACAGACTAGAAACAAATTATGGAAAGATCAAAGTTCAAAGATCAATCTATTCATTCTTCTTTTCTTCATCCGAAACACGATTATCGTAGAGGGTGAACAGTTTCGCTACATCCTTCATATCCATACCAGCCTTTCCATCATCTATCAATCTTCTGAAAAAGATTAATAAGTAAATAAAAAATTTTAAAATTTAAACTTGTTCAAGAGAGTGAAAAGAATTAAGTATAATGCTGTGTTCAAAAGTTGCGAAAAGAGAATCAAGTTTGGTCAAAATTTGAACATTACATGAACAAGTCAGTTCACGATAATCAATAATGATCCATCTACCGTACCTCGCTACATCGATACCTCCACCTATCAGATTCACCAACAACACTCCGACAATCTTATCGTCTTTCATGTAAAACACCACACCTTTGTCGTACTTGTTACCCGTTTCCTGGAAGAATAAAATCAGTTGATGATACTCTCATCTCGTGTGCCTACCGTATCCGCTGCGTACACTGAACAAGTCTCATATTCTGCGTTCAGATCGCCTACAGCATTCAGAAGCAGAGATGGTGCAATCTTGGTGAAGAAGGATGGTTGGAACCTGAGATCTAAGATCAATATAAAGATCAAAGTTCAAAGATCACTCACCAGAACGCTTTCGCGCGTCCGGTCATGTTCTCTCCGACCAATCAGCCTGAGGTCTGGGCGCCCTCCCAATGCTCGGTACGATGACGGCGGTTATCGCACGGGATAGACCTACCCACAAAGGTATTACGAATGTAATATAGTGAAGTATACCTATGTTCTGTTAAAGGGATTACTGTTATTTGAACTGTTACTGCAAAATAAAATCTAAAACGAGTTTAAAAATATTTTCCCCTATTTTTGTGAGGGATACATATGAGTACCATGTCGGACTATATTGCACCTGAACAATCCTCCATACAAGATACCGTAACCCTCCCCCACGATCTACCGTAATTCATACCGTTACTTACCAAACTTGGCATCATAATAGGAGCAGGCGTCACCAGCCGCGAAGACGTTGCCTCGTACGCGCATCTCCGCGTCCGCAACAATACCTCCATTGACAGGGTCGATCTAATAAAGATCAAAGATCAAATCAGTAAAAAAATCAGTACCATTTTCTTGTACGTTTCTAAAATGTATTGTTCATTACGTACCCGCATAATAAAATATTATTATTATCCACAGCCGTAATATTATTTAAAGCGACACCCCAAGCTAATTTAAAACTCTCCGCTCTGGTCACACTCTCTCGCTTTCTTTGTCTACGAGAGAGTATTGCCAATGCGGAGAGTAAAATTAACGTGGGGTGTAACTTTAACGTCCTATCCCTAAATATATAGGCTATATATATAATATATATAATATAGCTGAGCTACATCTTTATCTACGTAAAAACTACTATGAAATAAATGTACATGCGTTAGCATTAGAGTGGTGGGAGAGAATCACGGATGATTTCCCCCCTGGCCCTTTTCTGCCGGGTGACCCGACGAGAGACTGTTTACAGCCTCACTCTCTCTCGGGTGAGTGATCAACGAGACATAGAGTCTAATAAGAGTTGGATTGTCGGGTCATTGTCGGGTTATGCAAGGCTCAGTCCGATCTTCTCAAAAAGCAGAAATCGGACAGATTTGATAAACACATAGTTGGATTTGGATTTTCGAGAGCTTCATGCAATAGTAGAGACAAGTGAAATATGAATTTTTGATTTCTCGCAAATTTTCATGGTAAAATTACTAATTTGTTCAGAAATACGAGCTCAAGATGAAAATTAATTTATTATTATTATTAGCATTAATATTATTATCACATCGGGAACACTCGGGAAATCGGGAAAGCCGGAAAAGCGATAAAACGGGTCAATACAATGAAACATCGGAGGGTTAATGTATAACTTTTTACGCCCGAGAGCGCGACGAGGACAGTGTGAAATCATCTTCTAATTCATCCTCGGAACATTCTTCATCAAAGTCACTCTCATCGGACATGTACCCGTAGGTCTCATCAGGGTTTAGGATGATGGATTGATTAGTAGGAACGAGGGTTTCGGGGGCTTTGTAGGAAATTTCGCGGGCTCTATCTCCAATGTACATTAGAAATAACGAAAATGTTTAGAAATTAAAAAAAAAAGTATTACATTTTGTGAGAGGGTGGCGTTGACTGCTTCCCATTGCTGAAGTGATTGTTTGATAGTACTGAAGAGAGATCCCCAGAAGAGAGATCCCCCTCATCAAACAAAGCCCGGAAGGATGCATTCTCAACAGTCCGGAACGAGAGGTTCTCGGATGCGACGTAACGAACGATCTTTTCGAAGAGCTCATCAAACTCCTTGCCCGAATCAATGAGCTCCACGGGGTGCTTACTCCTGACATGTCTCCACAGGTTGGAAGTGCTTCCTTTCTTGGTGAGATACTTGACGTTGCAGTGCATGCAAGCGGCTGTCTCATTTTCCTTGTCAGCAATGAAGTGGTCCCAGATAGACGACATCGTGATGGTAGTGAATGAATGAATGAATGAATCAGGGCTGGGATTTTTTGTTTGGTATTTTTTTTTTGTTTTTTGGTTTTTTTTGGGTTTTTGAGAATTTTTTGTTTGGTATTTTTTTTGTTTGGTTTTTCTGCAAAAACCAAAAAATTACAAAAAAAATCGGATAAAGAAAATTTACACAAATTTGCTTGAAAAGTTAGTTTATGATCAGTTTTGTTGTTCATTTTTCACCGTACAACATTGGTGAGTGTAATATTACGGAATAATGTTAAAGAAGGGGATTTTTTTCTTGAGTGATTATACTTGTCAGGCAGGGCTATAGATGACATCTACCTGAATACAAAATCAATATTATCTCAAATTATGGATACCCCGGAATACCGTAATCCGACATGAAAGTTCGTTGTTGCGCCAAGGAAATGCCAGGGACAATGCTGCCTTTCGAATTTGAAAGCTGGATATAGAGAAAATCGCAAACGGGAATCCAAACGCTCGTGGTGCGGTTACAAGCGCTGATTACTAACCAGTGCTACACGGGTTACGCCTTTGGCCTTTCGAATCTATTAGAGAATACAGAATGCCACATAATTGGTCCCACGTTCTACATGATAACAGCGCACCCCATACATTTACATACCCTCACAAGGTGAGGATCGACACACTCTATACGGCTCTTTTTATCATCTGCCCCCCTATATGAGGGTCCTTTTTTAAGCTAAAAATTATAATTCAACCGAAAAATAACCCACTATATAAAAATAAAACGGTGAGGGTGCCTAAAATGTATGCCGCACCCTCAATTTCCTGATTCCCCTACTTTAATTAATCAATAAAATGCTGCCGATAACAAATCGACAACGAATTTATCTTCTATGTTTGTTCTAGTTGTTGATTTTAAGAATTTTGACTCTGAATAAAGAATAGTTACTATTTAAAGTAAGTGTAACGCGAGATAATGTTAAAATTTTCTCGGAACAGTGGGAAAAATTAATTATTTCATTTTTTTTGGTTTTTTTTGGTTTTTTTTTGTTTGGTGAGAATTTTTTTTTGTTGAACCCAAACAAAAAATTTTTTGGTCGAAATTATTTTTTGTCCCAGCCCTGGAATGAATGACTGATTGACTAACTTATAGCTCCTCCTTTTGTGCTGATTGGGTCATATCCGTGTTCACAGTCATAAACACCGACGGGTGTCAAAGGGATAAGAGGGCGCCGCCTTTAAAGGGCACCGCTAATTTACAATGTGCGCGCATGATCCAAGAGTAGCTCATTTACAACTGTATTGACATATTGTTTGATTATGTAAATGCAAATACAGACAGATAATCATGAGCAATAAATACACATCAAATATTTCAGAAAAATGAAATTTTTGAAATTTTTGAGAAATAAAAAAAATACATATTTTATGCAATCGACCCTTCTATCGATAGCCCGTGAAGTGCTCGTTTCTTATATACACTTCGTTCCTAATTTGGTTTACGGATACTCTAACAAAATCTTCTTAAACATACGAAAAAGGCACATTTTAGCCACAATTCCACCCATTACAACTTTACTTAAACTTCGACTTTTCTATTTTTAAAAAGCAAATTCCTCATGCTCTTTGTTTGCTGATTCCAAATATGCTTTCAGTTTTTCAATCCGACTATTACCAACTGAGAAAAACTCATTGATTCTCGCTTGACCCGACAGATTCCAACTCACCCGACGGCTGGCGAGTGAAAATGCCAGTGGGGACAGTGACCCGATGAGAGTCTATCATGAGTGGCCAAGGCGAGGGACTTAGATTCTCTCCCACCACTCTAGTTAGCATAGAGAATCATACATGGGCTTACACCTGGAGACCTAAAAGATGGAGGCCCTCGAATGTCTATGCAAATATATAACATATCGGCTATTCAAGGGCTAAATGATATGCAAGAAGTTAGAACCTCCATTCGTGCATCCCTTGGTGTAGTGGTAAAGGCGCTGTCTAGTAAGCGCAACGTCGCGGGTTCGAAACCTATTGCCGAACTTTCCTATTTTCAAAATTTCGCGCCTTTGCCTGTACATCAAGCATGATTCATTAACGATTCTTGCGATCAATAAGCTAAATTAGCATAAACTAATTTATGTAAGGTATGCAGAATAACTTTTGCTATCTTTCTGTCTTCACAGTTTGTTCACGAAAATATTGCCCGGACACCACCTTTAAAGGGGGCATTCCACAAATTTTCGAAACGCCCTAATTTTACAGGGGGCACCCCCATGTTGGCGCCCATGTATGTAGATACTATATGCTGTAATCATCCGTATACCTTATATCGTAATTTATTGTATGCTCTAATCTACAGTAACCAACATACCTCGAATCCAGATGCCTTGGCGACGTCAACGTTGGGCTCGATGCCAATAGCCACGACGATCAAATCCGTATCGATCGTCTTTTTCTCCTGAGCTGCGTCTTGACGCGAACGTGCTACCGTAACCCTCACTCTATTATCGATTAATTCGAATGAAGAAACACTAACATTCGCGTGTACTTTCACACTGATCTATAAATGGAATGATTATCAATCGATTTTTCCACAATATACGTTTTTTTCACATGTTCTTAACTTTTTTTTTCGAAATAAGCGAAGCTCTCCTCGTTGTGCACCAGGGGTGTGCGGCAACCACTTTTTTCGGCAATCGGCAATTGCCGGCAACCGGAAAATAAAAAATTCGGCAATTGCCGGCAATTTCGGCAATTTTGAACTTAGCTATTTAAAATGAGCCAACGATAATCTTTATGAAGTACTTATCTGAAATCGTTACCAAACGAAACCAATGGCAATAAAAAATTGCCACAAGAATTGAAATGTCAATATTTTTCGTTACTTATGTACAAATAAGTAGAATATTCTGTTGAGTGATGCTTGGAAAGATTTTTTCTGCATTGTTGAGAAAGATTCCCGCCGTCCCGAATAGTCTTTCTGTTTTCGCAGATCCGGATGGGTAAATTAGATACTTCGTGGCTACTCGTGAGATTAGCGGGTGTCATGCCTGTGTAACATTACTAGTCTAATGATATACCGTATACATCACATTTCTAAGATATTGCACACAAAACTTGTGCTTATCTGACTTTTTTTCAATCATTTTTTGCTTGCAATTTTTCATAATTGGTTGCCGTTGCCGGCAATCAATTTCGGCAATCAAAAGTCGGAAATTTCGACAATTCCGGCAATCGACAACTCAGTTGCCGCACACCCCTGTTGTGCACACTCTCTCGACCCTTTATCGTTTCTTTTCTTTTCGTTACTTTTGAACTCTGCTTAACAAACCTTAGTCATCTCCTCATTCGCATGCTTGGACAGATACTCTGGAAGGACGGATGCGAGTTGACCATGATCGACAATTACCTTACGAATATACTGTAACGTCAACAACAAACCGTAATCAAGATACACTTAAATCATTAAATAAAATCAATGATGTAATCATTTAACACTAGTCATTGCAATCGTGTTTCTTCCATATATTAATAATAATATTATGTGGTATTAAAATCATGGAAAAGTAGATGGAAAAGTGAAAAGTAGTGTTAATTTTGTGATCGTAAAAGTAGTTGGAAAAGTAGTAATCCAACACTCTTGTAGAGGGTTTTTGTTGTAAGAGTTTGTCAATTACAAAGCAATGATACTTTTCCTACTACTTTTACAATCACAAAATTAACACTACTTTTCACCTTTCCATCTACTTTTCCAAGATTTAAACAACACATTAGTAAGAATATGTTACATTTATCACAAGCATGAACCATACGGTCGAAAAACTCTCAAGTATACTTCAATACTATGCAATAGTGAGTTGGGTCTCGAGTGGAAACCCCTGATGAACAATTGGCATACGATAATAAGCTACCGTAACCAATTATGGTTGACAACCGTAACTTTTTACAGTAATTTTATGACACATTAGGGTTTTCCATTCGACTCCAAAAGTGAGCATAATAAGGAATAATAATAATGAAAGTGTCTTTTTTTTCTTGCTTTAATAATAAAGTTGTCAATAATGCTGGCAAGCAGGGATGGGCTAAAAGGTTTTTTCGTGTTCCTTTTTTTTAGTTTTTTTCGACCAGCAGACGAAAAATTGTTCGATCGAAAAATTTTTCGTCTTTCTCGGAAATTTTTCGAGTTTTACACTAGATATTGTGGGAGTTCAAAACCAAAGAAATATAGGGAAAAAGGGATGTTCAACTACAAAAAAAGGTATTTTCGAAAGAAATTCAATACTTTTTTTTATATTGTTTTTTTTCCACTCGAGAAATGATCGAGTTCTTACTGTATTTTCACTTTTTCTGAATCGCTGACGACTGTTTTTCCATATAATTTCAAGTCAAATTCACGAACATCTAGCAGGGAAAATTCATGAGAAAAATATTCCCTCCCTGGAAGTATGGAAGTGGGGGAGATTTTTCTCTACTGCGGAAACCATCCTGACCGACAATCGTACTCGCCTCTCTCATTCCTCTTTCGAATCTCTGATTTTTCTCAATGTCAATATTCCTCTCATGAGTTTCGTTTGAGGTGAAGTTGTGTCGAATTTACGTTTCTTATTGTTTCTTCCTCTTCCATATTTTGCCTAAATAATAATAATATACTTTATGCGGTGCGAAAGTAAAGTATAATTTCTGATCAAATATTTGATAGTGGAGTACGCATAAATACGATGCTACGACTTGGGTAGCAAAGATGAAAATTACAAATAAAAAGAAATTCCTACAACGATGGTAATGAAGCGATGGATTTTCGGAAAGATTTTACAGAAGGACATATAGGGTGATGTAAACAATAAATTGTGGCAAACTTGTGCTTTTTGCAGGTGAATGACAAGGATTGACAACTTTATCGCACCCAATTGCAGTCAGATATCAAATTTAATACAGATTGTTGTTAATATGTCTAATAAATATTTGTGGTTGCAATTAATGAATGAACTGTTGACAGACAAGAAAAATGAGGATGATACAAGTCATGACCAGAGAAATGTGCTTCTTTCTAGTCAGACAACAAAAAATCTTCTTTTTGATGTCAATCGATTCTTGCCTTCTGATTGACATCAAAACGAATATTTTTTGTTGTCTGAATAGAAAGAAGCACATTTCTCTACTCATTCCATTTTTTGGTGCATTTTCACATCCTCATAATAATGAGGAGATAGTTCATTAGTCAAAGCGGCGCACCTCAGACAGGTTTGGTGACACGGCGGAGAGTGTGACAGAGAGAATCATTTGATGCCATCTCGCACGCGCACCCTCTCTAATGCAGCCCACCAAACCCGCCTGGCATCCGCCTCGCCCTCTTTATAAGTTGGAAAACGTGATTAGCCATTCATTGTTGCCTCGCTATTACAGAGGCTGAACTAAAGTGTTCTGACATGTATCATCCTCAGTTTTCTTGTCTGTCTACAAAATAGTCACTATCTGTTGCCACATTTATTTATTTCATACATTGACTACAATCGTTTTACTTTTTGAAGTCTGACAACAAAGTTCTCCGATAAAGTTGTCAATCGTTTGCCGTTGTCACACACCTGCAAAAAGCACAAGTTTGCCAAAATTTATTGTTTACATCACCCTATATTATAATATTATTATTAAGCTGATTCCAAGAGTTGACTACACCATTAGAAATGAAATTGGCAAAGCGAGTGGATTTAAAAATATGTTTTCTATAAATGAAATTGTTTCTACGAGAATGTCTTGTATTAAGGGAGGGTAGGAAGAAGAGGGGATTGTCGAGCTCGATGAGTCCGTGTGTCACTTTGTAGGCAAAGCACAAGTCTGCAAGAGCACGTCGATTCTGAAGAGGCTCTAAATTCAGATAAATTAATCGATTAGAATAAGATGTATAAGGAAGTTTGCACTTGGCAAAAATACGACGGCTATACACTTTTTGAACATTTTCAATGACTTTTATCAGCTGTTCCTCATGGGGAGACCAAAGTTCAGAACAATTTTCGAGAATGGGACGGACGTAGGTCATAAACAGGCGAGAGTATAGTTTAGGACTATTGGAGTGGAAAATGCGATAAATATAAGAGCATCTGGATTTCGCTCTGGCGACAATATTACGAATGTGAACCGCGAAAGATAAACGATTGCAATAAGTAATACCTAGGTCAGTGAATTCTTTAACAACGGGAAGGCGAGTATGATCGATTGAAAAGTCAATGTTTGGATGATTTTTACCTATTTTCATAATGACGGTTTTGGATTGAGAGATAGTTAATCCCCAGTCAATAGACCATTGGAAGAGTGCATCGAGGGCGGTTTGAAGAGCAGAGGGATCATTGAAAGTGTAAAGTTTCACGTCATCTGCATACATTGTGCAATGTACGTTCTTAGGTAGAATACGAGGTAGATCAGAGATATAAAGAGAGAACAATAGAGGACCAAGACAGCTACCCTGAGGAACCCCGGAAGAAGCCTTGAATGGAGTGGAAACAGCGTCACCTACCACCTCGGATTGAGATCTATTAGACAGGAAAGAGCGTACAAAGTTTAGTAGTGAACCTTTAATTCCTAAGCAAGCACATTTGTGTAAGATCAAATTGATAGGGATTGAATCAAAGGCGCGAGAAAAATCGATAAATGCAACTGAGATGTGTTTATTTTGATCTAGAGCTGGAAGCCAATGCGAAAATGAAGAAATAAGTGCAGAATTACACGATCTGAACGTACGATACCCATGTTGTTGTGGACAATTTAGATTATTACTATTAAGGTAGCTAGATAAGGCTGAAACTATTATACGTTCGAATACTTTAGATGAGGAGCAGGTAAGAGAAATGGGTCTATATGAGCTGGCCAAATTCTTAGGTCCTTTACGCTTGTAAACAGCCTTAACATTAGCAGTTTGCCATTGAGATGGTGATGAACCGTATAAGAGGAATCCATTGTACAGAATAGTAAGAGGCAAACATATATGATCGGCAGTATTTTTTAGGAAGATATATGGTATGCAATCAGGAGACGAGGAGTTACGTGCAGGGAGAGCGCGCAAAAGTTTGGGTACCGTAGCTAGATTGATGTCAACATAATCAATAGACTCAGTGGACGAGAGATGAGACAATGAGGGAATAGTGTATGAAAGGTAATTGAAAGATTGCTCGAAATGCCGTGCTAGCTCATTGGCCTTAGATTGGTCATTGGTGCATTGCGTTTGGTCAGACGAAGCAAGTGTGGGTAGAGATAAGGATTGATCTTTGATCCTCGTGCTACTGTAAGAATAGAAAGCCCGAAGGTTCCGACTACGCATCAGTGATTTTTCTTTAAGTTTACGTGTGTGCTTAATAGATTTATTGAGCGCTGAGCGGGTGTTGAGATACGGTGCAAGGCCAATATTGAATCTACGTCTGTATAGACTTCTACATTTAGCGAGAAGGCGCCTGGATTTACAGGAAAACTTTAACAGTTTGAGGCTTCTGGAACGAATCGGAACATATTTATTAATTATGGAATTTATTTTGTCTGTGAAAAGGGAGTAGAGAGCGGTAGAATCAGTAACGAAATTGAACAATTCAGTCCAATTGACAGCGTCAATAGCGCAATTGATAGATGACCAGTCAGCTTTAGAGTAGTCTCGATATTTGATAGTAGTGGGAGGAGCTAACAATGTAGGAATACTGTAGCATACTGTGGAATGATCTAGACTAGGTAGAGGGGGCTCGACATGTATAGACTCAATTATAGATGCATCGGAAGTAAATACTAAGTCTAACAGATGAGACTGACGAGTAGGATCAACAACCATTTGTGTGAGAGAGGTAGAGATAGAAAAGTCGAGAAGCGCGGAGGCATGAGAGGGGGAGGCAGAGTGTATGGTAGAGGAGGGCCAGTCTATGTTACTACAATTGAAATCACCACAAACGATGATGGGGTGCGAGCGATCTATATATATGTTGTGTATCCAATCCAAACATTCGGAGAAAGCGTCAATAGTGCAGGTGGGACTACGGTATACGACAACTACTATTATTCGAGAAGTTGACGAGCGCGTGATCTGACAGGCTACAGCTTGACAAAGTAGCGAGAAAGAACGACTTTCGATTAGAAGAGAGGGAAAAGAGTGATCAATAAGGAGCGCGGCTCCGCCCCCTCTGGTAGAGGAGACTCTATCTGATCTGTATACTGTAAATCTATCGAATGCTAACATTGCGTCAGTAACCGTTTCGGGTGTAGCCCATGTCTCAGTGAGACATAATATAGTGATAGCGTGATCATTGATGAATTGTTCAAGAAGTGACAACTTATTCGATACAGAACGAGCATTAATCAGAACGCATGACAGACTTATATAGGACTGATTTGAGTGCAAAGAGGAAGACAAGGGCTGGGGGGTGGATGATAGAAAGGTTGTGGAGGGATTGACAGAAGGTGAAAGAGCAGCCCTAAGCAAAGGATCCTAAAAATCTACTTGTAACGAATTATAGATGGGAGAATGCCGAGAAGAGTTTGCGGCAGAGGGAGAGACTCTAGTTGGAGGAACAAGATGGTGTTGGGTAGGCGAAGAGTGCGCAACAGAGGAAATAGATTCAAAAAGAGTGGACAGATTAGAATCTCTGTTCCTCTTCGACTCACGAGTACTATCACCATGAGCGTGTCTCTTCCTTGAGTTGCTGTTGCTGACGCTGCCTCGTCCGCGCCCACGCGTACTGCCACGCGTACGACCACGTCCTCTGGTGTAGGATCTGTCACTAGCATTATCGTTCTGCAAAGCTTGTTGTATAAAGCTAGAAAGGAGAGGATTCTGATTGGATTGGATAATGGTACCCTTCCAGTCCTCAGGGAGAGGCTTAGGATGTCTGATCTCGATGAGTCTGAGATCTCTCACTGTATATCTAATCATACCACATTCTGTATTCAGTGCAGCCGCTTGTTGGCGTAGAGAGCGGTCGGTCTCCAACTGGGCCCTCGTGTAATTAGGGCGAATGAACGCTCTTGGGGACCCAGTTAGACGACCGCACCTCACTCTGATTGCCTCGTCGATGAAGAGATTACGGTAGGAGTGGTCCGGCAGAATGATCTTAATGATACGAGGACTCTTGCGACCCTCAGGTCGACTTTCAGGAAATCTGAAGAACCTAACTTGATTTTTGATCTCATCAAGTTTAGGGTTATTAATAGACTGAAATATCTTGCTTATCAATATACGATCATTAGTTAGAGTATCAGTATCATTCTCACCCTCAGGGCAGTTAACGAGTACTGCCCTACTTAACTTATCTTCGACGACGTCTTTGTGGCCCATGACAGTGGTCAGAGCAGCTTGACTGGCTGTGGATTGGGAAACTGAATGATGAATTAGAATCTGGACCAGTTTGGTCAGACTGCAGATCTGCTTAGACTGTGCGAGCATAAGCTCTTTGATCTCATTGATCTCAGTCATTTCTATGAGAGAGACAATTACAGAGAATGAGAGATGAAGAGACAGACAGAAAATAAGGAAGCGACCAATCAATAGGTAGACAGATCAATTACAGAAGAGAAGAGATATGATGAATGGACGAGACAAGAAACATATAAGGACCGGACACACACAGAACGGAACGACGACAACGAGAAAGGCGTATGAAACGTCAACCACCGGAATAGAGATGATACGCCACTACCTCTCTTTTTCCCAGTGATAGACTACAAGCGAGAAAAACGTGTGTTCCCTACCCTGATCACGTGCTAGACGTGGTATATGAGTAGATGACCCCTAGACGAATATCTAGGTCCACTCCACCACAACGTTTACTCTGGACGTACAGAGCAGGGACGGTGTTAAACAGGGGTCTCACAAGAAAAAAGAAAGAGAGAACAAGAGAGGAAGGGGGGCTCGCAACCTTCCCCGACCTTGACAAGGGAACCCACAATAAGTTTTATGGAAGCATCCAATAAAGAATGACTTTCGACCTCAACGATTTCAACATTATAAATTACTTTAACAGTAAAATTGGATTTTTTTCGTTTTTTTCGAATTTTTCGAATTTTTTTCGAGGTTTTGAAACGAAAATTTTTCGTTTTCGAATTTTTTTCGTCCGATCATGTTCGCCCATCCCTGATGGCAAGTATAATTGATCTCATCCCATTTATTTATTTATTTCTTTATTCCATCAAATATAATAATAAAAGGTGATATGTATAGGATCAGAAGAGGGATAGATGGATTTCCGTCGCATAAGGCGATTTCGGTTTTGGCTCGGTGGCAGTTTTTAAAGGATGGGGGTTTAGGGACGAATACGAGAATCTTTAATGATGAGGTTGGAGGGGAGATTTGATAACCCTGTACGGAAGGGTTTGGGGGGAGAAAAAAACTAATTGGGAGGGGAGCGTATTCCAAGTATCTATACTTCTAGAGGCACATGTCGTATGGGTAGTAGAAATCCTATGTGGGAGAACAATACGAAGTGGATGAGATAGACGGTTGTGTTGTGAGGGAAGAACAGAAATCCCATTGAAATAAAGTTTTGAAAAATGGACAAAGACATTCACGCCGACCATAGATGGGCATTCTGGTGGAAAGCTGTCCGCAACTCTGTCAGGGGGGAAGGTTATGCGCATGGGTTTCTGAGAGAATTTTTCGTTTCTGAGAGAATTGATCTCCATTCAAGAAAACGTCCGAACATGAAACTTGATTATAATAGTCAAATAACCCACGAAAACTTTGTTGTTCGCCCAATAGGCCTGTTTGACAAGATGGAAGTCCTGAATCTCCAAAGTCTTCTAGGAGGGGACTCAACTTTTGGCCCTTTTCTCTTGATGGAATAGGTGACACTTAGTGGCAGTGTTTAGAGGCTCTTTTGTAGCTGTTTTAGACGAATACTTTTGACTGCCATTGTACGCTGCTGATGAAACAGCGACCAGAACTACTCAGATAAAAACTAAAATGGTTAGATAATGCGCGAAAAAAGAGAGACTGGATTTGAGGCTTTCCTTCATGTATAGTATTATTATAATATCTTTATACGAAGGTATGCAAAAGTTGTGTTTTATTTTTTTAAATTCTAATACTAAAAATAGTTTATCGTTTCTTGGACAAGATACATTAACGATATACTGTGAATAATATATATATTGATTAAATAGGAAGAACGACGAAAATGCTGTAATCTAGATCACAGCTTTTATACTATTACGAAAAAGTGCGGGGTTGGGCGAATTTACAATCGAGAATCGAATCGAATCGAGAGAATCGAGAGTATTCCATTTATTAGCAACTCTATTAAACAAGAAAGATCTAAATCTACTCCCGGAAATCCTATGAAAGAGTAGTTTTTGGGTGTGTCCTCGGTTTCCGTGGAATTGAATTGGAGAAAAGGAGCATTTTGCGGGGGTCAATATCGATAAAACCGTTAATGATCTTAAAAGTTGTGGTTGATTGAAAGAAAGTTCCGAACCAATACAAGACCGGACCAGCAGTTTCCTTCATCACGACAAATCAATATTTCCATGACTTTAGAAGTAAAGATCGAAGATAGAAGATGATAATGTCTTATCTTATGTTCCTTTATTTTTGAAGTTAACACAGAAAAATAGAATGGA